>CM037872.1:38054260-38449260 GCA_021292105.1 Anadara kagoshimensis | reverse complement strand
TTGCTGTAAGTTTACATTCATACAGTCAAAAATGTCTATGAAGGTCACTTAAAGGAACCAGTAAAAGTGCCCTTTATGGACAGGAGACCCTTATATACAGGTTTAAATAGTATGAATAAAAACCTATTGAGATAAAATTGAGCTGACCTTAAAAAGCGGATGACACTTATATGGAGGTGGATTTACAACAGGTTTGACTGTCAAAGGACATTTTGATTCAGTTTCACAAGTGGTTGGTGTAGCTAGCTAAAAAATGAGATAATTACCCTTCCAGAACACCTTAACTTCCCTGGTTAAAATTCACATGTTTATCTTAATTTACCAGTTTTCAAAGTTTTTACTTTGCTTGAAGGATTGTGATTTTAGAACATGGGCTGGTATGTTCGTGTTTGATTGAAAAGACACAGAAATGATTTGCTTCCTACAAGTGAATAGATAACACTTTTGTATCATTTCTTTATTTATTTTAAGTGCTAAGTTTTATTTTAACTCAACAAAGTGTTACTATACTAAGTGGCCTATGTGGCAAAGTGGTTAAAAGCATGCTTCTCACCACCAAAGTTTGAATCCCACTTTGGACAGTAGTTTATGTGAGAAAGTTTGTCAATTCGCTTGCCTAGGATTGGTGGTTTTTTTATCCAGGCAATTGAATTGAAAAACATGAAAAACTTTTTCACACTAGGATCTGTCCCACTGAAAATCGGAATCGAGATAGTTTGAGATGCTGTGATTTGTTAGCCAGTACTTTAGACCACTTGGTCATGGAGTTGTAATAATTATAAGTAATTCTTTTTGGTTTACTTTCAGGCTCAGTTTAAATCTAATTTTGTATCTGCCCAAGAATCCAGTGAACCCTCAGTGACAGGTGATTCCGATAAACGAATGAAAAAGAGTAGATGGAACTGAACTGATATTTATTTGAATTTTATATTAAAATTTATATAAAATTGTGCCTAACACTTCCAGAATGAACACTGTCCTCCTTTTAAGAGGGAATAACTGTATGAGAAGAAAATGCAGAAAGTTTACATCCTTTAAATGTTTTACTTTTACATCTGTGTTGGCAAAGTGTTTATTCAAGTCTAAATCATCATGATGCTTGAATGTAATGTTTTATAAAGTTAAAATGTTGACTTGTTAAAAAGTTTTGACTTAACATCTGTGTTGGCAAAGTGCTTATTCCATTCAGACTCATCATGATGCTTGAATGTGATGTTTTATAAATTAAGATGGTTAAAACGTTTTACTTTAACATCTGTGTTGGTGAAGTGCTTATTCAAGTTGGACTCATCATGATGCTTGAATGTAATGTTTTAAATTTAAAATGTTGACTTGTTAAAAAGTTTTACCTTAACATCTTTGTTGGTGAAGTGCTTATTCAAGTCAGACTCACCATGATGCTTGAATGTAATGTTTTATAAAATTAAAATGTTGACTTGGTAGTATGAATTCAATGTGCATTTACATCAATATTGAGTTTAGTTAAGGGATTGATTGCAGATACATGTATGTAAGTATATTAAAGAGAGATTGTGATAGTTATGTGATCCTTAACAACGTTCAATCTGGAAGATCTCTTTAGCAATGAGTCATTGTATATTGAAGAGAGAGTAGGATAGCTATGTGATCTAAAACAGCATTTAATTTACTTGTAGGAGTGGTCCTTAAATTAGAAGTGGTCCTTGCACCATTGGCCCCATATAAATAAATTTGTTCCACAAACTATTGTCTGAAGGCCAATCGTAGCAAATCTTTTCCACTTTATTTGATTTTTTTTTAACTTAGAATAAATCAGATTCTATCTTGTTTTCAGTTTTCATTCAGCTTTAAATTATGCCACACAACATATGTGATGTATTGAAACACTGGAATACGGTATACACAAACTATACCATGACATGTTTACAATGAGGTCTTCTTTTCAAAAACGTGGTATTGTCTAAAATCTAAAGTTTTGGAAACAGTTTGTTTGTGTATTTCAATATGTGTGACACATCTCAACTTCACTATTGTTCTAGGAATCTGTAGGGGTTGAATTTAGAAATTTGTGTAGTTTTTCTCAAGGGGAAATTACTATTTTTTGGTAGTAATTTGAGATGCATAAAATCATTCATAAACATTTGCTATAGACATCATAAATGTGTGTTTTTCATGCCATAATGAGAAAGTGTGAGTGAAGTGTGTTAATTCTCTGTTGAATAGAAAGTTTGGTGTACATGTATGACAGATAAGAATCTTGACGTTCTTATATTAGATGTTTGATGTGTATAATAATAATGAATTAATATACAGCTTAAATAAACATTACCGGTAATTACTAAGTGTAATTTTTATTTTTATTTTTTATATTATTTTTTTATTATTATTAATTTTTTTAATCTTATTTTTTTTGGAAGGAATAGTTTAAAAAATGAAATGTACATTTGATTGAATAATTAAATTATTGTTTCCAAGCGACAAAATATCATAGCAGATTACTTTACTTCTTCTGGTTTTCCAGAACTGGTTTTTCTGCCATATAGCATGTGGTGCTCATTACAAGACTCGCCCTGGTCTTGCATACCATTACACTCATTTCTATAATGGCATGTTAGATGAAGACCTGGCTCCCTCACCCAACTTGTTTTGCGCTATAGATGCTTAATTTATAATGGGTTTCACCGCTGTATTGTGCGATACCCCCTAACATTTGTGTAGAATAATTCTAATTCTAGGAGTTTGCGACGTTAACATTTTCCAAAATGTCCCACACAAACGTTAATGGGTGTTGATTACATGATACAGCGATAAACTGGCTTGTTCTGGGATAAAAAAAAACTATGAACCTTCGATTATCTCCCTTTATAATTAAAACATTTACAGTTTTTGGTGTAACTATTTTTGAAAAATTAACATTATTACCCATATTTATCCATAAAGTTGTCTATTTAACTTCATTGAAATCTGAAACTTCGATATTGATTTCAACAAGAGTTCCTATGGAACCGCAAATGACACCTGAATTGATGTTGTGCTGTTTCACTCTCATTGATATGCACAAAGTTGGACATCACATGACATCACCTCATGTGGCGAAAGAAATGTCTGGAAGTGGCGATGCCAAAAGTGAATCCCTAGGTAAAAAAAAAGATGAGTAATTTTTGTGTTCAAATAGTGCACTTTAGGGTACCCCTGGTGGATGGAAGGGAATTCCAGAATGTCTGCAAAGGTGAAAGTGTTTGCCAGGGCTCAAACTCTTGTCTGAAGGTTCTTTGACTATATAATTGGCCTTTAATCCATGATGCCTCAGTCTGTTTTACAACCAAACCACTGATGATATGGATAATGAGAAAATCCAGTATTCTTTTGTAGTATTTTTATATTTGTAGTTGTTATTCAATCTGTATAGGCAAATAACATTGAACTCTCTGTTTGACTTTAAATATTTATCATCTATCAATATATTTATATTTAGAAAACTAAGATGTTTATTTCATGTACATCATGAGAGATACTCAATTTTTTAATGATGTCAATGTACTAGTTTGAGGGGGTATATAGGAATCACCATGTTTGTCTGTCTGTCCATGTTAAATTGTGTATGGGCCATATCGCATAACTGCTTTGGATGACTGTCATAAAACTTCGCATGAATAATCTTCATGGTCCAAAGGTTTGTCATGACCTTGAACCAAGGTCAAGATTGTGGGAAAACATTAAATCCTTGCAGATGTTAGGGGTGGGGGATATGTCTCTCAATAGACAGTTCTAGTTTTTATGGGAAATTGTCAACTGATGCGATTCTATACATACTATACAATAATTGCCCTCAGAATTATACCCTTCAGAAGGATTGTTATCCATGGACATTATTATCTCCCTTGAACCGGGTTATCACAGGGTGACAATAGTATTCGTATGTTATCATGCTGAGATGGGAGAGGTTGTCACCCACTGGCAGTAATTATGTTGGAAATATCTCATTTGTTACATGTCATGTGATTAAAAAACATCCAATAAAATGTGTTTTAATATACAAGTATGAGTTATAATAATGGAAATAATTGCCCAACAGAAATGTTACAGGGTGTCACTTGGAACACTGGTGAGTTATGAGGCGAGTTGAGTTATGGTGTTTTACATCTCAGTCAATAATATTTCATTATATGGAGATTTTGCCAGCTATGGCATTATACAGCAGGGATCTGTATCAGGCCAAGCCTACTGTGACACAGGACCTTGTTTATTTTAAGTTCCATTCTGAAAGAACCTTTCATTTCGTAATGCAGAGTGCTTGGCGAAAGAATAGTCACTACCGATTTCAAGTCTTGGGTCAGCACTGGTCGGGGTTTGAACCCACAACCTCCCACTTACAGAGTGAGTATTGTTCCAACTGAGCTATCGCAGTGGTCGGTACACTGGTGAACCCCATTTATCAGCAAAATGTTTTAAAAGTTCTTAAACTTCTGTACAATCTTCACAAGGTGTGGTAGAACTTAACAGACATGAGTATAAAAAATTCTATTTGTTTTCTATTATGTCTGTTATTGCCCTGGATATATTTGACGTCTCATAGTTCCATGTTCCTTTCACTAAATTTTTATTACACACCTGGCAGGTGTAGCTAGCTATACAAGAGGTGCTTACCTTTCTAGAGCACCTGGCCTCGCTTCCCTTGGTGGAAGTTCACGTGTGTAGCCTGATTTGTCAGTTGCAAAGTTTTTACTTTACTTCTGGATTGTGATTTGGACATGGATTAGTATGTTTATTTTTTATTACCACTGTAAATTCTTAAATTTTCCTGAAAAATATATTTTTTGTGGGTAGTGAATACCACAAAATTAAATGACAATGAAGTTTTACTTACCAAGGCATCAAGGGGTATTTATTTTATAAAAAAACACAATTCCATATATTGTTTTCCAAATGAAACGGTTTTAAATAAAACCCACTAAAATGTAACCTCACAAATATAAAGGATTCCACAGCATTTTGTTTTATCTTGTATCTATTCATTGTTTGTGTCCAAATCCGGTCTAACCCAAGACTTGAAAGTGGGTAGTGACTGTTCTTATGCCAAGCACTCGGCATTACAAAATGAAAGTCATGGTTCTTTTGGATGGGAACATAAAATAAACAAGGTCATGTGTCATGGTAGGACCCTGTTGTATAAAGCCTTCAGGGTAATGCACAGGCAAACTTTTCTGCACCTTTGCCAAAAGCTGGTGATGTCTCAATATAAGTGAAATATTATTAACTGGAACGTTAAAAGACCATTCAACTCATTGTTGGTTGATTAGAATGCCTTTTAAATGCATCAATCAATATTATTTAGTACATAAAGAGATAAGTTTTAATTTATAGAAGAAACCAGTGTACCTAGAGAAAACCAAATACCTTTGGTCAGCCAGGAAACAAACATTTTCACATTAGGATCTGAAAAATCAAAATCACCTTAAAATTGATAAATTGAGTTAAACATGTGAACTTTCACCAGAGAAGTGAGACTTGGTGCTCTTGAAGGGTAAGCACCTCCTGTTTAGCTAGCTACATCAGCCACATGTAAAATGGAAATTTAGACTGATATTGGAACCTATGTGATGAAAAGCATTGTGATTAGTAGCTAGTACATGGACACTAATCTTCCCACCCACCCAGAGTCTTGGGGTTTATAATTAAATGACTTATTATGAGTTATTGATATAAATGTTGTGACTGATGTCAACTACGTCAGCTGCAACTTTCTGTATTAATTTCTGCTGTTTCAATATTAAAATTTGTATAGCATAGCACATGGTCTGAATTACTAGCATATAGACAACACTTGTCAAGACTTTCAGACCCTATTGTCACATGACCAAACTTTCAGACCATATTGATGACAAGACCTGTAGATTCTGTTTTCACACTGGTCACATGACAAAACTTTCAGACCCTACTGTCACACTGGTCACATGACAAGACCTGCTGATCCTATTGCCACTCTCGTCACATGACAAGACCTGCAGATCCTATTGCCACTGGTCACATGACAAGACCTGCAGATCCTATTGCCACTCTGGTCACATGACAAGACCTGCAGACCCTATTGTCATACTGGTCACATGACCAAACTTTTAGATCCTATTGTCCTACTGGTTACATGACCAAACATCACTGGTCACATGACCAAACTTTCAGACCCTATTGTCACACTGGTCACATGACCGAACTTTCAGACCCTATTGTCACACTGGTCACATGACTAAACTTTCAGACCCTATTGTCACACTGGTCACATGACCAAACTTTAATACCCTGGTCACATGACCGAACTTTCAGACCCTATTGTCACACTGGTCACATGACTAAACTTTCAGACCCTATTGTCACACTGGTCACATGACTAAACTTTCAGACCCTATTGTCACACTGGTCACATGACCAAACTTTAATACCCTATTGTCATACTGGCCACATGACTTGTAAACTTGTCACACTGGTCACATGACTTGTAAACATGTCACACTGGTCACATGACAAATCTATAACAACATACTGACATTTTCCAACATATAATCATATTACTATACTGATACATAGAAAGCAACTAAACAAGTGTTCAAGGTTTATATTAGATTTTTATTTTGTTTTTTATTCTATAAAGGCAGTTTTGGTTCACAATTGACTAAATTTGCTACAACATACAATAAATTGTACAATATTATAATATATTGTAAAATAACGCACAACATGAATTGACTTTAATGACAAGACACATTTAAGATTTCAATTTTTGAAACTGAAAAATACAGAACAGTGATGACATGAAAATTTTTTTTTTTATAAATCATGTGTTCATCATGTTCATGTGAAAGCTTTTGCATGCTCATGGGAAAGTTGCCACATGCTCATGCAAAGCTTTGGTGTGCTCATGAGAGTTTTTTGCATGCACACCAAATAGTTACTGTGTGAGCATGCAAATGTTTTTGTATGTCCACATAAAAACTATTGTGTGCTGATGGGAATGTAATCTTTCAAGCATACACACAAAAACGTTTGTGCTAGCATGCAATAGTCTTCACATGAGAAAATTTTTTTCATGTCACCTCTGCACCACCATAGAAAAACAAGAGGCCCATGGGCCTTATACGCTCACCTGATAACTAATGGCTAGCTGATAGATTTAAAGTAAACGTAAATACTAAACCCCAATGACTTTTTTCTTTACATCAAAATGATCATTGTATCAATACCTACAACATTCTAATATACATGCCTATACAAAAAGTTTATAGTTTTCGAGATAATTAACCATTTCGGTATTGTTTTCACATCTGTGACCTTGACCTTTGAACCCATGACCTTTTTCTATACATCAAAATGATCGTTGTATCAATACCTACAACATTCTAATATACATGTCTATACAAAAAGTTTATAGTTTTCAAGATAATTAACCATTTCAATATTGTTTTGCATCTGTGACCTTGACCTTTGAACCCATGACCTTTTTCTATACATCAAAATGATCGTTGCATCAATACCTACAACATTCTAATATACATGCCTATACAAAAAGTTTATAGTTTTCGAGATAATTAACCATTTCGGTGTTGTTTCGCATCTGTGACCTTGACCTTTGAACCTATGACCTTTTTCTATACATCAAAATGATCGTTGTATCAATACCTACAACATTATAATATACATGCCTATACAAAAAGTTTATAGTTTTCGAGATAATTAACCATTTCAGTATTGATTCGCATCTGTGACCTTGACCTTTGAACCCATGACCGTTTACTATACATCAAAACGATTGTTGTATCAATACCTACAACATTCTAATATAAATGCCTATACAAAAAGTTTATAGTTTTCGAGATAATTAACCATTTCGGTATTGTTTCGCATCTGTGACCTTGACCTTTGAACCCATGACCTTTTTCTATACATCAAAATAATCGTTGTATCAATATCTACAACATTCCAATATAAATGCCTATACAAAAAGTTTATAGTTTTCGAGATAATTAACCATTTCAGTATTGATTCGCATCTGTGACCTTGACCTTTGAACCCATGACCTTTTTCTATACATCAAAATGATCATCGTATCAATACCTACAACATTCTAACATACATGCCTATACAAAAAGTTTATAGTTTTCGAGATAATTAACCATTTTGGTGTTGTTTCGCATCTGTGACCTTGACCTTTGAACCCATGACCTTTTTCTATACATCAAAATGATCGTTGTATCAATACCTACAACATTTAATATACATGACTATACAAAAAGTTTATAGTTTTCGAGATAATAATTATAATCAGAGGTAAAAAAAATTAGGTCACGACCTTCACAATTGACCTTGACCTCATTTTGAAGATACTAACAAGAAGATGTCAAAACTGAAAACCCCATGTCATTATCTGGTCAAGTAGTCAAGTTATAACAATTTGAAGCTATTTTACGATTTTTTCAAAATTAAACGCAAAAACGCGTAACCCATTTTTCGACCGAATTTCACAAAATGAACAAACTATAGGCTTAAGACCCTAGAGAAGCCAAATATCTCATCAGATTTTTTCTCCAAACATACTTTCGGAGAAGAAGATTTTTTAAGATTTTTGCACCCCTAGGTCACCTTGACCTAGTTATGGTAGCCATGGCAACGCCACGAACAAATCTGAATTGCACCGACCCAGACATGCTTCTGACCAAGTCTCATTGAAATCTGCCAGTACTTTCAGAGGAGAAGTCGAAAATGTGAAAAGTTTACGACGACAACGACGACGACGACGACGACGACAGACAACGGACAAATTGTGATCAGAAAAGCTCACTGAGCCTTTGGCTCAGGGAGCTAACAAGTATTGGTAAGTAAACTAACGAGGCTGGTTGTGTTACATTGTACCTTAAAACATTACATTTTGTATTTCTTCCATTAGACATAAACAATATCATCATGTTAATTATGAATGGTAATACATGTAAAATGTAGTGATTTTATACAATAACTTTTGAACAATTATTTTCAAATATTGCCAAAAATAATAAATATTATGTGCGTTTCCTGATGCCCAATGAAAGTAACGGAAAAAAGAAAAAAAATTTCTAAACCTAACAAAAAAGTTTCAATAACTAACGGGTGGTAAATCTTAAACTTATCTTTGAGCAACCTGTTGCCTGATAAAAAAAGTTAGGTAAAGCCAAAAGAAAATAAACAATTTTTTTCTTGCCCTAACAAACAATGTTTCATTAACTTAACTGGTAAAGCTTATTTATCTTTGAGCAACTTGCTTGGCCTTGATTAATGACCATTCTTTAGATACAACCATTTCTAAATTAATATAATGAGTAATAAGTCACAATCAAGACACTGACATTATTTTCTGGAGCAATTTATAAGTAAAGCGATGCATGTAATTGTCAACAGTATCTTATATACAGGCCCACGTTTCAAAATACATGTAATTCCTTAACTAAGATTGGCCTTAACTTAAACAGGGCAAATTTGATTTCTTAAAAAATGTGCAAATTGTTAATACATTTAGGAATGTAATTTGTCATTTTGAAGATCGCTTCAAGCTCATAACATCTGCATTATGATTCTTCAAAAATGTACATCTATAGTTCCAAAGAAAACTGCCAAAATTTGCAAAATTTAAGTTAAGGAATGATGCCGAAACTGGAGTCAGGTACATGTATATTTTTTAGAGAGTAAATCCAATTGCATACATCTTTTCAAATTTGTAAAAAATTATGCCAGAAAAATTGCTGGTTTCTATCTTGTATTTGCCAAATCCTTTATACATGTATATTAATTTACTTTCTAGCAGTGGCCAAGCTGTCTTAAGCATGCATTTATGTATACAGCTCCTCAAACCCCACTCAAAGGTATGGTAATTAAATAGACACAGTTTGACAGTATTTTATGCTCCTGTACAATATCAATGACTACAATTGCTCTGATGATGACTCAAGCCAAAAACATGTATGACTCATAAATGTTCAGAAAACTCTAGTAGGTTGTATGTAATATATTTCAACATTGGAAACAAAAATAAAGACATTCACAACAAATTTTGATAAAATTCAGCAGTTAATATAAAACAATACCTGTCTCTTATTACTTAAATGGCATCTTGTATTGTTTCTGTGTTTTTACTTATATTAGAGACTTCAGTCTCTTAAAGCCATCACAGGCAGCATGCTGATGTGATCCAGGTTTCAAAAATACTAACATCATTTTCAAAAATTCCAACAGACATAACACAGAAATGATACAAGGTCAAGGTCACCTTCTGGAAAAATAATTTTTTTAAAAAGCTCACTGTATGAAAAAATTGCCAAGCATCATAAAAATGACTTTAAAAATGATTATAATTTTTTTTAAATTTTTTTAACATAGAAGTGTCCATGTCAATTTTTAAATTCATAACAAATTTTTGCATCATAACAATTGTATATACTATGTACGGTGGGTTTTTTATCTTAAACAATTTTATAAAATCAAAAACAACAAACATTTAAAAGTGTCAATAAAAATAGCGTAAAAATTTAAGCAAATTAAAATAAAATCTGTATTTGGTGATTATTATGAAATGTGCCAATTGCTGCTACATGTACCCAAGCACACAATATCAATTTCAAAAGCTTTAATTAAACATGTTAAAATAAAATATGCAACAAATCATTTGCAAGATTTTAATGTAATGCACATTTTGAGAGCATTTTTTTCACATGTTACAAAATGAAGCCCATATATCAAAAACAGGAAAAATATGGTTTCTTAAATTACAGACATTCACAATATGGCGATGGCAGATTGTTAGTAATGTTGAGTTTAACTACATGAACAGTTAAACAACAGCTTGAACCCTGTGTATACTGCCATGTTTTGTTTCCCATGCTTTATTTGTTCCATGCACTCTTTAAATTGACAGTAAATATTGCCATCAAATTGTGAACTACCATTTAAAAATATAACCAGGTATCTTAAGTTCTTAACTGTGTTTTCCTATTCGTGGGTCACAAACATAATTATTTTCGCATGCTAATTTAAACAGTTTTACCCCTATACAAAAAATGGAATGTCCTGATAAGCAGAGTAACAGAATGTCTATTTTATATGTATATAAACTTGGGAAGTGATGGTATAGATAAACAACATTGACCTGTCCGTTTGACCTTTCATTAGGAATATTCATTTAGGATGGTCAATACATGGAAAGTGTTAAGATTTGCAGTTAATACATATACACATTGCCCATGATGGGTATTCACATCATATAGACAAAGATAACACGCGCAATCCCTATTCTTAAATCAACTCGTCCGTAATGAATATTGAAATCGAAGGTCAAACGCACAGGTCAATGTTGTTTACCCAGTACCTATAGACAATACAAATATACAACAACATGTTTGTATCCAACAACATCTCACATATAAATTGACTAAAATATCTACAATATAATAACAAAATAATGGAAGCAAACATTTAATTAAAATATATGAAAAACTTTAACATAATAATAATAATATAATAATAATCACAATATCAAATGGTGGGCAGAGAATATATAAATATAAAATACAAATTTTATAATCTCCAAAAATTAAATCTCAGTAAGAAATTATGTCTAAAAGTATGGGAATGCATCATTAAGTAAGGTTAAGGTGTCCAAATATGATAAGTTATGTCAGGGAATTTATAAAATAATGTCTAGGGAATGCATAGAGTTACTAAGGGGGAATGCATAGAGTGACTAAGAGGGAATGCATAGAGTGACTAAGAGGGAATGCATAGAGTGACTAAGAGGGAATGCATAAAGTCACTAGGAGGAATTATATAAAATTAAGGTGTCAGAATATGATAAGTTATGCCAGGTAATTTATAAAATAATGTCTGAGGAATGCATAGAGTTTGGTACTAAGGGGAAATGCATAGTCACTAAGAGGGAATGCATAAAGTTACATGTTCATCTGAGGAATGTTAATAGAGGAATGCATAAAGTTATGACTGTGGGAATGCTTGAAGTTACAATGGTAATTGCATAAATTTACAAACCAAGGGATGTCTAAAATTATGATGAAAAAATTCAGAGATGAATGAAGCCTTAAATTATTTAAAATTGAGAAAATCTATAAAATTACCAAGATGGCATGAATAGTTATCATCTTGTGTCAATCTCCAAAACATTAGTCAAATTTTGAGTGTAATATATCAGTTACACGGGGTTCATCAAAGGTCATGTATAAGTGAAGCTGTAGAAGTTTTTACGAAATTATGCAACGAGCAGTGAGCATTTTTTAAAGTGATTTCTACCATGACAATGTACACTGATTTTTACACTTCAACTGAAGTATTCCAGGATGTCATTTTCATTTCTAAATGCATAGAGGTTGAGAAAAGCAGTCATTACCGATTTTAAAGTCATCAACTTAATTGATTTTAGCAATAAAACAAATTGCAACTTTACCTAAATTTGCAAATTACGATATAGAAAAAGTAGGAATTATCCTGGTAAAAACTGACAGGCCCATAAAACTTTTAAGGGCAATCAATAGGTCCCAGACATTAGACCAGGCGAATTTTGAACCCTGAGATATACAAGGCACATTTATTAATAATGTAAAGTACAACCTAATTTAAGAAGGCACAAGAATTTTTTTCTGTGTGATTTTTTGTAGAATTATCACAACAACCTTTATTAAGGCACAACTTTTATAAAATTCATATAAAATTATTACAAGGTATAGGGTTTTCATTTTTTTTGCGTGTAATTCAAGCATGCCGGTCCAAACATTGTAGGCGTGGCTGGCGAACCATCAATTGAATTGTAACATGGGGAACTAAATACAATGAGACAATTAAACAACCACAAAAAATTATTAAAATGTGATAAAAACTGTAGCTATAGTTACAACATATATCAGCAAAATTAAAGCACCTCTTAAAATTACATGAGGACAAACACAAAATATTACACATGTATACTGTAACATAATGAATTATGTGTATAATTGAAACAATTTCTGAAAATATTTTTATAATATGATTTCACAAACATTTAAATGTTGAATGATGAAATTATGTGCATGTAATGGTGTGGGATGGAAGTAAACAATATTGCTTATGTGAACAAAAATAATTACATGTACTAATAATGATAATAAAACATTTTCAATTTTAATGGGGTTCGGCGCTGTACCACGTGATACCCTCTAATGTTTGCGCGGAACAATTATTTCCAATGTATATGGAATCCCATAAGATGACGTTTTCCCATAAAAACGATGTTTTTCCGGGAATTTTCGACGTTGGCGTTTTGCAAAACATTCCACACAAATGATAAGGGGTATTGATCACATGGTAAAGCGGCCAACCCCATAGTAACTTTCAGTCAACAATGTAAGGTATTACTGTCTCTCTTATGTAAATCAATAAGTCTATTAATAAAGATTCAAAGCTTTGTGATATGGTGGTCTTAATCTAAAGAAAAAGGTTATGCAAGGCCAAATGAAAATATCTTGATTCATTTAAAAAATAAGTGTCATAGAAATAAGATTGAAGAAAATGTTTTTAATTGTACTTGAAAATACTCTTTAACTTGCCTTAGCATGAATTCAAGAACATCATTCATTAAGTCGTTTTGACACAAATTGTAAATGTGTTAATAAAAGTAAACGCAAAAGTTGTTTCTTATGAAAGCCAATTATTCTGGAAGAAATTAAGAGGGGCTTGTTAAACTTACTGTATAATGCTTTATTTTCATGTGTAAAATTTTTGCAGTTTGACAATGTCTAGTGTATCTGCGGTGTCAAATTTTTGCGGTCTTATCTGATTAAAGTATAATGGCTCTATCAAAATTAATTGACTGGTAATACCCATGTATTTTCACGGCCGTTTTATTTTCGTGGGAATACACCGAACCGTAAATATAGCGAAAATAACTTCAAAGAGTAATATAAGGATTATACAGTATTACAACTATAATAATTTTTGAATGCATAGTACTGCTGTAAAATTTCATTATTATGCCTCTCAAACATTTTTACAATCTCTAGCAACACACTGATTTCAAGTTTTTAAGGTCTTTTAAAATTTATTTTAAAACACCTTTATAACACCAAATGACACAAAGTGGCAATGAATCAAGGTTTCCCCAACTATTTTAAGACTACAAGTTCTGGGTTGACATTGGAGATCATATATGTTTGTAACAAAAGAATATAATATGGGTTCTTATGAAATTGTGATATGGATCTTTGGGAATTCTGATATGTTTTTTTTAGGGGGGGGGGGGGGGGAATTATGATATGGTTCTTGGGAATTATGATATAGCTCCGAATTATGATATAGTTCTTGTGAATTATGATATGGTTTTTTGGGAATAATGATATGGGTTCTTGTGAGGTTAGGATATTTTAATTGTCTTTTCATGGAATCATGATATATGACATAGAATTATGATGCAGGTTCATCTGGATAAATATATGTTTATATGAATATTAAACAGGACACGGGTATGTGTCTTATTCAGCTTATATTATTGGCAGTTGCTATGGTGACCAAATGCAAAAATATGGTTGTTAACTTATTGGTGGTTGTTGTAAACTTTTTTCCGATTGCTGAGGATGCCGATGTATAATCTATATTTAAACAAAAATTATTTTTAGTCTGGTTTTTTGTTGCTATGAGTGATATTGTATTTCTATAATGTATATAATTAATGATTTCGTGGGTTCCTATGAGTAATGATGATATTTTTCAAGGCAAACTATGCTGTTGATTTGTTCTTGGTTGCTATGGTTATGGGTGATAATAATCTATATAAATACAACTGACAGTTTCATTAAAATTTGCTGTTGGCTGTTTATGCAGATGAATACATATAAAACATACTTATAAATGATTTAATTGCTTTGCTGTAGGTTGCTATGGATGACAAAGATGATTTCATTGATTGCCATGTCCTTGTTGCTATGGTTACAGTTGAAAATAATCTTTATAAATACAACTGATCATTTCAATAAATGTACTTTGTTCTTGGTTGCTGAAGTTTACACAGCAGAACATTACATATAGCAAATATAAATGGTTTTATTGCTTTGCTGTAGGTTGCTATGATAATGATTATGATTTCACTGACTGCTATATCCTTGGTAATGGTTGCTATGGTTGATGATGTATACACATACATATATTAAAACAAACAATTTCATTGGTTTGTCTTGGTTGCTATTGGTGATGATTTATATTTATACAAGTGATGATTCATTTGTTTGTTGTTGGTTTACAAGTGTTTGTTGTCCATTTTCTCCATTAATGGTACTAGAAGGCATTCTACTTGTTATTTCACTACACAAGCTGGCTTCACGTAATACCTGCAATAAAAAAAAGAAGAAATAATTAAATAAAATGAAACAAATTACATGTAAATTCAAATCAATATCCATTTCTTGCACCGAACATACATAAATCCATAAAAAGAGAGGTGAAACATATCGTCATCTTGTAGCCCCCTGTGCAAGAGAGACTACGCAGTTTTTTTCCTGCAAAGATTTATCAATGAGTTTATCAGAGGTGTAACTGGCTGAAATTGTTTACTGAATTGATGTATTTTATGATGTAATGAATAGAATCAATCACTATTTGTGGTGCCAGAAAGGGAAATCTCAACCCAAGTTTTGACATATTTGGCAACAGAGTCAATAAACTTTTTTACACTAAGATCTTTCCTACGTTAGATTCAAACCTAGACAGCGAGGTGCCCTGTGATCTGTAATCAAGTGATTTAGACCACTTGCCACTGATGACTTTTCTTGATAAAAATACATTAGCTATTTTGCATCAAAAAATTCACAAAATTTTTACAAGAATTCAAATTTATAATGTTACCCTTAGGTGATCTTCAACATCTGCTAGACATTGGTCGATCCAATCCATGGTACCTGACAACCGGCAAGCATGCTTGGTAACCAAAACAAGATGGCTGACTGATAAGACTAAAGCTGTGCATCTGTAAATATGAAACAGTAAAGATAATAATGTACATAATATGGATTTAATTTTTACATGTTTGTTTTAACCCTCTTGCTGCCAAATAGACATATGTTCCTTCTACTACCTGCCTGCCACACAGACACAAGTGTCATTTCAATGAAACTGACAACCCTTTGTTTAAAAGACTAAGAGATACTCATAATCAATTGAGATTCAAATCTACCATTAACTAATGATGTCATACAACTACAAACACATGTGATGTGATAACCTTTTGTTGATGCCTCACCAATTCACATTGTGAAAATCAATATTGGCACTGTCAATGGTGTTTGAAAATTAATTTGGCAGCAAGAGGGTTAGCTCAAGTTCATAGTTATCATATATAATATAGAAACAGGGTTTCATTCTATGACTGCAATATCCCCAAATAGTAAGCTGTACTTTTTTCATGGAACTCTATAGACTGTGCAGCAGAAAGGAGAAAAAATGCAGGGCAAGACCATGGATTGAGCCCTAGACCTTCTACACTATAAGCGGGTGCTCTACCAAGTTACCCAGACCCCTACATTCCTCCCTGCTTTTCTACAAACAAGATTTTTTCACAAAATCCACACTATTTGTACATGATGTTTGTGTGTAAAATCTGATTGTAAAATTCATGCATTTTTGCACATATTTTGTAGATTTTTTTCTGACAATTTTCATGCTTGTATTATTTTCAGCTTTCTACACACAAAAATGAGAAAAAATTTGTGAGATTTTATTCATGATTTTCAAGTGTAGCACTTTTACCTGTGTATGTTGGTGAACTTCAATATCTTTAATGTCAGAACCAAGTTAGAGTTCCTTTTGTACCCCCTAACTATTAAAATTCTATGTAAAATTTTAGAAAAATCATTCTGTACAGAAATGTTCAAAATTGCTTGATTTTATAATTTTTAGGCTTTTAGTTGAAATCAAAATTTTAGTGGACGGTACAAATGGAACTTATCCAGAAATAAGCCATTATTCCAGTGACACATTATTTATATATCATACCTAGCTTCTAAGAGTCTTGGATCTAATGGTGGATACATGGCATTGACTACTTCATCTACTCGAGGATTAATTCTTTTAGCTACAGCTATAATATCTGTTAGTAATTCTTGAGTACGAATTGTCTGAGCATTTCCCATCGTCATGCCAACCAGACGCTCTGTCAAATCGTGGCATGTTTTTAATATTGATATACAATGAGGAACAAGGCCACTGAAATAAGAAATAAAATAGTATCGGTAATAATTATCTAAACAAAAAACAGCTGATTTACTTGGGATTAATCAGGGTGCAATGTTAGGAGGCATCACACGGCCCCCATTTTGGGGGACTGAGTCTGATGCTGGGTCCCTTAGAATTGGGAAAATAGTCATTATTTAATGCAATTTCGGAACAATTTAATAGGAAAATAAAAAGCAGAAAATGTATACATTACTATTTTGTATTCAATTAATTAATTTATCAAAATTGGGAAAAAAATTCACCAAAATATTTTGGAAAAATAAAGATTTTGAACTTTGCAAATGGATCCCATTTTTGGCCACAAATTAATCAGACTGATAGCCCTGAATGTGATAAGATAGGATCAAACACAAAGTGCTAGCATCTTCCAACCCATTTTGTTTTACAATTACGGAATAGAGTTTATGCCCCAGTCAAGATTCTTTCACTTATATCACGATGGCCAGTTCTTGGATGGTAGAGGAAACTGGAATACCTAGAGGAAACCACCTGCCTTTGGCAAGCAAACGTACAAACCTCTGCAGTTGGATTCAAACCTAGGTCATGAAAGGTGGTGTGATCCTTATGTGGGTGCATACCAAACCAACCAACCACTGAAACCTCTGCTACAATTAAAGATCAAGTTGGAAATGCTCTCGACTTACGTGGCATCGTCCACCCAGTGTTCATCTTGTAAGAGTTGATCTAATCTAGGATTGGTCAACTGGACATCATCTAACTCTACATCTGTTATAATGGTTTGCTGACCCCCGTCTTCTATTAACTGGACATTAGGTCTGAAAAATAGGAATACGGTATTATAATTTGGTGACATTAGGCAATGTATTTAAGATTTAAGCAGGCAAAATTAAGACTGTTATGATGCTGTTATATATTAATGTTAACAGACAAGAAAATAAAAAGATTTAGTTTAATAAATACAGAGTTGAATTGAGTAATGGTGTTTAATGTCCCAGTAAAAAATATTTCACTTATATTGAGATGTTGCCAGCTATAGGTGAAGATGAAGAAATTTGTCTGTGTGTAGCACTGACGGCATAATACAGAAGGGTTCTTTATAGTGCTACACCTACAATGACACATCCCATCTGAAAAAAGCATGACTTTCATCTCGCAATGCTGAGTGCTTGGTAAAAGAAATATAACTACCCACTTTCAAGTCTTAGGTCAGACTGGGTCAGGGTTACCGGGTAAAACCAACTTATAGAGCAAGCATTCTACCAACAGAGCTACCAGAGTGGTTTTAATAAATACAGAAATAAATTCAATTGCAATGAAGACCATCTGTCTGGACAGTAAAACCTGCTATAGTGACACTTCTATGCTTGAATAACTTTCTCTTATTGAAACTATGTTCTGTTCAGTGTTTTGTCAGGGTTTACTTAAGGTACAATTAAAAAGGAGATCAATAAATAAACCGAGATGAAAAAACCTGCAACAGCCGTGATCATTTCATGAATGTACACATATTAGAAAATTAGACTACTTTTTATTTACTCTGCCAATAAAGTGCAAACTGATTATTACAAACTAACAGACACATTTAGATTTCAACAAATTTAACATTATTTATTAGTTGCCAAATTTCCAAAAATTGTAAATATATAGCGTGTTTTAAAGTATTTTTCACAAAATGATAAAATAGCTTAGTTTTTAAGAAGAATTTGTCAAGAATTAATAGTCAATGACAATTTTGGCTACCAGAAATGGAACAATGGAGTTCGCCAGCATAAACATGTGATCAATACCCCTTAACGTTTGTGCGGAATGTTTTTGAAAACCTTTACTATGTCAATATTTCCTGAAATAACATAACATGTATGGGAAAATGTGAAGTGAAGCCATTCCATTTCTGATGGAAATAATTATTCCGCAGAAGGTTATGGGGCATCAGGTGGTATACTGGCAACCCCATTAGAGAACCGCAATCTAACACACACATACATATCACAATGATGTAGTACTACCTGTTGTCCTTTAGCTGTGATGATATTAAATCAGTTTTCTTGCATTTTGTTTTACAAACGAATAACAGTCCGACTAAAGCTGCTAAAAATATAGTTGCAAGGATCCCAATGGCCACAGCAACTACAGTTTCCATGGTTACTCATAAATAACAATTTTTCCATCCAATCTGTCTGGTTAATCTCTACATCTTAATTACCAATTTCTGCAAAAGATAACAAAGTAAAGTAAACTTAAAAATATTATAACATTCCTGTAGGGAGAACAAGATACAACTGTTCACATTTTTGCTGTTAAACTAGACTGCTAGATGGCAAAGATGGCAAGCTTTAAAGAAACATACAGTGGATTGGTTGGTTGGTTGAATTTTGCTTAATGTTGCATCAGCAATTTTTCAGCTATTCGCGATGAGAACTGTTTTATTAATCTCTATGGATTAATCTATGAACAATTTTGTGTATGCATGTGAAGTGCGAGTGTGTTGTATTGTCTACCTTGTACTAGCCTGCAAACAGGGCGACTTTAAGGTGCTAGCTTACAGAGTCAGTACGTCGCAGACAAGCGTACCACTCCCCCAGTCACATTAAACTGATACCAGGTGAACCAGTAAAGGCCCACGGCAAGGAAAATTCACTTTCCTACATGTGGTCTGAGCGGGACATACAGTAGAGTCTGTTAATTCAATAACAAAATGCCATAAGATTTTTAGGTAATGGCATAAAGTCGAGACTTACTAATTAGCTTGTCCAGGTAAAATCAATGAAATATTGACTGATTCAGAAAGTGACAAAGTCTATCTATTAGCACTTTAAGACCAAAAGATAGCCAAATTTGATTCTTATAGTCAAAATGTTTTATAAGCATTACAAAATGCACACTTTTGTGGTGTATATGCACTGTGTTATATTTGTGGTTTAGAATCTAGAGGACCTTGTTTACATATAGTGACTATATTTTGTGGTGATTGTTATTTTCGCAGATCACATAAACCACATGTATAAAGCAGAATTAAAACAACTTAAATATATACCGGGTAACCATATTACAGTTATTTTCCTAACCATTATATTCATTAAATAAATTCTATTTACCATTGCTAGGTTTTTTCCACAAATTTAAAACTAGAACTGTCTCTCGAGAGCCATGAGAGCCATGAGAGCCCCTGGATATTATTTATGTGAAGTTTTATGACAGTCATCCAAAGCAGCTATGAGATATGGAACAAACAAAGACAGACATGGTGATTCCTATATATAAATTTGCTAAATCAGGTAAATTTTTCTAAAACTTTTTAAAAATTTGCTAAATCAGATTCATTTCCAAAAATTCCTCATAAACTAGTGTGAAACAGTACCGGTACATCTACTACATGGACAATATGATATAACCGTACTCATTAATATTATCAATAAAACCATATTATATACACAGTGTGTATGTACAGCCCTCAGTATCAGGTCGAGTCCTTTTTTCGTAGCCGTATCACTACGAGTCACGCTTGCGCGACGAGTAGTGATACAGCTACGAAAAAAGGACGAGACCTGATATGAAGGGTTGTACATACACACTGTATATATAATATTTTTTATCTAACATTGCCAATTAGGTTATTTAAAATAATAAAAAACAATACTTTAGGTGAAAAATTACATTTTACCACAGAAAACCACTGAACTATGTGATGACTGAAAAATCGAAGACTCCCTAATGACGTCACAATGAGAAAGTGCACGTGCGTTTTACCGCCAATGTTGTATCACCACAGTGTGGTGATACAAGATTCTGTATCATGCGTGTTCGATAAAACTTGTATTTCGTCAAATTGGATAGAAAAACTAGTCTAATGTTAGATAAAACATAGTAAAGTGCTCTCTGATTATATACTGTCATCTCATTTATCACTACATGTATAATGATTCATAATTCAGAAATTAATATCTTACAATTTTTTAGAAGTCTCCCTTGAACTTAATGACAAAGATCTTGATCATGTCAAGTTTAAAAGCACAAATTAATTAAAATAAATTGACATTTAACTGTTTCACAATTCATTTTTTCTTTAAGCATTCAATTTGCTGAGCTTTATTAAAAAGTTAAACGGATAAAGTATAAATAATTATTTTGTAAAGTGTTTCACAAAATTATATCATATATCTTAAACATTTGCTTAATCCTCCAACCTCAAAACATTTCTACTTTGTTATATTACAATAAACACCTGCCAATAAAGACCATCCAAGGGAATACTGGTACATTTAGTTTTCAGATTGAATTTCAAGATCTGCAATAATGTTCTATAAAACCATTAGTTGCAATAATAATTTTCATCTTGAATTACATAAATATTTTCTTGCTTTTTGTAAAATATATGGGTTTTTATAATCTATCTACTTCTACAGTGAAACGTCAATAGAGTTTACCTGTACTAATTAATCAACTTACCTGAACATATTGTACATGTATCAATATCCCATAATGACAAATATAGAAAACCGAGTTAATCCGATATCCAGCATTTCTCATAAAAAATCCAATATCCAAACGATTATTCAATTAACTTCAATTATATACTCATTATTGCATTTAAAACTTTTTTGTTTAAAGACTACCCGACACATAAAATGTGAAAATGTACACCAAGTCGGAAATGTGGATATAAATGATGTATATTTAGACATAATTATTATTTACACTCAGACTGCACTCGAATCACCTCCGTCGTATATATGTGTGTGTGTCAATTATGAGCTTTGCATACATTATTAATAACAGTTTACAAAAAATAACCCAAAAAGCTCAGGTAAAAAATGACCTTCAATTTTATGACGGAAAATAACATAAAAATAATCCATGCACCTGTAAAAACAGGGTCATCGTGGTAAAACACTGCTGGTCGAATCTTTGTGATGAAACTTGATATCATCAAAGTCAACATACCGGGTCTTGGGTGGTATTATTATAAAAATAAAATCTGTTGACTTAATAAATAAAATTTTGATTATTTAATTCTAGATATAATGTCAACATTTGTATATATAAATAAGGTCTTAAACTGTCAAATGGTACAGATTTTGATGAATTCTATATAAATGTACATACTGTACAATTTCAATTCAATGCCACCATTAATGTCAAATATTTTTGCATTATAGAGAAGTTTGGCGATGCATTGAGGGAGACTTATAAAGAAATATATAAAAGAATTGGAATTTAGAATTTCAAAATACTGTAGTGATAAGCAAGGTAGCAAAATAACCAAAGAACATTATAACAAGGTTTTACTGTATGCTAGCATATAAAACTAGGATGGTATAAACATGATAAATTCAATGGAGGTAATAGATACATCACAGTGCAGTAAAACCTCCCTATAATGCCCCTCAGAACATATTTCTAACCGTTAACACATGTATAAACTATAACTTAACATATTGCAGTAAAACCTCTCATATATGTTCACATTTCAAACCATTAACACATAAAGGTATAAATTATAACTTAACTTAGATACATTGTATTTTAAACTTGTATCACAAAATTCCAAATTCACAAGCTAATTTTTTCAAATAAAACAGTTTGGACACACTTTCTCATCATATCACCAAACACAAACAATTCATGCCTGAATCACCATTCAAAACGCAAACTAAAAACTTTTAAAACTGGAAAATTCAGTCAAATGCATGAAATTTCACCAGGAAAGTGAGGCCAGGTGCTCTGGAAGGTTAGGCACCTCCTGTTAAGCTAGCTAAACCATCAAGGCATATAATCAAAATTGAGAATGAAAGAAATATGGAACTATGATAGGATACATCAAATATAGTCATGAAATTTTTGGAAACAGAATAACCATTAAAATAATATCAAATCTTATTTAATGAAAAAAAAACCCATCAAAACAGCACTCACAAAATAATGTTACTTACATATGACCCTAATTCTGATGAGTGTGCAGTTTGTCAACTTGAAAATTATGGTACAATGCAAAGTTTTCAAAAATTTGAAATTCTTAACAGAGAAATAATTTGTGAAAATACAGTCCTTTTTAAGTATTTTTTCCTCATAATTGCTAAAATATGTTACTTTTTAGAAAGAACATCTCAGAAATCAGTACTCGTAGTGCAATGGCAATTTTTGGTATCAGAAAGGACAACAAAGCATTAAAAAAAATTATCTTAATTTGCGGGAAAAAAATGCAGGAACCACTAACAAAATAATGTTACTTACATGTCCTAAGGTAATTTTGATGAGTGTACATTGGCAACTTGAAAATCAAACTAACTCATTATGAGCATTGCCAAGCTTCAAAAGACCAGAATGATGTACATGTGACTCTGATGATCATGTTTTAGATTATCTGGTTATAAACATAATCTGAATTCATCAATAAAGTCAAACAAGTTTACAGTAATTTAATTTAATTAACTGAATTTTAAACAAAAAACGTTTCAGAGATAATTACCCATCAAGCACCATATATCAGGAGTTTAACAGACATTTATAGAACCAATGATCATCCATCATCCCTCCAAGCTGACATTTGAACAAAAGCATTTATACAGCTCTAACTACTGTAGAACATTTATACAACCCTAACTATACTGTACAACATTTATACCACTCTAACTACATCATATAATCTAAGTCTACAATCTTGTTTGATAAGAAATGAATCAAAATTATGTGTTTTGTTGATTTTCTGATAAAGTCAAGCTTTTAAATTTCAGTAAAGGTGATGTTCCGGTCGGACGCCTCTTTGGCAATTTTTGCAATAAAAATACTGACCTATTCATTAGTTACAAGTTATTTTAAACTCGGACAAAGGCAGCATATTTCATCCACATCCAATCAGGACTCGTTATAAAAATTAACACGCTATACGGTAATTAGTTAAGGGTATTTTTAATATTCAAACCTGTCGTATCCTTGGCAGCATGCACTTCGACATAATTAGAAATCAAATATGATTTGCATTTAATTGCGCATACAAACATGTAAATTATGACTTCTTTAAAACGTTTAACATCCATGTTTGAATTTAAATGAATGAGAGGTAATATAATATTTATGCACCCTCATACCGGGTACACATGATTCACAAAACCACACGATGTCAGTTATTACATGATAAAATCTGTTTTACAATAAAAGAAGTGATGAACAAACATAATGAAGATGATAATACTGGCAGTTTTTTATACAGTACATGTATTTGATTTATGAATCTAATAGATATCACAAAGGAGAAATTATCTACTTATTTATCTATTTTATTTATATACATATTTATTCACTATATTTCTTATCTTTATATTGATCTTAGATACTGTTACTGATTACCAGTGTAATTACCCCCCCCCCCCCAATATTAGTTCATGCATACTTAGTTTGAGAGGGAGTTGAGTTGAGTAATGGTGTTTAACATCTCATCAAGAATTTTTCATTTATATCAAGATGTCACCAGCTATAGGTGATTGTGCAGAAATTTTTGCCTTTGTGTTGCTCTAATGGAATTATACAGCATGGTTCTTTATTGTGCCATGTCTACCATGACACGGGACCTCGGCTATTTTAAGTTCCCATCTGAAAGAACTGTGACTTTTATTTCGTAATACCAAGTGCATGGGGAAAGAACACTCACTACCCATTTTAAGTCTTGGGTCACACCAATTCAGGAATTGAACCGCCCACTTATGGTGCAAGCACTCTACCAATTGAGCTACTGCTATTAATAATAGAAATCACCATGTCTGTCTATCTGCTTGTCCATCTGTGTCCAAGAAAAATGTGTAACAATACCTTTTAAATTTTGATCAAAGATAAAGCATGAATCTATCATTACATAAGATGATTTGTCACATTTAGTCAAAGGTCAAGGTCATAAGGTAAAATATTAGTTACAATGTCCAAATGTTGTGTTTAATCTATAATTGCCACATCTATCAATCAGTGATGATTCCAAGACTGATTCATATTATCTGAATATATTTAAAGGTAATAAAGTGTTCAGCCTTTAGCTTTTAGAAAAAAAAGTCTGGAAAACTGCAATTTTTAAGACATTGTACAAGTCCACAGTCCATAATTTCACCAAAAACCAGTGAACCAGAATGAAACTCGAACTTGATCTGTAACTCATGAAGATAGACTCATATACCAAATATAAGTTCAATATCTTAGCAGTTTGGAAAGACAGCAAGATGGCTTAGACTCTGCAGACAACATCACCCTTTTGTCTCACAACCAGCAACAAATGAAAGACATTGATGGTCGAGGTGGCTCAGAGCAAGACATTAAATGCAGAATAGGAAAAGCAAGAACAGCATTTAGAATGGTGACAACTATTTGGAGAGCTGGTAACATCAACTAGAGCACGAAAATCAGACTGTTTATTTCAAATGTTAAAACCACTCTTCTATGTGGCTGTGAGACATGGAAACAACAAAATGTCTCTTAAACAAGCACCAAATCTTCAATAACAAATGCCCAAGACAAAGTCTAAAGATCTGATGGCCAGAGAAAATCAACAATATTAAATTATGAGAGAAGACCAAACAACAGCCTAGAGATGGAGCTATTTAAACAGAAAGGGTGATGGATAGTACACATACTGGAAACCAACTAATCAATCACACAACAAGCAGCACAGTGGAATCCTCAAGGGAAGAGAAAAGTTGGTAGGCCAAGAAACACCTGGCAGAGAAATCTCCAATCAGAAATGGGCAGAGGGGGCTACAAATGACAAGATCTGGTAAGACTAGCACAGAACAAAGCTAGATGGAGAAGTGTTGTCAGTGGCCTTTGTACCTCCCTGGTATCACAGGCATAAGTTATTAAGTAAGTCCGAAAAACTAATTCCTGCCTGCTTGCATGCATCACCAAATTAATAGTTGAGTACAACTTCTTTGCAACTCGGCTAAAAATTGGTGGGCAATTGAATCCCCAATGGCCATTTCAGTGATTTTGCTGTTTATAGTAACAGTGGCCATCTTTGTTCTTGTATGAAGTCACCTTGTACCAATTTTGATCTACTCCACTTAGGGAACTTCTGTACCAACTTTGATATCAATTGGCCAAGTGGTTTTTGAGGAGAAGATTTTCAAAGAATTGGCTAAACATTGACCTCATTTGCATAATTTTTTAAAATTGGCTCAATGAAAGTTTAAAGTTTAAAGCTCAAAGTTTAAGCTATGTTTCCATTCCTGGTAGCCAAAATCGCCATTGGCTACTAATTTCTGAGAAATTCTTTCAAAAAGTAACCTATTTTAGCAAATTTGTGGAAAAATACTTTAAAAAGGACTATATTTTCACAAATTTTGGAAATTTGGCTACTAATTATTTCAAATTTGTGGAAACCTAGGTTTAAGCACACACAGACAGATGGACACAAGCTTACCATTTCGTAACCTATAGCCAGTTGAGCTAAAATTAGGTGCATGAATTATATCAGTTAATACAATAGCATCCAAGTTGTTTGTCAAGAGGCAGTTCTAGTTCAGCATTACACAGGGGACTGGTTTCTTAATGTCCTACCCAAATGAAAAGATTTGATAATTTTTTTCTAATTAATGACTAGTTGTTGGCAATAGTGTTTGGAAACAAAACACCAACCCTTGACTAATGGAGTCCGAGTGTTAGTAATCATGAGTTCTACTAGCTGGGCAACTGTATTGTTAATTTGTTTGATCAGAGATCTAAGTAGGTGATTGCTATCAGGGATTTTTCTGGGTATCCACAGGGTCCGGTAAAGGGACCCATTCCCAATGCAAAAAAACATACATTTTTCCCAATTCTGAAGTAAAAAATTCCCAATTAGCTATGTTTATCAATTTTTCGATTTCAATCTATATTAACCCACATTTTGATGGATGATTTATATAGAGACAAAAGAGACAGCGCTATTTTGCTGTGAACACCGATATAATTTATTCAATTACCAGTATTCTAGTTGTCAAGAATTTCTAATATGTTGTTGTGATTTTTTCCAAAATTACATTTTTGTTGAGCATTTTCCCAATTTCATCCCAAGGTCCTTTTCCCAAAAAGGTCAGAAAAATCCCTGGCTATGGTGGCTCAGAGTGCTCGCTTTGTATGTGGGAAGTCAAGGGTTTGAACCCTGGCAGGATCTGACCAAGACTGAAATTAGGGAGTGACAGTTTTTTCAACAAGCACTCAGCATTCAGAAAAGAAAGTCACAGAAAAGAGACATTAAAAACAGATGCCTTGTTGTGGCATGCACAGTTTGTTAAAGAACTCTCCCTGCACATTGCCCTGAGTGTTATGCAAAGGAAAAATTTCTGCCACTTCACTTAGAGCTGGTGGGATCTCTGTATAAGTGAAATATTCTTGACTTGAGAGGTAAAATCCCAATCAATCAAACAATCAATGAATAATTTAAATAGTTGATATAAATAAACAAGAGATGCTGGGGGACAAGAACACAATAGTTTGTCAGAAACTGGAGTTTTGAGACTCTTTAACACAATTCCATGACAATAGGAATCAAGAAGATATAAAACACAGCTCTCAATCATCTTGTATTCATTCCTGTGGACAGACTCAATATATTCAAGTATAAAGACAACAAAGCATCACAAGATCATACATCAAGAATAATTAGATGCAATTATTAGAGAGGTCAAGATTCCAAAATGGGTACGTGAATGTGTACAAGTAAAAAATATTGTGTGGATTACGTCATCAGTATTGTGATGTCACATGACATCTTCTTCCTGTATATGTATTACAAAACTTGTAAAACGGTAAGTACACATTTACAAAAACGTCAAGGTTTTAAATGCATTTTTCAAGAGAAATTGTGAGTTTTATAACAAACATCCGCTAAATGAAAAATTACTTTAACTGTTTTTAATGATAAATCCGATTTCAAAAAGTTAAAACTGGAAGTAAATCAGTATTGTCTTAATGTCAAAATTTGTGGCGGGCACTGACGTATGACGTCAGAATGTGGTTTTATAAGTCGCTCAAAGCAAAGTCGCCATTGAGTTAAGACTGAACGATATTAAATGAAAATGGCAGCAGATCTAAAACTTTTGGATCAGATAGAAACATTGATTTTCATTGATGATTAAAATCATTCGCTGATACACGTACATGTCCACGTTTTACAAGATCTTAAATGCTTATTTTACACGTCTATAAAGTGTGCGTGTAGCCATACCTTCACGTACGCGTACAAGTACACGTTTAGAAACTTAACCTCTCTAATATGTTCATTGAATTTTATTCCTTTGTCTCAGACCATATTGGAATGATAAAGTTTGCCGGCTGATGTTGAAGAGGACACATTCTCAATTTTTTATCTGTTAAGTGGAGTAACACCTTCTATGACATCAAGACAAACTAAAACCCATGTCTTTGTCATCTTGTACACATTCCTGTAGCCATGTTCCTCATTCAAGTACAGTGTGTCTCAAGCTCACACTCCAAGATCTACCAGATGCCATCAACATTTATTTTATCAGACTGTATTAGATTGGAATATATTGTCAGCTGAAGTTGACAAAGACAGCTTATCAGCTTGGTATCCTTTAAGAAGTGGCAATACACTCTAGGAATAACTGGATGTCATCAACATTATTTCATGATATCAGTATGGACCAGGTTAAATGTTGTTGTAGAGGGCAGTTATAAATTCGGTAAATTTCAAGCAGTGGCTAGAATAAACCTTTCTCTGTCATTATCATCGGTAGCTTTTCTGCCTCAAGACTAATTACATGTGTTTTCAATCATACCTGAATATTTGAACCTTACATTTGTTGTGAACTAAGATGTTAATTCTAATAAGTAAACATAAACTTTTATAAATATATAAATTACCTCCAAAAACTCATTATTTAAAGAAAAAAATTCTCCCTTCATAACTTTACATAGGTCTACAAACAACTAGATTGTATAAGAATTATGTTGTTTGTCGGTAAACATGTATTATCAGGTAAATAAACCCATAAACAGTTAACAAAACATCACACCTGAGAAAAAATGGTTGTCCAACCAAAATTTGTGTTGGTTGTAAAAATAAGTCATAACAGTCAGTGACATCCTGTCTATTTCAAAGTAAAGATATTTACCTGTAAAATTCCGGTAAACAGTTGTAGATTCAGAATTAATCATCGGCTGAAGCTAAGCTAGTTTTATCGAGCAACTTCCGTAAAAATCAAAACAAACAACACTTCATAGCACCTGCAAGTTGATTGACACTGATTGATTAGACTACTTCCGAAGTCGTATAAACGCTTGAAAGTTTCAGAAAACCAAACGTTTTAAAGAATTAAGCGTCTACGTGACATTGAATACAGTTTCGTCCCCTCTTGTTACAGGATGAACAGGAAAACAATAATGAGAAAGTTTTATACTCACTCTAGCTTAGTCTGAATAAATAGATTGGATATACGATTCATGTAGTATTATTAATTTTATTCACTAAAAAATGTTGCCACGAACTTGAATTACGTTTCTTCTTCTTTATCTGTAGTTTCCTCCTCTGCCTGGAACACCAAAATAAAGCACTGTAAATGGCATAATGATTTGAGCGAAAACCATTCACTATTTTGGCCCTATTCAATTAACTCGAACACTCTAGATTTTCTTTAAGAACAATCGCACATGCGACTGGTGCTGTTTGAGTACTTGCTCATCGATGATATAGTGTATATCTAAACTAGTAATCAAATAAAAAACAAACATACAAAATCTGAAATGGCGGTCATCAGGTCATGGAAAGTGAAAGGAACAATTTAGTAGATTTCTAAATTATCCAGTGCTGTAAAGCCGAAATATTGACTAAGAGCTGATTTTATCATTTTATCGACCTAAGAATGATATATTTTTTTATTTTATTATATCTGATGTCAACAACGTTCTGCAATAAATGTATCAGAAATAAACTGATTTTATTGCACTTTATTTTTTTTCCTGATTTTCTCTGGTGTCTACCTCCAGCCTTTATGGAAGCCACTGGTAATGACTGTGAAACTGGTGTCTGCTCCCGAACTTTGTGGAAGTTACTGGGGATCATTGTGAAACTGATATCTGCCCCCAACCTTTAGGGAAGTCACTGGGAATGATTGTGAAACTGGTGTCTGCTCCCATCCTTTACGGAAGTCACTGGGAATAATTGTGAAACTGGTGTCTGCTCCCAGCCTCTACGGAAGCCACTGGGAATAATTGTCACAGTGAAAAAGGTGTCTGTTCCCAGCCTTTACGGAAGCCACTGGGAATGATTGTGAAACTGATGTCTGCTCTCAGTCTTTACGGAAGCCACTGGGAATAATTGTGAAACTGGTGTCTGCTCCCAGCCTTTACGGAAACCACTGGGAATAATTGTCACAGTGAAAAAGGTGTCTGTTCCCAGCCTTTACGGAAGCCACTGGGAATGATTGTGAAACTGATGTCTGCTCCCAGCCTTTACGGAAGCCACTGGGAATACTAGTAATTGTGAAACTGGTGTCTGCTCCCAGCCTTTACGGAAGCCACTCGGAATGATTGTGAAACTGGTGTTTGCCCCCAGCCTTTACGGAAGCCATTGGGAATAATTGTCTCGGTGAAAAAGGTGTCTGTTCCCAGCCTTTACGGAAGCCACTGGGAATGATTGTGAAACTGATGTCTGTTCCCAGCCTTTACGGAAGCCACTGGGAATGATTGTGAAACTGATGTCTGTTTCCAGCCTTTACGGAAGCCACTGGGAATGATTGTGAAACTGATGTCTGCCCCAGCCTTTACGGAAGCCACTGGGAATAATTGTGAAACTGGTGTCTGCTCCCAGCCTTTACGGAAGCCACTGGGGATGATTGTGAAACTAATGTCTGCTTCCGATTTTCGCGGAAGTTACTGGGGATCATTGTGAAACTGATATCTGCTCCCAGCCTTTACGGAAGCTACTGGGGATCATTGTAAAACCGATATCTGCTCCCAGCCTTTACGGAAGCCACTTGGGATGATTGTGAAACTAATGTGAAACTGATGTCTGCTCCCAACCTTTACGGAAACCACTGCGGATGATTGTGAAACTAATGTCTGCTCCCGACCTTGCGGAAGCTACTGGGGATGCTTGTGAAACTAATGTCTGCTCCCGACCTTGCGGAAGCTACTGGGGATGATTGTGAAACTAATATCTGCTCCCAGCCTTTACGAAAGCAACTGGGGATAATTGTGAAACTGATTCTGCTCCCAGTCTTTACGGAAGCCACTAGAGATTATTGTAAACTGGTGCATGTCTACTCCCGGCGTTTATGGAAGCCACTAGAGATTATTGTAAAACTGATGCATGTCTACTCCCGGTCTTTATGGAAGCCACTAGAGATTATTGTAAAACTGGTGTTGACCCCCGGCCTTTACGGAAGCCACTGGGAAAGATTGTGAAACCGGTGTCTGCTCCCGGCCTTTATGGAAGCCACTAGAGATTATTGTAAAACTGGTGTCTACCCCCGGCCTTTACGGATGCCACAAGGAATGATTGTGAAACTGTTGTTTGCTACCAACCTTTACGGAAGCCACTGTCTGGGGATGATTGTGAAACTGATGTCTGTCCCAAGCCTTTACGGAAGCCACTGGGGATACTCGTGAACCCGGTGTCTTCTCCCTGCTCCCGGGCTTTACGGAAACCACTAAGGATGATTGCGAAACTGATGTCTGCTACCAGTCTTTACGAAAGTCACTTGAGATTCGTGTCTGCTTGGCTCCCGGCCTTTATGGAAGCCACTGGGTATGATTGTGAATTAGTGTCTGCTTTCGGCCTTTACGGAAGCCACTGGGGATGAATGTGAAACTGGCGTCTGTTCTCTTCTTTACGGGAATGTTCGGCGAATTATTGTGAAACTTGGTCATAATCCAGATTTTTTTTTCGTCAACGGGGAATTACTTTTAATCTGGGAACTAAACTCAGATTTTACACAAGAAACTGAAGAATGATTGTAAACTCCAGTATCCCGCAAGATCAAGTATTTACTTTGAAACTTGTACTGGGACCTGCAGGTTATTCCCGGCTTTGCGATTGCTTCTTGAGAATGATTGGGACCTAATGCCAATTTTACGGGAGTCCCTGGGAAATGATTGCGAAAATGGGACCTTCTGGCCTCAGCTTTCACGGGTGTCTCGTGGGAATTGTTGTGAAACTGACTTTCAAAAACCCAATCTTGACGGGAATAATCGGGGAATGATTGTGAAAATGAAATTCAAATTCCAGCCAAAACGCAAATGTTTTAGTAGACTTTACTGGAGTCCTGGGGGAATGATTCTGAAACACTGACTGACTGATTGAATGAAGGTTGTCTCTTGCCATAAGAAGGAATTACAGGTACAAGGAGAAATCATCAGGGGCGATAATAATATTGGAGGTATAAAAGTTTGTACATGTTGTTGATGGCGGTAAATTTGTCTTGGGATAATGTGACCATGTGGCGTCCCTTAAATAGTAATTTATGAGGCATGTACACGTGGTTTATGTTACGATTCTATTTGTAACTTGTGACAGAAAATATATACTTTGTTTAAAGGATAGGAGATTCTGTTTTCAACTGGTCTTGTCCATAATATCATGCACTGCCCACCACTGGCGTTTTTATAATATTTTGTTAAGGTAACATACCCTAGCTTTATTGGGTCACTAAACCCATGTTTGCCCCTCTCCAAAAAGACACAATATAACGTTTAGTTCCCGTTTTGTTGAACTAACGTACATCGACATAATGTCGTCATGGTACGCCATATATTGCATTATAGTCGTTAAGCATATTCTTCTAGCATGTGTTGTTTAGTGTGACCGGAAAGAAAAAATATTTTCAGACAAATCGAAACCGTTTGTGTAGGCCTAAATGAAGATTTTCATTGAAATAAACTACTTGAAACAGCAGCGGGGTGCACCTGACGACTTTCATACTGTGCATTCCAAAACTCGTCAACCTAGCTAACCCAATGTCGTCACTACCTTTTTGGCCTTGATTGAGTCGTTATTTATGGATTGATTAATCACTGCGGTAGCTCAGTTGGTAGAGTGCTCGCTACGTAAGTGGGAGGTCGTTTATGGGTTCGAACCCCGACCGGGTCTTACCCAAGACTTGAAAGTGGGTAGTGGTCTTTCGCCAAGCACACGGTTCTTTCGCATGAGAACTTAAAATAAACGAGGTCTCGTGTCACGGTGGGCTTAGGACGCTTTAGAACCCTGCTGTATAATGCCATCAGAGCAACGCACAGGCAAGCTTTCTGCACTTTCGCCTATAGTTGGATACGTATCGAAATTAGTGTATTATGTATTATCATGCTTTGCTCTTTCTATTTTTTGTTTTAGTTTTGCTGTCCGACGGTTTGTTCTTGGAGGATCTGGCTTTTTCAAGCACGTTTTTTTCACTGAGCTACTCTTTATTTTGCGGTTAACTGCATTTTTGAAAACACAATATGTTTTGAACTATCTGTAGGCAAACTTGTAGTACACATAAAGTAACACATTATTGTTTTTAACTTACATTGGTTAGAACTTCAACATGTATGTAAATCTCCAGATTTGCAGAAGCTTTGTTCGAAATGGTGTTGCCACTTTCTCTTTTCAGATTGCCAACTTCCGCATTATTATTAAAGCTCAAAACTCAGTCTACATTGTTTCACTTATATCGAAACGACTTCAGCTATAGGTGACTGACAAAAAGCTATATCTAAGTTCTTCATTAATGTCAGTTACACTATGCAGTGAGGGGTCTCGAGCGTGACACGCCTAGATTGTGACATGGGGCATTTTAATTGACTTATTACGGCAGGTGATAGAATATCACAGACGTATTCGATCCCCAAGGGATTTTTAGTTTTTGTTTCATTGAATCTAGTTTGGCTATTAGTGTTTTAATATTACAAATATCTAAAGAACATAACTGTATTGTTTGATTCACTATCCTGACATGTATAAACTGTTTGATTCGCTACAAAAGTTGAATTTACCAAGCAAGGGCAGAAAGTGAGATTGGGAAAAAAATCACATTTATAAATTTGAATATTCACCAAACAGATATATATATATATATATATATATATATATATAATATTATATATATATTGCCAAAACGCTTAAATCACTGCTGTTAAATCATATGTTCTTGAAATAAAACTTTGGGAATACTGGTAATTTGCAGGATTTTAATACAGTCCTAAAGTCGTCAGTACGCCTGAAAGTCGTCAGTCGTTTTAAAACGACATTTTTACCTTTTTACTGATGTTCTGGCCAAAGATAGACAACTCTTTGCATAGTACAAACATATTTAAAAGGGTAATTGTGTTGTTTGGGTTGTGTACCCTTGACAAGTATGTTTGTGACCCGATCGCCCAAATGACTGTCATTATCTGTAGTCTGTCGCCCGGTATGACATATGTACCTTTTTGATAGTGATGTCAAAGATACCAATTTTACCATGAAGAAACATGTTAAATCATATAAAATATGTTATTGAAGTATGGAAAACATTTACCGCTTTTAAATTTTCCACTGTTCAACTTTCTTAAGAGAGATAAATAAAAATAATTTTGCAATATTTCGTGCTGACGACTTAAGGTCGGTGACGACATTATGTCGATGTACGTTAGTTGCCCTCATAATTACCCCCAAAAATTCATTGTCGAAAATCAATCTAATCTTCACTTTTAAAATTCAAGGACCCTGTTTAATTTATAATCATGTAGACCTAAAGCTAAAGTTACACAATTGCAGTGTAGTTTGCATGGCACTTAAGACTGATCTGGATAGTCATGGGGTATTTCTGATGGAACCAAAAATACCTTTACCTTGCCACATGTCATGACATGCTTAACTGCTTATTCCATATGCTCATGGCTTGTGTATAATGTCATAATGAACTTCACCTAAAGCCAGAGAAATCTCTAAAGAGGCGATGGTTGTTGGAGTACCTGTAAAGATGGTGTGGTAAACATCCCAGAATTTCTGTATTGTGTGTCTTTATATCACACCCAGAACATTTCAACCAGAAATTTATCATAGAGTTGTGAGGTAATAAAGTCTACATCTGACCTCTTAAAGATAGGAATGATCTTGATTTTTAATTAAAGTTACATTAATTAATCAAAATCTTATATTTCTACATGTATTGTTTATTGCAGTAATACAGTCATGGATAGACCAGTTAACTTAAAGGAAGAAAGCCAGTCTGATCAGGCCCAGAATTGTAGCCAAGATCTGTTCAGTAATTACTCACAGAGTCAGAATTCAATGCCTTATGAGGATACAAAATTTGAAGTTGAAAGACAGGTAATATTTATGTGGACTTATCTTGATCTACCTGGCAACTACTTGGTGTTAAGTACTTGGCACAGGAATTTGAATAAAAATATCTGAGCCTTTGTGTCAGGGGTTCAAAATTCCCCGTATCTGAGGTCCAGGACCTATTGATTTTACATTGGGACCCTTGATATTAAAACCGTAAAAGTGTGACAGACCTGTCGTTTTTTACCAGGATAATATTGTTTTTTACTACCGGGTACATATTAAACAATTGCACATAAACCCTTTCAATGATGATACTGGACTTTCAACACTTGATGTGGAACCTGCCAAAATAAAGGGAAAAGGTCCTGGACCTTCCATTACAAAACATAATTTAAACCCCTGAATGTGGCTGAATATTCATCTTTGTCATTCCCAGTAATGACAACTGTCATCCCCAGTAATGACAACCAGAAACATTTTATTTTTTTATACTCATGAGAATTCTACATCTATAGTTATTAAAACTAAATGGTTAAACTATGTGAAACATTTTGATTTTAAAGTAGTTTGATTTTCTTCTTATTAAAATGCTTAAATAATGATAATATTATGTTAATTACAATGTACTTTTAAAGTACACAAGTTGTGAAAGAAAACACCAGAAAAAAAAGTCATAACTTGAGGTTTTTTCTATCTTGGTAAATAAAATGTAAAAACAACTCCAGACCACAAACAAATAGCTGGGCTGAGATGTTTTCTGAACAGTTTAAAGCCACAAATATTTCTTTAGATTATGTTTACAAATTATTTATGTTGACACATCAAGCAAAAACCATACTTAGTCTTTTTTGTTGCGTCCTAAAAAATGATGTCAGAAAATTGTAGATGTTTTCTTAATAAACAAAAACACCTGTTGTTATAATATATATACAGCATAAATATTGTTGTGCATACTTATCAGAAATCCATCTCTAAATTTAACAATCAAATAAATTTAACAAATTAATAAATTAAATGTCGTTAAGAAATACAATTTAGTCAATTATTGTCTAAGAAGATGATGTGATGTAAATATAAATTGCTAATACCATCAAAATAGTTTTCCAGTCAGTACATATCTGACACCATCAATCATGATTCTGATTTTGCATAGATTTGATTTAGAAATTTTAATTAATATAGTTTGAGTAGGAACAAAAATCTTAAAGTTTCAGTGATTTTGGCTGCCTAAAATAAATGCAGTTGTCCAAGATAAGATGACTAAAATTTCCCAATTTGACCAGATAAATTTCCAAAATGATACAAGAGCGAATTGTCTACATTGTAATATAGTAATAAGTATCTAACAAATTAAATCTAGTTGTCCTTACCCATAAAATGTCAGATACTGTTACAATATGATATCATTGTAATGGAGATCCTATCTATTGCTATTCAACACTGCTATAGCTCAGTTGGTAGAGTGCTCCCTCTGTAAGTGGGAGGTCGTGGGTTTGAACCTCAACCGGGTCTGACCAAAACTAGAAAGTGGGTAGTGATTGGTTGGTTGGTTGAATGTTGCTTAACGTCGCATCAGCAATTTTTCAGCTATTCGCGACGAGAACTATTTTATTAATCTCTATGGATTAATCTATGAACAATTTTTGTGTATGCATGTGAAGTGCGAGTGTGTTGTATGGTCTGCCTTGTACTAGCGCGCACTCAGGGCGACTTTAACGTGCTAGCTCACATAGGCAGTACGCCGCAGACAAGCGTACCACTCCCCCGGTCCATTATACTGATACCAGGTGAATCAGTAAAGGTCAACGGCAAGGAAAATTCACTTTCCCACATGCGGTCCGAGCGGGACTCGAACTCACAGCTGTGAGAGACCCTGGATTTGAAGACTGGCGTCTTATCCATTAGGCCACCGCGGCCTCAATCATTCCTTAACTAAGATTTTCTTTAACTTAAATTTAGCCAAATTCGACAAGCCCTTTTTGGAAATATGAATGAATATTTTTGTCAAAACTAAATGCAGATGTCAGAAGTGTAATATAATCTTTAAAATGACACCTTAGATTCCCTAATATCTTAACAATTAACAAAATTATAAATGTTTTTAATTTGCCAGATTTGGGTTAAAGAAAATCTTAAGTTAAGAAATGATTGTGAAACCAGGGCCAGGACCTTTTGCCTTTATATTTGGCAGGTCCCACATTTAGTTTTGAAAGTCCCATATTGAATTCTTATTTTTATGTAGAGTTAGAATAATCTGAAAATGGGCCTGGTGGAAAATGGCAAGGGTCCAAATGTGTAATTAAAAGGTCCGGACCTAGGCCCTGGGGGAATGTTGAACCACTGAAGGCAGAAGGTAGATTTTCAAAAATGTAACAAAATGAATTTTATAATAATGGTTCATCAGTATGACTATTTCCTGACATATCCTATATTGCATTATACATTTTAAATGTTTAAAGCATTTTAAAGAAATTTTTGTATTATTTTTTTTCAGCTTCAGGATTTTTCATGGGTACAATGTGATAATGTTGATTGTCAGAAATGGAGGAAAATTTCAACAGAATTAGCCAATGAAATAGGAGATAAGGACAAGTGGTTTTGTTACATGAATTGTGATAGGCTGTACAATGATTGTGATGCTGAAGAAGAAAATTATGCGGAATATGACAGACTTGCTAGGAAACATGGTCTGAAATTTGTCATGTCCAAATTGACAGAAGGGTCTCTAGTGTGGGCCAAAATGGTCGGATATTGTAGGTGAAACCAGTTTCCTAGTCATATTTATGTTTATATAACAATATCTTTTTAACTTGCTATCTAGTTTGACATACACATGTACTTTGGAAAATAATCTATTATGACAAGCTCATGGGTTGAAAGTGATATAACTATCGGGCATTTTAGAAAAAGGGACACTTTGAATTAAATCGACAAATGATGATGTGAAAAATAACAAACTTTAATTTCATATCATTCTAGTTTTAGTGTTAATTATTTCAAGGTCAATGACCAGCAAACACAGTTATGAAGATTGTATTTCTGCTATCAAGTGTTTTCAAGCCATTAAATTATGCTAACATCATCCAAAATTTTTCATTCACGTTAGTGTTTGTATAAAAGAATTTTATGCAACTACTAGGTTTTTTGTATGTTCCAAATTGTATCTTTATATAAATGTAACTACTATGGTAGCTCAGTTTGTAGAGTGCTTGCTTGGAATGTGGGAGGTTGTGTTTCCAATCTCAGCTGGGGTGTGACCAAGGCTTGTAAAAAGGTAGTGACTGTTCTTTTTCCAAGCACTTGGAAATGAAAGCTATGGGGTCCTTTAGAAGAGACATTAAAAACAAATGCCCTGTGTCTAGGCAGGTGTGGCATGTCAAAGAACCTTATCTGCACATTGCCCTGAGCACACTGCAAAGGTAAAAAAAATTCTGCCATTTCACCAATAGCTGGTGATATATGGATATAAGTGAAATATTCCTAGCTCGGACATTAAACTCCATTCAATCAATCAATTTACCAAGTATCCACTTCTCATTTTGTTTAAAAAGAGTAAGTTTGTTCTATTTTACACAAGGTGTATTGGGCTCTGTAGCTGTTGACGTCTTGAGTGAAATATTCTTGATTGGGACTCGACGTTAAAAACCCCATTCAATCAATACAAATGTGAAGTGGTTTTATTTTTTCAGATGGCCAGCCATAGTAACCCGAGATCCAGTTGGAGGGTTTTTCTTCTTTGAGGATATCCATGGTGACCCTACATCGTACCATGTAGAATATCTTGGAAAATGTCACTCTCATGCCTGGATACAGGCTAGTCGTATAACTTTATATGGACATAAAGAAGATTCCTTGGAAAGTATGAAGGTATAAAGTTTATCATTTTGTATTTTGTTTCCCTTTGCTGTGAAATAAAGCTATATTTAGCCCAAACAAAAAAGGTGTTTCCAGTTCCCTGATCAACCTATTTTTAACCCCATTTATAATCAACCCCATAATTTTTTAATCAAGGTTTTAAGATTAAATACAGATTTAGATTTTTTCTAAAAAACGTTTGTATCAACAATGAAGACAATAATGAATACTTATAATTGTTGTACTTGTTGCAGGAGCAATGAATAAGAAGGGGCCCCAGGTCATTTACCACATTTCTATTGGCTCTGTCCAGTTAAATGAAACCTTATCTATACAGTAAATCCTAGATGAATTACCATCCTGTGTTCAGTTAGATTTTCGGCATTGTAAGGGGTGATAAATTGGACGACTTAATAAGAAAATATAGAAGAAACATACTTTGGCACTTCAAAATACTGTTGTGATAAATGGGGTGGCAAAGTTAATGAGGTTGTGACTGACCGGGAAGCTCAGTGGGTAGAGTGTCCTCCTAGTATTGGGAAGGTCCCAGGTTTGAGTCTTGGTTTGGCCACTGAATTTTTTCTTTTCCTGTTACATTTGGAGGCCCGTACGACCCTTGAAGTGGCCAACAAACAGGTTGGTCCAAAAGTGGAACCTGGTGGGTTAGATTGAAAGGAGTTGAATTGAATTAAAAAAAGAAGTGAGGAATATGGTGGACCAGGCTCAATAGATGGCCGGATAGCTCAGTGGGTAGAGCGCTTCGCTAGTATCCGGAAGGTCCCGGGTTCAAGTTGCGGTTTGGATGCTGCATTTTTTATCTTTCCTGTTACAATGATAATCATAATAAAGAGTTATTGTAAATGCATCTTAAATTATTTATGTTATTCAGAAAAAGTCAACTTTCAGAGGAAAGAAGAAGCCACTGACAATGAATTACAACAAAGGCAGACCAGAGAAAAAAAGTTACAAACACATGGAAGTCGGTGATGCTATATTAGAAGCTGATTTAATGTTACGTATGAATGATGGAGAAAGGTTGTCCTGTTGTCATTTCAAGTATGAAGCGAAAAAACAACCTCCAGAAAATGAAGGTATGAGGTCAAACAAATAAAAGTTGTGTCTCAGAACTGTTTCCTGTTTTTTGACCAACCCTATTTTTAATTTTGTCCATCAAAATTATATGTCTCCTCTCATTGCCTAGGTTTGAAATGCACTTTGCAGATTCTAGAAAAATTTTCTGTTCACTTGTTAAATCTAGTTTCCTTCACCATCTTTGAACTGTCTGTCTCAATATATGGCTGAGGCATTAAACACCATTACTCATATCCAGTCTTCACTAAACCTCTGAATAATGCTTTTTTGACATTTATATCACAACATTGTAGCTGAACCGCAAGATCTCTGCCTCATACCTCTATACAAAACCACCTGTTTTCTAATAAATACCATTGTATATAGTTCCCTTTGATTGTCTTTATAGATAGGTTATACCCTATTTGTTGTCTCTATTACTTCAGCAGATGTAAACACAGAAAAACAGCAAGAGAACAACATCAGTGATTCACCAGTCAAGAAAAAACTAAAACAACAAACAACAACTGGTAAAAAGAAAGGAATTGTTGGCAAAAAATCAACAGAGGAAACAAGGCAAAGAAAAGAGTGTAATAACAAGAAAATTCACAGCAAGCAAACACTGGAAACAACCAAAGATAACAAGGATAATTGCAAATGTCTGCACTGTGGTAATGTAAACCCAGAATCTAAAACAAAACATCATAAGGAGGTGTATGAGGATACGGTGTGTGTGAAGCGTGAACCTGATGACAGCGGAGTAGGCACCTACAGTGATCTACCAGGAAGTCAGATGTCTGATGTTGATACAAGTCAACTCCATAACAACCTAAACTTTAACACGTCAATGATCAACAAAAGCAAGGAGGAAAAATTCAAAATTGATCTGCAGGTAAATTATTAATATTTTAATCTTGAACATTAAAAATAGTTTTAATTTTTGCTTCAATTATTTAAAATTTGGGTAACTGTTGTGCTTGAACTATTAACGACCAAAAAGTTGATGCATTGAAAGTAATGTCTAAAAGATGAAAAAGAATAAAAATTTACAATTGATCTCCAGGTATGTTATTAAATTAAGCTCAATTTGACTGGAATGTAATCAACAAATTACAATTCTTATTTGTTTTGCCATCAGAGAACAAACATGATCAGTAATTTTTTGACATTTGAGGGCATAATTGTCTGATCACTTTGAAGTGGCCAACCAGCAGATTGGCCCTAGAGTGTAACCTGGTTGTTTCGATTCAAGATGAATTTTAAAAACAGCAAGTGAAAGAATATGGCAGACTAATATCAGGGCTTGAAAGATGGCCAGGTGGTAGCTCAGTCAGTGGAGTATCTCACTTGTATTAGGAAGGTCTGTAGTTTGAGGCCTGGTTTGGCCACTGTATTTTTTTCATTCCTGTTACAAAAGTATGATGATTTATATGTTTGATTTATACTGTCAGATGTACAAGAGAAACCAGAAGGCATTTGATCATGATTTGAGAAGATTTATGGATAGAAATAACATGACACTAAAGAGATTACCAGTATGGCATAATGTACCAATTGGATTATTCCAGCTGTTCTTAGCAGTTCATGAACGGGGAGGATTCCTTGAGGTAAAAACATATATACTGGTACTTATAATATAAGTCCTTTACCGGTATATATTTTATATCCATGCACAAAATTTGCACATTTAAAATGGGAATTGATTGATTCTTCATTATTCTAGCCTCCTACTTCCACTGACTATACTCACACAAACATGATTGAATTAATTCTAGAGAGAGAGAGAGGGGGAACTGACTAAATTATTTTGAAAACATCCTTAGGAATAAGTGACTTATACATGTATAATGAAAATAGGAGACAGTGAGAGCTTAAGTTGGGCAGTTTATTTTTTTAAGTAAGAGTTCTAACTGATGTGTTTTATATATGAAAGGTTATGGAGGAAATTACAATATAAGTTTGATAATGTTTTTATAAAGTGTATGTATTATTAAAATTGTAGGTTTGCTGTAAACGTTTATGGTCACAAGTTTACAAAGAACTAACAGACACTCATCAAGCTGTTGGTGGACATACAGCTAAATTCTTTTATGAAAGGTAAAAACACATTTACATTGACTTTAATGTGTTTATTTCAATGCAATACAGTTTTCCTTCCATATTGCAACTTATCCGCTTTGTTACAAAAATATGGATCAAAACCTTTATCATCTCAAGTTTGATTGGAGATCAATTGGATTTCATGTTGTCATGAAATTTCATGTTTTCAATATGGCATGAAATGCCCATCACAAGTGCGTAGATGCCGCTAGCACTACAATTTAAGTGATATTATAAAGGATATAATAAAATGAAATTTACAGGTCTTTAAAGGTTTTCTGAGTACCACATCATATTATACAATTTCCTAACTAGTTATTTGCAGGGTCATAAATAAGATATGATTCAAACTTAACAAACATCTCTCCAGTCGCTGGTGTGACTCGCATTAAAAAACACTGACCTGTAATAGTCTGTGACCTATATTGGGTGTATAAAATCTCCATTAGTCTCACTTCCTGATGACCTGAAAATCGATCATTTCATCACCATAAACATTTATTTTTGGAAAGATTGCCTAAATTATGTATGTACTTTTAATTTCAGAAATCTTTATCCCTATGAGTTGTATCTTAGTGGTAAAAGTTTTAAACAAGCAGTCCACAAATACACCAAAAAAGATAAAAAGAAGTTAAATGTAGAAAACATTAATCTGGATATGAAGTCAGAGTCTACAGAATCAGGTTTGTATTAATGTGTGTGAGGTAGGGTAGGGTACCAATGTGTGTGTGTCTGAGTAATAGGCTTACTATAAACATTTTTTTTTTTTTTGTGGTGTACTAATTTTCGCTTATTTCGCGGCCGTTTGTTTTTTAGCGGAAATTAATACCAAGTGAAAATTGTATTATGCTTATTGTGTTATAGTGCATATTTCAAAAATGCTAAAATTAAACTACACGGATATGTCTGAATTTCCTACACCGCGAATATAGATACACACGAAATTAAATATGTTTACAGTAGTTGATATTCATATTCCTATGTGTGCTCATGCATAATTAATACAATTAACCATTGTATAAGGTCCATCCAGGGGACTAAGCAAACATAGTCTTAGTTGAGTTTATATAGAGGGTCACCTTCCGATATGTGTATGAGTAAAGCTTTTCTGTACAAAGAACAGTGCAGTAGGGCAATGGAATTTTAGAACCCAGTCAAGATTTTTTTTCACATTTCATGACTATCAACTTTTGGGATGTGGACTTAGCTAAATATTTGGTATAAATAAAATCATTTTAGGAAACAAATTCGCAACGATTAACTTTCTCGATTATTTTGTCCATGCAAAACAGGAAAGTTAATCGCATGCAAATAAAAGTTGGTTTACAGTACTAAGAAGTGTCATACTTGAACTGAGTTTTCACTTTTTGTTAAACACAGCTTCACAAGAAACAAAAGACTTAGAGGCAATGTTAGATGAATTAGAAGACTATAGCAACTTCTGTCAACTTGAGGATGGTATGTAAAAATAGGTCATTAATAGCTGTTCTTAATGACATAGGCAATGTAACCAAGAATAAGAAATATATATGAAATAACTTCAAATAAGACTGAAGTCAAGATGAAAATACTGGTACATATAGACATGATAGTGGCTGCTGATTATAAAACACTACTGTGGTAAGACTTGTATTCCCTAGAATTCTGTGATATATTTATACCCTGTGCAACAAAGCCCCTTTTAAAGCAGAATTGAGCTGGCAGTGTATTACTCTCCTTTTACAGGATATAACATTATCTCCGCTGGGGATGTTGGGTAAAAATATACAATATGTAACTGAGAAACAACAAACAGTTAAGGTTCATGATTTTATAGCTTGGAAAAACTTGTAAACAAATGAAAATGTCAGTTGGGAAAAAGCACCTAGAAAAAGTTTAAAAACCCATTTAGAACAATAAGAGAAAATAAGAATTCTGACATATTTATCCATTACAATGTACGTAAATGCTTTCAAAATTTATGTACATGTAGTAGATATTAACTGTTTTCATTCGATTTTAATAGATTTAGAAGAGGCTGATGGACTTAGAGGTATGAAGTTACCTACCAAACATAAAAAATCTGACATAAATATTAAATTCCATGATGATTCAACACCAGAGCTAAACTTTTCTCCAGGTATTAGAATCGCAGACACTGCTTCAGAATTTGGAAAAGCCAGATCACCAGGTATTTATTGAAACTGATTACAGATCAGTATCATGTCAAAATAAACCAGAGGCTCAGTGTGGCTGAGCCTGTATCGCTCACCTGACTAAAATGCTTTTAAAGCAAATTTGTATTCCAGTGATGAAAAAATGCACTGTTTATATCAGACAGAATGGCTAAGGAAATCACTGTAGAACTATATGTACCATTCACAGTTTTTTTCAATCTGATTAAAATCACATCTCTCACTTGCTCCCCCATTTTTGATATAGCGCGGAGTGGGAGATCTGAGGAAACACCGTTTAGGGGCATATGTGAATGAGCCACTGTTGTAACATTTATTGTCCAATGAAATTTCAGCTTCCGAGATTTTAAAAGTGTTTTGCCTTAATTGTAAATGAAACGGGCAATTTGAATTTGTCAATCTAATAAAGGACCTTCCATACATCATTCCCATAAAGTTTGGTTCAATTTGCTTCAGTAGCTTTAGAGGAGATAGCAAATATATGCTATTTCCATAGGGTTAAACTATGTTCTGTGCTGGCAGCCATCTTTTTTGGCAGATCAAAAAAAATTTCCACAATCTAAGTAAAGAACCATCCATACACCATTCCTGTAAAGTTTGATTCAATTTGCTTTAGTAGCTTCAAAGGAAATAATAGCAAATATATGCTTTTCCCATAGGGTCCAATGTGAAACAATGTTCTCCATGGCAGCCATGTTTTATGGCAGATCAGGAAAATTTTGGCAATCTATGTAAAGGACCTTCTATACATCATTCCTGTAAAGTTTGGTTCAATTTGCTTCAGTCATTTCTGAGGACATAGTCAAAAATGTGTTTTTCCCATAAAGTCCAACTATCTTTTGCGCTGACAGCCATGTTTTTTTTTGGCAGATCAGAAAAATTTTGGCAATCTATGTTAAAGACCTTTTATACATCATTCCTGTAAAGTTTGGTTCAATTTGTTTCACTAGCTTCAGAGGAGATAGCATATATATGCTTTTCCCATAGGGTCCAATGTGAAACTATGTTCTCCGCTGGCAGCCATGTTTTTTGGCGGATCAGAAAAATTTTGACAATCTATGTAAAGGACCTTCTATACATCATTCCTGTAAAGTTTGGTTCAATTTGCTTCAGTCATTTCTGAGGACATAGTCAAAAATGCGTTTTTCCCATAGGGTCCAATGTTAAACTATCTTCTGCCCTTGTGGCCATGTTTTTCGGCGGATCAGAAAAATTTTGGCAATCTAAGTAAAGGACCTTCTTAGATCATTTCTGTAAAGTTTGGTTCAATTTGCTTCAGTCATTTCTGAGGACATAGTCAAAAATGCGTTTTTCCCATAGGGTCCAATGTTAAACTACCTTTTGCCCTGGCAGCCATGTTTTTTGGCCAATCAGGAAAATTTTGGCAATCTATGTAAAGGACCTTCTATACATCATTTCTGTAAGGTTTGGTTCAATTTGCTTCTAAAGCTTCAGAGGAAATAGCATATATATGCTTTTCCCATTGGGTCCAATGTTAAACTATCTTCTGCGCTGGCGGCCATGTTTTTTGGTGGATCAGAAAAATTTTGGCAATCTAAGTAAAGGACCTTCTATACATCATTTCTGTAAAGTTTAGTTAAATTTGCTTCAGTCATTTCTGAGGAGATAGCCAAAATGCGTTTTTCCCATAGGGACCCATGTTAAACTACCTTTTGCTCTGGCAGCCATGTTTTTTGGCCAATCAGAAAAATTTTGGCAATCTATGTAAAGGACCTCCAATACATCATTCCTCTAAAGTTTGGTTAAGTTTGCTTCAATAGTTTCAGAGGAGATAGCCAAAATGTGTTTTTCCCATAGGGTCCAATGTTAAACTCTGTTCCCCGCTGGCAGCCATATTTTTAGGCGGATCAGAAAAATTTCAGCAATCTTTGCAAAAGACCTTCCATACATTATTCCTGTAAAGTGTAATTGAATTCGCTTCAGTCGTTTCAGAGGAGATAGCCAAAATGTGCGTTTTCCCATAGGGCCCAATGTTAAACTTTGTTTGGCCCTGGCGGCCATTTTTTTTTTGCGGATCAGAAAAATTTGGGCAATCTTAGTAAATGACCTTGCATACATTATTCCTGTAAAGTTTGGTTCAAATTGGCTCAGTGGTTTCAAAGAAGATAGCAAATATATGCTTTTCCCATAGGGTCTTATGTTAAACTATCTTCTGTGCTGGCGGCCATGTTTTTTGACAGATCAGAAAAATTTTGGCAATCTAAGTAAAGGACCTTCCATACATCATTCCTGTGAAGTTTGGTTAAATTTGCTGCAGTCATTTCTGAGGAAATAGTCAAAAATGCATTTTTCCCATAGGGTCCAATGTTAAACTATCTTCTGCGCTGGCAGCCATGTTTTTTGGCGGATCAAAAAAATTTCGGCAATCTAAGTAAAGGACCTTCCATACATCATTCCTGTAAAGTTTGGTTAAAATTGGTTCAGGGGTTTCAGAGGAGATAGCAAAAATGTGAAAAGTTTACAGACGGACTGACAGACTGACGGACGGACTGACTGACTGACTGACGGACGACGGACGTCGAGTGATGGCAAAAGCTCACATGGCCTTTAGGCCAGGTGAGCTAAAATCATATAAATAAATCCAGTATCGAACCTATCACTAGGTTTCAAACAGTTTAACATTTTCCTGATTTTACCATTGTTAAATCTATATTTGGCCTTTGCACCATTGGCCCCTAAATAAAAACACTCAAAACATTCTGTAAATGGGCCAACATTGGTCTATCTTTTCAATTTCAGTTAAGAATTGATACTCCTTTTTTGTTGTAAAATTAATTGCAGCAGTTTTCAAATGTTTGGCCATGTACCATTTAGAAAACTATGCAATTGTTGGAATGACTCAAGTTCTAGCTTCAACACTGGGTTTTACCTAAATAAATGTATAAAGGCTGTAAGACCTCACAAAACTAGATAAAGTATTGTGACTTGGATGTAAAATCAAATTGATGATTAAAATAACTAAAACAACTGTTTAGGTTTTAAATATTTTTTAATTAAAAATTTGATTTGACATAATATATTTGTACACAGGAGGATCATCAGCCCAGTGTGTTCCTAACTATGTCATGTTTTCCAGTACAAGTGGAAGTAGTCAAGGTGTGGAAATTTTACACGAGTTACAGGCACTGGAACAAAATCTGGCAGAACTAGACGCAGATCATCTAGATCTATGACAATAAAGATAAAAACCTTAACATTTTTCAAAATCACACTATATCAAGTCCCATTGGATACACTAGTGACAGAGACAATCCATTTGAATCAACTGGTGTAACAGATACAGTTTTTATTATAAATCAAGAAAATGTTGAATTTTTGGGAGATTTTATATATATATATTAGTGCCAAAATTTTATTTTCTGTGTATACAGTACATACAAATGTATATCTTAAAGTAATTCAACATTTTGAATTTACTGTCAAACATTTTGAATTTCAAGTTAAGTTTTGTTCATAAAAAATAGAAAATTGTTATTTTAATTAAATTATTATTTCCGAGTTGTTGTATTTATTGTTTTAAATTTTGAATAAAGTTTGTGTTTTAATTTGGCATTTATTTTACTTTTTTACAACATACATAATTATTTTCATACAGAGCATATTCCATTTCTTTTAGTATAAACTTTTCTAAACCAATACATTCACAGACAAAATCGAAAACTTGTCTAAATCAGTAAATTGAAATATTTTCATTGCTACCTATCATTAAGTAATGAATGAAACTGAAAGCCTTCACAATCTAAACAAAATTGACAGAATTGTAAGGTTCAGAAATTTCCTTGTGTATGGTTCCATATGTTAAATGATTAAAGATACAGTTACTGTAAACCACCTTTTATTCGCGTGTGATTAACTTTCGTGTGCTTCACGAGGTCAAAAGAATCGCGAAAGTTAATCGTCACGAATTTGTTTCCGAAAATGGTTTTATTTATACCAAATATGCAGCTATAGTTGATATCGCGGAAGTTAATAGTCGCGAAATGATTTTGGTAAAAGAATCGCGGAAGTTAATGTCCGCGAATAAAAGTTGGTTTACAGTAAACCTGCTATAATGGTCACTTCTATATATAAAGTCTATCTATTCATTAAGACCACTTTTTTAAGGTCTTCATATAAATCCCCCCTAAACTACTTTATATAGGAAACAAACTCTGCAAACATGTGCATGATCAAAATACAATTACGAGGGGAGGTCAAAAAGTTCATAGAACGGGGTATATAATATAAACTATATATTGCTGCAACAAACCATACATATTATTATTATTTTTCAATATAGTCCCCATTTACCCCAATGCACTTAGCCCACTTTTCTTTCAGACTGTCTATATCTTTGAAATAGAAGTCATTGGTATGGTTCTGAAACCATGCCTCTGTGGCAGCCTTAAGTCCATCATCAGGAAATTTGATTCCCCGTAAATGGGATTTCAAATTTCTAAATAGGAAATAATCACTGGGTGCCAAATCAGGATTGTAGGGTGGGTGATTAAGTTGTTCGAACTTGCATTCACAAATTGCTGCTTGTGCACAGGAGCATTGGCGTGAAGAAGCAATACCCCTCGGCTCAACTTTCCCCTCCTTTTTAATTTAATAGCAGCTTTTAGCTGCTTCATTAGATCAGCAAAGTAAGCCCCAGTGATAGAGATTCCAGCAGGTTTATAATTGATTAACAGAACACCCTTAGAAACCCAAAACACAGTGGCCATGACTTTGCCAGCTGATGGTTGGGTTTTGAATTTCTTTGGTGGGGGTGAGCCAGGGTGCTTCCATTGCATGGACTCTTTTTGGTTTCTGGATCCCAATGATGAATCCATATTTCATTACCAGTTACTGAATGTAAATGGAAACATTCCGGATTATCATTATAAATGCCAAAAAGCTCCCGACTTGACTGGAGTCTTTGGAAGTGATCCTGCACATTAAAGTTTCTGGGGACCCATCTTGCGGATTTTTTTGACATCCCAAGATGCTCGTGGATAACTGTGTATACACTTCCATGCTATGTCATCAATCCTAATTCGATGATCATTCATGATGAAGGTCTCCACAGACGTGACAATTTGCTTTGTGATGGCATCAGCTGGCCGACCTGGCCATGGGTCATCCTTTAGTAAGGTGTGCTCACGTTTTCAGCTGACCATTTAGCCACTGTGATATAGGCAGGACCACTGTCACTGTACACCTCGGCCATTCACCGGTGAATTTCTTTCGCATTTGATTCCTCTACTGTGAGGAACTTTATTACTGCCCTAAACTCAACATTCTGATTTCCCATCATTGCTTGAAGGTCACCAACTTTGAATGCTTTTGAGAATTACACAAATATGTTGTAACAAATAAACGTGATATGTTTAAAATGGCGGAATGTTGTGTTGTCTAAATAAGTAAAAAAAATGGCTGAATATGCTGTTCTATGAACTTTCTGACTTCCCCTTGTAGCTAATGGCACATCTCCCTCCAAAGATTATTCTTGTAAAGTTTCATAAAGATCTGCAAATAGTTTTTGAGAAATGTGGTGTACAATAATCCTGGTGTACAATAATTATGTTGCTGGAAGAAGTGGAGTAAACGACTGTTAAGGTTTTTAAATTCTTTTTATTAGAAATTGCATTTGATTGACACGTTCACTATACATACCAGATCACAATCACACTACTACAGTAGGGTTAACATACAGTCACTATCATATATAACACAATTCATTTATTAGCACAGTATTCCACTTTTCTGATATCCACACAATATTGTAAAACACGATTTTATACAGTCCCTACCATACATAACACACGTGTAGTCCATCAGCGATATTGTTACAGTGTTTATAAACATAGAAGAGTCTATAAAATGTAAATGTGGATCATATATAAAGGTGGTTTTCAGAAATGAATGCACGCAGGTGTGAAAATACGCACATAATAACACGTTACTAATACCTATTTGTGTGGACTAGACTCACTCGAGTTTATAAACACTGCAAAATATCGCTGATGGTCTATACATGTACACAATTCATTAATAAATAAAGTATTAATAAAGAGAATTCCACTGGGCTCATCCATACAATATTGTAAAAAAATAATATTTTGGCTTATAAAAACACAAAAAAACAGTAACAGAATCCTGTTAGTAATAACTTAAATAATTCGTAAAAGGAAATTATTCTCAGAAAGAAGAATTTTAATATACATGTATTGCCACTACAGTAAGCAACTGATTCCCATATATAAACTTTCAAGCAGTAAAATTCTGTTAACTAAAAATTCATTTTTGATTTTTACTTCAAAATTGAGAGGCATTCAAGTCAGCAAAGGAGAAGGGATTTTTTCATTGTAAATAGTATTTGCGGAGACACAAACAAAACATCATCAAGCATCACATAATCACGCATTGCTGTCTACTGATATCTTATACACACAGATAGCTACACATAACACAAGCTAGTATAAAAATAGAATTTAGATTTCAATGATTTAATAAGTTAATTATGATAAAATCAAACAATCAAATGTGAATCGTAAATTACAGTAAGCTACTTACATGTAATTATAAAATGAGTGGATGGTACCCAATAAGTTGATCCATTTAGTACAATATATGGGGCAGATGTATGCTGTGTCCTGTAGCGGATTTGGATTTTAAACCGGTTAGGTTTAAGTTTACAGGGCACAGCATACATCTGCCCTATATATTGTACTAAGTGGAGTTAGTGGACCAACTTAGTTGGTACCACCCCCTTACTTTATTACTTTCTACCACTTTGTACAAACAAGTATGGGAGATTTAAAAGCTAGTAACTCTATATCTACAATTAATTTATGACAGGCTCTCTGTCAGGTGACAACAATGTCTTACTACATAATTATAACATCAAAAAGTTACAGTAAAGGAAAAGTATGTCAGTGGAAATATTTTGATTGAGGATGCCAATGCTCTGCTTAAAACAGATTCCCTAACAAACCACTTGATACCTCTCAATATCTGAGCCATATAAAATACCACTTATTGTTGAAAATCCACTTATTACTGTACATTTAAAGTAAACAGCAGTGTTACTTCATTCGATAGTTACAAGCCTTTACTGACACTGAAGTACAATGAGCAAAATTACCTCCATTTCAAAAGGAAAATTATGTCCATTTTTCAAACTCTTAGTTACATTCATTTAATTTCAAAAGCAGCTACATCTGTATCATTTCAAAAGTGAAATTAAAATTACATCCATTTCAAAAGTAAAGCTACATCCATTTCAAAAGTACAAAATATATCCATTTCAAAAATCAAAATCACATCAATTTCAAAAAGCACATTTGTGTCATTTTCAATCAAAACATGTACCCTGGCAAGTTGCTTAGCAAAAAATTCTTGGAAAATAAAATTATTTGAGGAAAATTTAATAAATTTAAAATTTTACAGACAATTAACATTTAGTTGAAGATGGGAAATTTGAAAAAGAAACTAGCTTGGGATCAAAAATGAAAATCAACCAAATCCTGCTAATCTCATGTAAGTCTTGCAATGCAAAACAGATTTGTATTTTGAAATGTATGAAAAAGTATAAATGAAACTTTCCGCTAAAACTGCTTTGAGAATGACTACAATGATGTGCTGCCTGCGATTAGTACCAAGGATTAGTATAAATGTTAAGTAAAACATGTAAAATCAGTTTGACTTTATACCATGGAATCATGCTTAAAATTTGTAGTTTTTTATGCCCACTGCAGTGATTTTGTTACATTTAATCAAAACTACCTTCTGTCTTTTAGATTGAGGAAAATTGCACTACTTGTAATTTGAAATCAAATTCTGAAATAAATAGCAACTTAACATGCTGGTTTTAGTTAGGATCCTCCTTGCAAAAATGGTGTTTTATGACAATGTTGGTAAGGAAAGTACTGGTACATGCATTTGGCAGCTGAACTTAATTTGTGTCAACTGTTGCCTTGTGTATCAGTTGGTGTTTTTGGGGACTAAGATTGTCAAAAGTACAAAATTTTAGTCATTTTCCCCAGGGGAAACTATGTAATCTGGGTGGAAATGTGTCCGGAGAACATAATTTCAAAGTAAAATCTATCCAGCAGAATAAATATCATGGCTTATTCTGTAAAGATATTATTCATAGACAATAATGACTTATACAATATTATCCATGGAACATATATCAAAAGAAAATATTCTCCTAAAAAAATATTTCATGGGGGATAAAATAAACCCTTACAACTACATGTACCTTTACTCAATAGTTATTCTAGGCAAGCAAAATCACTGCACTGGGAAAAATCCCAAATTGTGATGTTCCAAACAAATGTTAATGGTTATGGTATGGTACTTAGTTGAAATCTGTGAAAATGAAAATGTATGCCATGACATTTTTTTCTGAAAAGTATTGCAATGATGAGCTGCCATTGCTATAAAATAAATAAACAGTAATACGTATAAAAAACTGATAAACATTCATCACTGGTAAAAGCTGATGAATAAATTCTTTTTGGCAAATCTGAATAATTCTTATTTTATACATACAGAAAAGGTTGGCAGTTTTATGCATTCGTTTCTCATTTACATGTAAATTTAAATTTAAACTTTTAAGTTGATTAAAAATATGTCATGGAGTGGAGTAAAGATGTTTTGTGGTCCAGTCAAGATTCTTTCATTTACATCGAGACATGATTAAAATTGTGTTCATATGGATGTTTTAAATAGTATAAGCAACAAAGCACTATTTAGACACTTTTCTGAGATAAATTAAAATTATCTACTAGAAGCTTGTAGTACACTGTTAGTGGTCTCGGGTTTGAATCTAAACAAGAGCAGTCTATGAAAACACAAAGTTTTAAGGTTGTACTACAGCAAATCATTGTGACCTTGAATGTAGGTCAAGGTTAATCAACATGATCAATTTCAAAAATATAAAAGGGCTTTGGCCTAAAAACACACATTTAGTTTCACTATCATTTGGCTCATTGGTTCTGGAGAAGAAGTTGAAAATGTGTAAAAAAAAATTACAACAGATGGCATAAAACAACCAACAAAAATTATCAAAATAGGTCAACATGAAAAAATTAGCTTAGGTGACCTAAAAACAATATAGACAGATTTGTTGTATAAAAAGGACAAAAAAAAAATTGAAACCATAAATTATAAAAATAATAAAAATATCTTTAACCAAGAAATAAATAAACGAAATATATACAGCACTCATATTTCTTGATTCTAACCTGATGGGTCTATAGGCTTGGGCTCCAGTTTCACAATTGTTCCTTAACTAAGATATCTCGTAACTTATACATTTTTTTAACAAATTTTAGCAATCTTTTTTAGAACTAGGAACATTTTTTTCACCAATAACGAAAAGTGTGTGAAGTAATCTTCAAAATGACACCATAAATTCCTTCATATCTTAAAATTTACAAAAATAATTAGATTTTAAAATTTATCTAACATTAGACTAGTTTTTCTGTCTGTATTTGATGAAATACAAGTTTTATCGAACACGTATAATACAGAATCTTGTATCACCACACTGTGTTGATACAACATTGGCGGTAAAGCGCACATGCACTTTCTCATTGTTACGTCATCAGGGAGTCTTGGATTTGTCGGTCAAAACATAGTTCAGTGGTTTTCTGTTGTAAAATGTAATTTTTTCACATAAAGTATTGTTTTTTTTCATTATTTTAAATAACCTAATTGGAAATGTTAGATAAAAAAATTATATACACAGTGTGTATGTACAACCCTTCGTATCAGGTCTCGTCCTTTTTTCATAGCTGTATCACTACTCGTCGCGCAAGCTCGACCTGATACTGAGTGTTGTACATACACACTGTGTATATAATATGTATTTACTAGATTTAAGTTAAGGCAATCTTTGTTAAGGAATGATTGTGAAACTGGGGCCAGTAAAGAACATTTCTTGATTAAGACCTAAAGTACTAATAATAAACAAATAAAAAATACAGGAATACAATGTAACAATGATATACGTATAAGTAGGTGGGAATATATTGATTACATGTAATAAATTAACAAATACTATATATAACAAAGATTTAACATAGTGAACAATTATAAACACAATACATTTTCCTTATGAAAAACATACTGTAGGAAGTGACATGTGTTGTGACCCCTAAGAGTGGCTTTTAGACCACTCTGTCGCCAAGGCCCCTTAATTATCATGCACTTCCACATGATCTCCATATATATATATCAATCAAGGCTCTGGAAACTTCCGTCCGGCCTGTCGGACATTTTTTTACAAGCCAAAAAAAAAAAAAAAAAAAAAAAAAATATGTAGTAACCTAAAATAGTTTTCCAAATAGTGAAAATTTTCTTGTATATCATTTTAAAGTTTATTATTTCACTGGTAACTCTTTTGGAAGGAAAAAAAAAAGTTTTTTGATTTTTGGACCATTCTACAATGTATGCATGAATCAAATGGTTAATACTTTATACAGCATAAATGTTCCATGATAATGTTTTTTTTTACTTCTATCACAAAATAAAACGATTCCTTAGATAAAAATAATTCAAATGGTTAATATTTTATACAGCATAAATGTTCCATGATAATGGTTTTTTTTTTACTTCTATCACTAAATACAACAATTCCTTAGATAAAAATAATGAGGCAGTTAATAAAATACACATCATTAGTTATAGAATAAATACCTAATACAAACAAAAAAATAATGACAGGTAGAGTAATTTATGATTGTCAGAAAATGATTGAAATCCTCTGAGATGAAATAAAATAGGATTATGATAGATGAATTATTTAAATACTGTATTTGACAACAGCCATGGTATCTTCTATTTCAACAGAGTGTTTCACATTAAATCATCATTATAAATATAGAATAAACTATAAAATGATAAAAATATGACAGTTATTTTGATCTTTTTTGAAATTACATTATGCTTATATTCTCAAATATAAGAATTTTACAAGAAAGGAAAAACATTGCTGCAGTGGCAAAACCTAGACTGGAACCAGGGACCTTCTTCCATGTTCCTACAGCTAACATGACTGAGCTACCTGGCCAAATATCAAGAACAGTAACTGCTGCAAGGGGATTGAAGAAATTAAATACATAATACAGTTTTGTTTTCCAGTTCTTTATAAAAATTCATTGACGGTAAAACTTGGGATTCAGAAAAATAAATATCACTGCTTATTTTTAAATCGGAAGATAAGAACCTTAACCATCAGGTGATTAAACCAAAACATCCCACTTTTAATGAGAACATTAAATAACAACCGAGTTATTTCATCTCTAGGCAAACAACATTGACTTGTCTGCTTGACTATTTACTAGAATATTTATTATGGACCAGTATATTTATGTATATAAGACACAAAATTATTTTGTCTACTTCATTGGAAACACCTGTCTTGTGTATTAACTGCGAATCCACACACTACCCATGTATTGGATGGTTCCTTCTAAATGAATATTCATAATGAAAGGTCAAATGGACAGGTCAATGTTGTTTGCCAGTACATGTATATGGTGCTTTTAGCATGTAAACACAGATCTATCAGAATATCACACACTTTCTTTTTTAACTTTTTACACTTGTATAAGTTAAAGCTACTTTATCTTTGTATAACATTCATACTCAGTAGCATGGTACATGGTTATCAGAGCTTGTGTAGAGTTACTCAAATGGCTGGCCAAGGTGATGTTTGATTTGTCATAAAAATTATAATAAAATTCAGTCAACATGAACTTTTTAAAAAAAAAAAAAATTCCAGCTACTTTTCATGCAAGCACCTTGGACTGTATGTGTAATGAAAATGTTACTTAGGTTATTTAGGGTAGTAAAATTTCTGTTTCTATAGTAACCTCACTCAATGATGACTTCAGTTTTATAACACTGATGTAAACAGGAATGATGGTAGTACCTCGGTGACAGCAAATACCTAGTTTTCATTAACTCATTCTTCAGTAAAATTTCCATTACAGTAGTAACTGTGAGTTAATGATGACTTCACTTTTATAACATTGGCATAATCAGAAACGATTGTACCACTGTTACAGCAAATACTTGGTTTTCATGAATTCATTCCGCCTTTTCTAAAACTGTTGGGAAATGTATGACTTTCATCTCGCTGGCATAATCACAAACAATAACAGTGTTAGCAACTACTTTTATCTGATGTACAAAAGCCAGTCTATCTATATCACCGAGCTGTATGGTCCTGATTATCTCCCCTTTACTTATATCTAATAAATTAATACAACCCTGAAAATAGAAAATAAAATATCACAATATTGTTGATAAATATTATATTTTTGTATCCAAAATTATTCTTAATATACTTAATGTCCCATACCGTAAATCGGGAAATTTTGGCTGTAGTTTAATTTTGGTTTATTTGGCACCCAACTTAAAAGTGCCAAAATTAAACACACCAAAATAATACATATTCTAAAAAAAGAAATGCCAATATTTACCTTAAAATTGATGTTCCGTAATAGAGCACTTTTATCTTAACTTGCCGGAAAACGGTCATATTTGCCGGACTTGTCCGATAAAAATTTATTTTTACCAACGTGAAAAATCACCAGTCAGACATTTTTTGTTTTCGGACATTTTCAATTTTACAACAGGAATATAAACGGACTAATCAGTTTTCCGTCCGACAAAAGTAAAGTAGCGCTAGTCTGTCTGTCGGTCTTTAAAACTCTACCCGACTTCACTAAGTATATCCTGCGACATTGTCCTTACCGTGTGTTTACCTGTCATCTAACCAGGTGATTGTTTATTAATCAGTAAATACTTATGGACTTAAGTAGTCGTGTGTCTATTTCTTTTGTTTCCCAGTTTGTTTAATTGTAAAATGTTTTGATTACGGAAGCCATAACGAGTGTCGGTCAAGGGTGAGGTTTGTTATTACAGAGGTTCCACGCGGGGTGTTGAAAATTAACTACTACGCGCTTCGTAATTGTTTCATTATTAATGAATTGTCCCCTTATACAGTAGTTTTGTCTTTAACTTGCATACATAGTATATATATCGGTATTTCAATTTGTATTATCGTTATTTTATGAAACCCGGAAGGCTTAATAGTGCATTCCATTTCATTTTCTAATTTATAAATTACAACACTTCCGGTTTTCAATCAGCATCATCCGTTCGTCTTGTGGCTGTATGTGAACATCTTATTCAGTGAAGTGCCAAAAATAAAACGCCTTATTCAGTGAAGTGCCAAATTTAAACACACCAAAATTAAACATACACATTTTGGGAGAAAACCGCCAAATTATCCCGACGCCAAAATTTCTCGATTTACGGTATATCCATATTCTTTTTCATTTTTTTATATATATATATATTTACATTTTTTGCATTTCACATGATACAATCATTTTCAATTTTGATTTTACACACGAGAGGTGCAGCTAGACAGAAGGTGGTCACCCTTCCGGAGCAACTGGCTTCACTTCCCTGGTGGAAGTTCACATTTTTTTTATTTAATTTGCCAGTTTTCAAAGTTTCCATTTTACTTTTGTGATGGTGATTTGGACATGGAGCAGTATGTTTATGTTTGATATTCAAGGAATGAATTTAATACTATGAATGTTGTTGTATATATCGCAACATGAAAAGAGTAGGTATGATAGAAGCATATGACACCCCCCTCCCAATTCAAATTAATATTTTTTTGTAATTCAGTTTCTCAGTCATATGTCATTATCATGGGTTTTTCAGCTGTTAAGTTCTTTCTTCTATTTTATCATCTATGTTTTGACTGATCTTGAAAGATCTTGTATTGAGATAACAAAATGACATACCTGTCCGCCTATTACAAGTAAGTTGGGAGTTAATAATTCCAAACAGTTATTTCCACATGAATCCTGAAACAAAATAACATACACATTCATTATACCTCATTCATATCACAGGCATCAGTGTCTAATGCAGACATAAGGATCTATCAGCTTCAAAATTAATATATTTACCGAGGCCTTATGTCTACCCAATAAAAAGTTAATTGTCAATGTTAATAGTCATATTTTTTAATCACAAAAATTGTGAACTTCAAATCACTGGTAAATGTATTCATAATGATTCATATAATTATTCATTATAAACAACATTTAAAATAGATCATTTAATTTAAACACAACACCATGCTTTAGATACAGGAAATATAAAGAAACTGTCATTTTTATGGATTTGATATCATGGAAAATATCGTTGACTGCAGTGTTCTGCCCAGTCTTCAAAAACTATGGGCCACAGGGCCCATTGAGCCAAGAAAATAAGGGCCATTCTCAAATTTTATGGGCCATACCAACCAAGTTTTTATAAAGTAAATTCAGTTAACCATCTTTTTTGAAAGGATCTGATTTCCTTTTTCTTCCCTTTATCACTGGTATCTGCGACTGTCGCAGTTTTTTCGACGGTATCAGATGCAGTTGACATGACGTGGGTGGGGGATGCATTTTGCATTTGGAGGGAAGAAGTTACCTCGCTACTACACCCTGGTTTATCGGGGCTCACATCCTGTGTACACGATGCGTTTTTTTCATTAGATTGGCTTTTTTTTTTTAACTTTTGAAGCCGGCGATTGAAAGAAATCTAATAAAGACTTCATTTTTCTTTTGCCGTCTGCCATTTTGGAAAGAGCGGTGAAGCAAAGCGTCACAGGATACCGATTGGCAAACACCAATCAAAACAGCGATCGCAACTCTCTAGAAAGGAGATTACGAAATGAGATCACTTAGACGCTTGGTTGGTATGGAACTAGACGCTTTGTAAAACGAACGTAAACAAAAAGACGGACAAGTTTCGTCGACGCAAATTTATGAATTCAAATGTTCTAAATTTTATTAGATCGGCTAACTTTTTCAGCGCGCCAAACGGCCCATTTGTGGGGATATTTATGCGCCATTTGCATTTATTTAGCGCCAATGGCGCAAGGGCGCGGCCTGGGCAGAACACTGCTGACTGTATTATTCAATTAAAGTTCTTTCACTTGGGGATACCCTTATTCTATTCATTTTTCTAGGTTATGTCACATAACGATGCCTGCCTTTTTGCATGGTGAACATTACCCGCATGCATTTTTGTGTGCATGTGGTGATAATATTGATTTATCAAGGCCTGCCAAACATGCTCTAAGGACAAAATCATTGCACAGCATGTACAGTTTCCTCATCAGATATATTCAGATTGGATTTTGATGAGTACAGTCATTGAAGTTTAAGTTGAAGTCATATAACTTATTCTTACCAGTTGTAGTAGATGTTGGACCACACCTGTTCTTTTATCCCAGATACATAACTGATCATCTACACCAGCACTTATAACATACTTTGATGTACAGATCAGGGCTAATATGGCACCATCGTGGACTCTGACCTTGTGAACACATGATCCTGAATGTAGGTCCCATAATCTAACAGAACCATTGGCAGCACCACTAGCAACATGATATGGAGGACTCTACAGAAGAAAACAAAATAGGAAACGTTAAAAACAAATATACTTATCCATGCCTGAATCACAACCCAGAAGCAAAGTAAAAACTTTGAAACTGGCAAACTAGGTTAAACATATGAACTTCAACCAGGGAAGTGAGGCTGGGTGCTCCTGAAGGATTAATAGAAAGACATTTGACATAAAAAGCTGAAAAAACAATCATAATAAATGGATAAAGCTGGGTTAAGTTAAAAAGGATTTTATGAAAATCTGAAAATTATCAAAATAATTATACAAAGCTGTATTTTTGCTAATAAAGAGTCATGAAACATGTAAAACATCGATAATCAAATTTTTCCAGAGCGGTAATCCACTGCTGCTTTGAAAGGATTTCATAAAACTCAAAACAACGAAATCCTCAAAACAACAATCTCCTGTTGGGGTCTTGGTGGACGAGTAGTCTAATGTGCAAATTAACAGAACACAACAACTCTCATCACCTAGGTTGCAATCCAATCTGGGGCAGATCCTAGTTTGAGAAAGTGTGTTAGTTGGTTTGGTGAAGGATGATGGGCACTCCAATTTCCTCCATCATCAAAGAAATTACCACCTTGATATAAGAGAAAGTATCTTGACTTGCATGTAAAACACTTTTACTCCACTCCACTTCAGCCTGTAGCTTCTGGATTAGTCAACACAATGATAACAGGTTCTCTATAAAGGCCAAGGAACCAGGAGAAATGAAGATATGAAATCTCCTTAGTAACAGAAAGTTACCAAGGATACCAGCACTTACTTTGTCTACATAAACTACTGTGATTTTATCTGTATGACCGTGAAGTGTATATAAACATAAACAATCTTGTAATCGGAAAACCTGAAAAATACAATAACAAACCAATCTTATCAAAATTGAAGTTATACATATACATGTAAAGTACATGATCAGGAACCTATAAATTCTGGTGAAATAATAACATTTTATATGTTGAAGGCACAACCTCTCCTTGCACATATGCTTGACAGGTAATAGGGTTGATCTCTGAAAGCATATGAACCTCATTAAGATTGACTGATTGCTTGTATGGGGTTTTATGTACCATTCAAATATATTTCACATTGAGATGTCCTCAGCTATAAGTTAAAGTCAGAAATTTTTACCTTTGCGGTGCACCCAGGGCAATGTGCAGGGAGGGTTCTTTAGCATGCCACACCCACCATGACACAGGATGCCAATTTCCAGTATTTCATAATCCATGTAGAAGTAGCGGGAATCTCCAACTAAAATGGCTATATCTGTATGACTGGCAGGGGTGTTAACACTGTAAGCAATGATCAGTCAAGATTTCTCACCTTTATCGTGTGGTCCTGATTTGCTGGCACTACCCTGTCTCCCTCACAATGAAGTGATATAATGGACTCACAACCTACCTTCATGGTGTGGTCCTGACTAGCTGACACGACCCTGTCTCCCTCACAATGAAGTCATATAATGGACTCACAACCTACCTTCATCGTGTGGTCCTGACTAGCTGACACGACCCTGTCTCCCTCACAATGAAGTCATATAATGGACACACAACCTACCTTCATCGTGTGGTCCTGACTAGCTGACACGACCCTGTCTCCCTCACAATGAAGTCATATAATGGACTCACAACCTACCTTCATCGTGTGGTCCTGACTAGCTGACACGACCCTGTCTCCCTCACAATGAAGTGATATAATGGACACACAACCTACCTTCATGGTGTGGTCCTGTCTAGCTGAAACCACCCTGTCTCCCTCACAATGAAGTCATATAATGGACTCACAACCTACCTTCATCGTGTGGTCCTGACTAGCTGACACGACCCTGTCTCCCTCACAATGAAGTCATATAATGGACTCACAACCTACCTTCATCGTGTGGTCCTGACTAGCTGACACGACCCTGTCTCCCTCACAATGAAGTCATATAATGGACACACAACCTACCTTCATCGTGTGGTCCTGACTAGCTGACATGACCCTGTCTCCCTCACAATGAAGTCATATAATGGACTCACAATCTACCTTCATCGTGTGGTCCTGACTAGCTGACACGACCCTGTCTCCCTCAAAATGAAGTTATATAATGGACTCACAACCTACCTTCATCGTGTGGTCCTGACTAGCTGACACGACCCTGTCTCCCTCACAATGAAGTCATATAATGGACACACAACCTACCTTCATCGTGTGGTCCTGACTAGCTGACACGACCCTGTCTCCCTCACAATGAAGTGATATAATGGATTGTTGATGGGCTTTTATATATTTAATCTGTGTGACATGGATGATTTCTTCCCACTTCCGTAGACTTGGGACTGTTGTATACTGCTGACTGTAATTCCTTGTATGACCTAAGTTAAGATAGACATTGTATACAAATTGATTGAAATATTCAATGGAAAAAATATGTTGTTTGGTTGTCAAATCTTGTTTTTTTTCCATATCTGTGACAAGACCAATTTCTCTTAATAATTAAATCTGGAAGGGAGCCTCAGCGGCCAAGTGGTCAAAAGCACATGGTTTGAAACCTATTCAGGCAGACCCTAGTGTGAGAAAGTTTTTAAGTTCACTTGCCCTTATATCTGGTACACGATACATTCTCACATGTTTATGTTTAAAAGTACATGTGTATACCAAGTTTGATAAAAATTCATCTATAAATGTGAAAGTTGTGGAGCAGACACAATTTTATACAAACACAGAGACAGATATAAATAGTGATTCTATATACCATCCTCAAACAAGGTTTGTAAGTGGAATAATTAAGTCAAAATTCCATTTATTTATTATTACAAACCTTTTTGATGGGGTTTTGTTGGAGCTGGAGGGTGGACTGGATTTTGAAATGTTTCAATTTCTAAAAATTCTATTGATCCATCTAATCTTCCAGCTACGACTCTGTAAAGAAAAATAAATAACATATGAGTTTATTATGTCAGAGAGCCAAACTAGATAATATATCTAAGCATAAAGAGACTACATCCAGTAAAGTGACTGTGGTGTAATTTTTTTAAAGTTAACACATCTGACAAAAAATGGGAGCATTTGTAAACAAGAGGCCCATTGGCCTTAATGCTCACCTGTGACCTTGACCTTTGAACCCATGAGCTTCATTCAAATATCAAAATTAGGCCAATATTCTAATACACATTCCTATACAAAAAGTCTATAGTTTTTGAGATAAATAATCATTTCAGTACTTGTTTACATGTGACCTTGACCTTTGAACTCATGACCTTTATTCATATATCAAAATGACCATTGGGCCATTACCTACAATATTCTAATATACATGCCTATACAAAAAGTTAATAGTTTCGCAGATAATTAACTATTTTGGTAAACTTGTACATCTGTGACCTTTACCTTTGAACCCATGACCTTAATCGTTATATCAAAATGATCGTCATGTCAATACCTACAATTAACCAAAAATTCTACGTCATTATCACCAGAAATGTTTAAAAAATAGCATTTTTTATCAAAGGTCAAAAACTGGGACATGGCCTTGACCTTTGACATCTTTTGGAAGAAAATCGCAAGACAAGATCAACAGTGAAAACTCCATACAATTATCTTCAGCCATTATGAAGTTATAACAATAAATGTCTCATTTTAAAAATTACATAATTTTACGCAAAAAAACATGTAACCTATTTTTCGTCCAATTTTCATGAAAAACACAATTTTAATGTATCTAGGTATCCTGAATCCAAAAATCTTATCAAAATTTGCCTGCACCTTTTGGTTTCAGAGAAGAAGATTTTTTTGTCTTTTGGCTATTTATAGTAACGGCAGCCATATTGTTGGGCGTGGTCAAACCCCAAACACTATTTTGAAAGCCTCTTACCAAGGCATAATAATCACTAAGTTTCATCAAATTTAGCTCAGTAGTTTTGGAGGAGACGATTAAAATGTAAAGTTTACGCACAACGCACGATGATAGATAGCAATAGCTCATCTATGCCTTTCGGCTCAGGTGAGCTAAAAAAGAAGATGCTACATGTATACTTACCGTTTTCCAACAAAGCAAAGGGAAGTAACTCCAATCTTACATTCACCATACATGCACTTCAAACTTCCTGAGGCACCATCCCAAAACTGAAATATATAAAATATATATTATATAGTAAATGTAAAAAAAGTAAATATACATGTATATGTGTATGAATATTTTGTTAACATCTGGAAACCAACAGTGAACATATTGAAAGAGACACAAATGGCACTTAACAACAACTTCAACAAGAGCACCACCAAGTGGGGCAATATACACCTGTCACTATCCCATGAATTGCCTTGTCACAAGGAATAATAAGTAGAAGTTTGAGATCAATCAGACAAATAGTGCATCTTTAAATGCACGGAAACTGAATTTCTATTAATAGTAATTGACCTTAACCTTTGACTTGATTCGCAATCCTCTGCATAGTCTTGTTATAGGGAATAAGTAGACAAAGTTTGGGATCAATCAAACAAATTATGCATCTTTAAATGCACAGAAACTGAATTTCTATTAATATCAACTGTGAGCTTGACCTTTGATCTAGAGACCTGATCTGCAATCCCATGTGTTGTCTTGTCACAAGGAATAAGTTGACCAAGTTTGAAATCAATCAGACAAATAGTGGGTCTATAAATGCATGTAAACCAAATTGTTAACAGACAGCCACCCGGACAGAGTCATAACATAATACGTCCTGTGAATATTGATGAGCATATAATAATAATACAAACTTACCTCAATTCTGCCATTACCACAACCAGCAACAATGAGACCTTCATGACTAGTCAAACACCAGATAGATGGCGCTTGATTATTCTGGAATCCCTGATCAAACAATGCTGCATCATGTTCTGTAGTTATAGGATAATCACCTGAAATATAAATCAAAGCACTGAAGGTACTGGTGAACTTCAAAGTTGTTAAACAAGGTAGCTAGCATGTTCACCTGGCACATGTGTAATTAGAGTATTTGTTTTGCCAGTGATATTGTTTGAAAGTATAGTTTCCACCAGTGATTTAGTTACAAACATAATAAAACTACTTGCAAGATGGTAAATTTATCGAGGGGTTTTATAACAATGTTTTACTGTAAATGTATGTAATATAATCAATTTCATTTAATAATTGTTAAGCTGTGTAACACTGTGAATGCATTTAAGCTTGGCATCATCTTATTATACATAATTTTTTTAACCATTAATAATAAATTATTGTTTTTCTTTCTAATCAAATCAAACATAGAGTACATGTATTGTTAAGTGAGAAAAATAAATTGCTCAACAATTCTACTCTGACAAATATTAAAATTTACATAAAGGTTAAAATGTCTAAACGTATACCTGCACTCCATGACCTTGACCTTACAGCTTCTAACATCTGGCTCTCATTTAAGCTTTGGTCTGTCGGAGAGGTCAAATTTTTATGCTCTTGGTATAAGTGATCAAATCTGCCACTGAAGTCGTATCCATTTCCTGAGGACTGTATAGAATTATTGGAAGATATCTGAGACACATTACCGAAATTTGTGTCTATAGTTCCCGACAAATCTGGCTCATTTCCAAACAAATTTCTATTAGATTTTTGTGTTTGTGAACTAGTCCGATGTCTTGTACTTGAATATATCTCAGAGTTTGAATATTCAGAAATAACAGAATCACTTTGGTCACCATGGTATTCAGCATACAGATCAGCGTCACTGTCCTCTATATTACGGCCAACACAAGGACGTCTTTTGACCGGTGGTGTGTCACTGAAAATATTTATAAAGAATGTACATTTGCAAGCAAACACATAAACAACGTCACCATTAGATATCTTAAAATTAAATAGTACATTCAACCATGTTCAACAAAATGTTTACAACATTTTAATGTTTTAAATTCTAGCTGCCACTGACTACCAATTTCTGAAATTTTTAAAAAAAAAAGTAGTAATCTATTAAGGGAAATTTGTAAAAAATGCTTTATAAAGGACTATATTTTCACAACTTTTATATATCCAGTAACTAACAATTTTAATTTTGTGGAGGTCTGGCATTCAGAATGTTGGAGACATGTAAAGTTAAATACATGTAAATGTTTACATGTATTTTATTCTATATTTTAAAACATCATCTGAAAATGTACATACAGTATACATATTTGAATTTAAAAAAAACCAACAGGTTTTTGTAGAATTATACAAAAGTGATTGGATTTTGAAATTCTGATATTATTTAATCTCTGAAGCATGTTTTACACAGTTGATTATTTCCCCGAGAGCATAAACATCTGTCTTTTGTATAAGGAAATGAGGCAAAGAAAGTTTTTTTGTTTGCAGTACATTTACACATATTGATTTAATTGGGTTTTCTATTCCAGTCAAGAATATTTTGTTTATGTTAAGACATCACCAACTATAGGTGAAGTGCCAGAAAATTTTATCTTTCCAATGCACTTAGGGCAATGTGTAGTAAGGATTCTTTAACAAGCCATGCCAGCAGTGACACAGGGTATTAGTTTTTATGGTCTCCTTCAAAGAATCCGGTGACATTCATTTCTAATTGCTGAGTGCTTGGCAAAAAGACAGTCACTACCTATTTTAAAGTCTCTGTCGGACCCTGACCATGACCTCCCACATACAGACCAAGGCAAGTAAGTATAACCACTGTAGTTGTATAGCTAGACAGGTGACCTTAGTATAAAAGTAATCCTAATAGACAGGTGACCTTAGTATAAAAGTGGTCCTAATGGACAGGTGACCTTAGTATAAAAGTGGTCCTAATGGACAGGTGGCCTTAGTATAAAAGTGGTCCTAATAGACAGGTGACCTTAGTATAAAAGTAATCCTAATAGACAGGTGATCTTAGTATAAAAGTGGTCCTAATAGACAGGTGACCTTAGTATAAAAGTGGTCCTAATGGACAGGTGGCCTTAGTATAAAAGTAATCCTTATAGACAGGTGGTCTTAGTATAATAGTGGTCCTAATGGACAGGTGACCTTAGTATAAAAGTGGTCCTAATGAACAGGTGGTCTTAATAGAGATGGATACTACATGTATATAAAGTTTTACTCTATGTTACCTACCTCTTTCTGAGTATAACTGTAACACAGTCACCAGTTATAGAATCCCAAACTCTCAACTGTCCACCCAAACATGAACTTACAATAAAATTACCATCAGTGGCTACACATTCTATCTCCTACAACATAGTAATTAGTTATATATTATTGTCAAAATTGTGTTTAATTTTGTAATAGCACAGTAAAACTTTGATTCGTTTTTACCATTTGTTCTGTAAGAACTGTGGAATAATTTTAAGTAGATTTAGCTAAAAACTAAAAGATACAGAATAAATTGAATTCACAAGGTTTAATTGCATGACAGTAACATAAAAATCCATCTTAGATTACTTAACAATTTAGTTAAGTCAGGATTATAGTTTGGAAATGTTGTGAATGCAAGTAAAATTGAGAAAATGTGAAACTAAAATTGTGAAAAACCCTAACTTATTGAAGAAATGAGGCAAATGCCCAAAAATTACTCCAGTGACAGTCCTGTGCTGTTTAGTAAAACACCGATACATCACCGCTATTTGTTCACTAAAATTTTTGCCTTATAAAGGGACTTGGCAATAAATGGAGGAAGGCTTATCTAAAAACAAAATAAGTAATAACAGACTTTGGTGATAAGCAAAGTTTCAAAACTATTGAGTGGCATTACCGTAAATCAGGATATTTTGGCGTCGGGATATTTTGGCGGTTTCTCTCAAAATGTAGTTGTTTAATGTTGGTTGGTTTAATTTTGGCATTGAACTAAATAAAATGTTTTGTTTTGGCACTTCACTGAATAAGGCGTTTAACAGATAACAACTAGACCAACGAATTATGAGTAATGAAAAGTGTATTTGGAATTTGTAAACAGAATGGACTAGTAAGTCATAAGGGTTTCATGAAATAACGACATTCTAGATACAAATTGAAATAAACTGAACTACCTAATTGAGAATCGATGTTAAAACTGCTCACTATCGAAATAATAATCAGTTACTATTACAGTTATGAAAATATGTCACAAAGAAATCCCTACATATAGGTTTAAGACAAAAGCAATATTTACGGAATATCGGTTTTCAATTACATCTTACCGCTTAATAATGGCATATCAGTTTTAGGATATGCATTATATTAGTGTGTTTAATTTTGGCACTTTTAAGTTGGGCGCCAAATTAATCAATATTAAACTACAACCAAAATTTCCCGATTTACGGTATTACAAGGTTTTACAATATTAAATCTAAGAAACAAAAATATACTAATCCATGTCCAAATCACAATCCAAAATCAAAGTAAAAACTTTGAAACTGACAAGTTTAGTTAAACATGTGAACTTCCAACAGGGAAGTGAGGCCAGGTGCTCTGGAAGGGAAAGCACCTCCTGTTAAGCTAGCTACACCTGCTATGTGAGTAAAATGTGACTTCAATTACATATCCAGTGCAATGCTGGACACAAAGACATCAAACTTACAAACAGTTCTGTGATGATGGCCATAAAACTTTTCAAAGGCCCTGACTTCCAATATCTCAATGGCAATAAGTGAGGATACTGTACCTGTAGATGTCCTCTCAATATTTTGGGTACTGATGGTTTTATCTGCCTGTAATATTTCCCCTGTCTACTCTGACGTCGTCCTCCGCGGACTTTACGACCGTAAGTCCTTGAACACATACATCTGTATAATACCACCATAAAGTATGTGATACATATAAAACTCAGTATAACCAGACATACAGAGATGACAAGCTCTGACTGTGATTTGGGGTAAAACTGTCGCAGATCTTCTGGGCTGTACATGTAATATGGCGGGACTTCAGCCTGGCTTTGAGCTGAGTCTGTACTTTTATCCTGTGTCGGTTCTTCTCTCGTTGGGTGTGGTTTTGATGTCTGTTTATCAGAGGGATGTCTCATATCTATAGCCATCTCTGGACTGATCAGCATTGATAGATGTAGTGATGGTAATATGCTTATGTATCTGCAAATGGAAAATAAGAATACAAGTACATTGTTCATTCTAAAAGAAGCCTTTCGGCTACTGGCCCCGGTTTCACAATCATTCCTTAGCTAAGATTTTCCTTAACTTAAATTTAGCAAATTTTTGTCATCTCTTTTTGGAACTACTGGTGAATATTTTGGTCAAAACTAAATCCAAATGTTTTAATCCAGAAGTGATCTTAAAAATGACATATTAATTTCCTGAATATCTTGAAAATTTAACAAAATTATAAAGATTTGAAATTTTGCAGGATTTAAGTTAAGGAAAATCTTAGCTAAGGAATGATTGTGAAATCGGGACCTGGTCCCCAAAAATAATGTCTGTGGGCCAACCTTGGCAGATATTTTTACTTTTAGTTCAGTTATGAATATATCAAGTTCTACCTCCTTCTCATTCTTTGACTTTTTGAAAATTTAACATAATTTTTCAGACTTTTTGTTAGTTTTTTATTAGTACCTTCTGTCTTTTAGACTGGGGAGATCTTAAAAACTGAAGATGAAATAAATGGCAAAATACATTTATCATGTTCATGACATGCTAGCTATTAATACGGTTGCTAAGATGTTATTTTAATATCTAAATTTTTGTGGGTCAGGACAGTATTTGAAACTGGATTTAATTTGTGTAAATATTTTGCTTTGTATCAATGTTTTGTTCAAATTGGGAAATTTTAGTATTTGTCCATTTGTCCCCAGAAGAAACTACCAACATTAGGTATAATATTGGTTTAGTAAAACAAAAAAATATCATCATGATATCTTAAAATCTTTTACCTGTAAATATTAAATTTAAAATTTTGAACTTTTATGTTTATCACACTTCATAATCTATCATAATTTACATTCCTACCTTCCTACAAGACTGATGTTATAATATCCAAACAGTGTCGGCCAGTGTTTATATGACAACTCCTTCCACATTTCTGTTGTTTTATGCAGTATAACATCTTCAACATCCTCGTCAAACGCTTTCCATGAAAACTGAGTCGGGGTAATTTTTGACTCATTGTTTTTCTTTGAGCTAGGACTGTCGTGTTTTGACACCTCTGGATCACTAGGAACAATCTTTTGTTTCGCCACATCTACTGTTTTGGCTGATGTATCTGTGGTGTTGGTTATGTGTTGTACTAAACCAACTTTATATATGATGAGTGCAATCCAGATTATAGTACACACCTACAACATAAACAAGCCCATATGTAAAGGTACTGTGCATCAATTTATATTCAAGATTGTACTTATCATAGCAAGTTTAATTAACAGAAGGGGAATGGAGTATACTATACATGTAGTTTTCCTTCCAAGTTAAAAACTTTCTCACACTAGAATCTGTCCTTACAGAATGGAACTTATGCAATTAGAGGGCACTCATAGGATTCAAACCTACACAGTGAGAAGAATTATGATCAATAAGCTGGTGCTTTAGACCACTTGGCCGCTGAAGCCTAATTTGACATTAAGAATTAAGACAAGAAATAAATCTTACCATTATAAGTCTTTGAAACATCCTTGTGTTAGCCCAAAAATAAATTAAACGTAATCTTCTAGGAATTCTAAGAAGGGTGGGATCCTGAAAGAATTCTTCTCTGGAATTAACTCCGGGAGTAGCAGGAGGAGAATGTGATGAAGGGTGAGGAGATGATGATGGGAAGTTTGCTGATGGCATGCTAGTCTTTGATGTATCCACTGGTGACTTCGGTGGCGGCCCCATGTAAGACATTACAGGACATCTAACTAGTGGTTCCAGTAGTTCCACGGATTTATCATCAGATACACTAGTAGTGGTACGTATCGTCTTTTTATGAAGGTCAGATAACTAAGAAATAAAAAACAAAAATTGATTGAAACATGACTTCTATAAACAAAACAAGAACAGTATATATGTACTCTGATGTTAAACACAGTAATTACATACACCAGAATCACAAAGGTTATGGTTATGACCAAACCTAACTCAAATCAATTATGGTTTAAATCTGATTTGGAAAAGAACTAAGTGTTAGAAAGTTTGCCAGTTCACTTTGCATTTTTGCTGGGAACTCCAGTTTCCTGCATCATTAAAGAACTGACAATATAAGTAAAGGAACTTTGACTGGGCGTTAAACACCATTGTATTTACAAATCAAGCTGGGCATTAGTTCAAATCTGAAGCAACCTGAAGATAAGTGAGATCATTACATCTTTGTGGTACGAAATGATTTAAGTCCTGCAACTAATTTATCTTTTTGTTACATGTACAAAATGTCCAATTCTTTCAATTGTCCATCACGAAACAACATTACTGTATGTTAACTTCATAAAATGTCATTTTTAAAACAATAAATTAGCAAATAAAACATTAATACAACCCTAGCTAGTAAAACTATTAGAATCACAATGTAATGAATTCAAATGTCTGTGCATCGCAAATAAAACATTAATACAACCCTAGCTAGTAAAACTATTAGAATCACAATGTAATGAATTCAAATGTCTGTGCATCAATTATAATTACTTGATGTCACTGAGAGATAATTCTTTAATGGAAAAATAATACAAAAGATCTGACCAATCAAAACAAAAAAGCATTGAATTATAAAAAACATGGTCTATTTACCTCCATTCTCCTGATATCCACTGATAATACTGTGACAAAGAATACAATCTGTAGGAAGAAATCTGATAATAAACCAACCAACGCAAACAGGGCAAACTCCTGAAAAAAAAGAAAAAAGTTTTACATGTATATTGTAAAATCATTTAGGAAATGACATTCTGGTCATGGTATTTCAAGGGGTAATGCAAGATAGTGTGGCGTGTGCCAAATTGAATGAAGGACAAAGCTTTGTTTTTGAATTTAAAGGTTTTCTGAATTCAGACTCACAAATTCTCAATTTTAATTTCACATGTGGTGTGTGTAGCTAGCTAAACAATAGATGCATACCTTTGTGAAACACCCCACCTCACTTCCCTGGTAGCAGTTCACATGTTCAACTTAATTTGCCACTTTCAAAAGTTTTTCTTTGCTTTTGAATTGTGTTTTGGACATGGATTGGTATATTTGTTTTTAATTTAAAGGTTTTCTGAATTCAGACTCACAAATTCAACTTTGAATATCTGTATGCATGGAGAGTAGTAGAATGACAGTGTTCAAAATAATAGCCAGATCCACAGTCAGAGACTGGTAACTTTTGGGAAGGACTGGATATTTTTCCGATAGTCTCCTACATGCATACAGTAAAACACGAATATAACAAACACGCTTACAACGAATACATGGATACTACGAAGTCAAATATTGGCCGTGGTCGCTCCTCTATACTATGTTTCCATTCCTGGTAGCCAAAATCGCCATTGGCTACTAATTTCTAAGGAATTCTTTTAAAAAGTAACCTATTTTAGCAAATTTGTGAATAAATACTTTAAAAAGGGCTATATTTTCACAAATTTTGGAAATTTGGCTACTAATTATTTTAAATTTGTGGAAACCTAGTCTATATAAGTCTATTAATAACAATACAACAAAATGGCTTTATAACGAAGTTAAAAAAGAGACCCGAGGGCTTAAGTATCAACATGTTTTACTGTATACCACAATAGGAAATATTGAAATAATCAAGACAAGAAACTGGTTGAAAAATTTTGACTTACTTTGAACACTTAGATTGAATAGAACAAATATTTACCTGTATAGCTGGGACAAAGGTAAAAAATCCACAAATAACAATGACCAGTTCTGTAGCTAGATTCTTTGTTATAGACCAACCTTCCTTACTTATACCTGAAACAAAAAAGTTAAAAAATAATAAAAAATATAATATAGTAATTATGTTGTTCTTATCTAAATTGGAGTATCCTGAATGATTATATGTTTATGTGTTTTTTTGTTGTTGACAAAATGGAAAAACTTACATACAGTGTTTTAGTCATTTAAGATATGGTAAGCCAAATAAATTGTTCTTGCATCCCGTATGTACATGAAAATCATCACTATATATCTTGTTGAAAAATAAAAGATATGTATGTCACAAAAGAAGGTTTCATCATCTAGAAAACAATTATTCGGTGCACACTTACAGAAAATATATGGCATTTGTTTTTTTTCAACCATAAGCACTATGCTCATTCATATGAAATACATGTTTCCATAGTAACTACCCTATGTAATCAAAAATAAACATACTAATCCATGTCCAAATCACAATCCAGAAGCAAAGTAAAATCTTTGGAACTGACAAGTTAGGTTAGACACGTGAACTTCCACCAGGGAAGTGAGGCCGGGTGCTCCGGAAGGGTAAGCACTCCCTGTTTAGCTAGCTACACCCGTCATGTGTGTAATCAAAATTGTGTGAAAGGAACATGGAACTACGAGACGTCAAATATATCCAGTGTAACTGACTCCAGTCTTAACTAAGATTTTCTTAAACTTTCGCAATTTTTTTAGAACTATGGATATATATTTTTGATAAAAGTAAAGGCAGATGTTATAAGCTTGAAGTGATCTTCAAAATGATGCCTTAAATTTCTAAATATCATAACGTTTAAAATTATTAAGATTTCAAAGTTGCAAGAATAAGGTTCAGGAAAATTTCAGTTAAGGAATGATTGTGAAACTGGAGCTTGGATCCTATCATTACCATAGTTACCTTTAGCTATTCTGTATTTGACCTCTAGGTCAACTGGTGTAGATACAACAGATTTTGTGATGACCAGGATGTTCTCTAATCCAATCAAAATGACCAAATATGGAAATATCTCACTGAAATCAACAAAATATATTATGATGCAAACATTTGTTTATGGGAATGTTGTAAGGATACGTTAAAAGTAACTACATGTATTTGACAACGTGAGGTAGAAGTTTGTCAAATTTTTTTTTTTGTAATTCATGTTTTTATTGTCCCAGACATTAAATAGGGATGGTCAAGTGCCAGGGTTGGGGCCACTGGGTTCACTTGCCGGGTAACAAAAGGACAAGTTTACAAATACAACACATCTATATATATATATATATATATACCACACCATCAAGCACCTAAGTAAATGACAAATATATATTTTTGTTTCAAATATTTCCAACATTTTATCTATTATATTTCCTTTGGTATTGTACTTGTATATTCTTTTCAGTTTTGTATGGGTTTTTGTTTATATGCAAGTGTGTGTGTGTGTGTGTGTGTGTGTGTCAACCCCTATGAGATTCAGATACAAACAGTATATATAATTCAGATACAAACAGTATATATTATACATTTTCATGATAAAAGTATAGTTCTAAGCATCAGGAAACATTTTATACACTATAAATGTTGGTGATTTATTTCTACTACCCCTTCTGCAGTACTAACACCACAGTCACATCAGATGAAGAAAGTATATCATTCGTCAAAGATATTGATCCATGGGTCCCAAAATTCCAGAAATTTGGCATAAAGATTATTTTTTATTGCAATGATTTTTTCAATATTAATCTGATATTTAAGACTCATTTTCCATGTACTTAAATTTGGCAGTTTTTTATCAATTCTACACTTATATATGTAAAGTCTGGTAGTTAAAAATAGAAAATTTTGAGGTTTATATTTCTGTTTTTGGTCTATAAGTCCAAAGATAGCACTTTCCCTATAGATATTGATGTAGCGATTTATTTTTTTATATATAAAATCCTCTACTTCCATCCAAAAGTTATTAACTATCTCACAATACCAAAACAGATGTTCTATTTTTTCAGCTGTATTGTTACAGAATGTACAGAGATTATTATCCCTTAGTTTAATTTTGAATAAAAAATCATTTGTAGAAATTATTCGTTGGTTTATCCTGTATTGAAACCATTGTAATTTGGTATTTTTACAAGTTTTAAAGGGGATATTATATAGTGATTTCCAGTCAATATCAAGGTCTAGAATGGATTTCCATTTTTCTTGACTTTTGACAATTGTGTTGTTATTATTAAATACATTGTAAAAGTCCTTACTTCCTTTTTTACTTTTAAAAACTATTCTGAAAAAATATGGCATATCAATTTGTAATAAATTAACTGGTTGGTTTTGTATATTTAAACTTTTAATATATGATTCAATGGTGGACTTTATACCATTATATTCAACAAAGTTTGACCTGACAGCAGCATATCTTCTATTAAATTCTCTATATGAAATTATATTTCCATCTTCATTAAGTAAATCTTTTATGAAATATATGCCACAGTCAGACCAAGACTTGTAGAATACTGGACTTTTATTTATACAGATATCTTTATTGTACCAGATACTTACATCTTTAACATCATTTATATTTTCAGGTTTTTGTCTCATAGACAAGAAATTCCAGGCATCAAAAACATTATTCCAAAAACAATTATTAGGATTATTTTGTTTTATTTTATTAAAATAATCATTTCCATACTTTAAGAAATTATCAATTTTAGAATATGAAATCTCAAATAATTTTCTGTATTTGGATTCAATTTGAAGTAGTCTTCTAATCCATGTTATTTTGAGTGATGCTATAAAATGTTTGATGTCTATCATTTTTAAGCCTCCTTTTTCATAGCTCTGTGACATTAACTCTCTTTTTATGCGATCATTTTTATGTTGCCAAATAAAGTTAAAAAACATTTTGTTCAGTTTTGTTATTATTTCCAGTGGTGGATTTGGAATAGCAATAAATAAATGGTTTAGTTTGGAAATTATCAGTGTTTTCAAAATGGTTATTCTACCTAAAGGAGTTAAAATTCTTTTTGACCACTGTTTTAAGCTTTTTTCTATTTCTTGTATTTTATTATCATAATTTATTTTTATCATTCTGTCCAAATCAACAGAAAAATTTATTCCAAGCAATGTAAATGGACCTTGGTTCCAATCTAATTTAAAACGATGATTAAAGGTTTCGCCATTATATTTATTACATCCAATCCACACTGCTCTAGTTTTATTATTATTAATTTTTAGACCGGAGAGCAAGGCAAAGTCATCTAAAACATGTAAAGTTTCTTGTAATGATGACTCTGCTCCATCCAGTATGACAGTAGTGTCGTCCGCAAAAAGTGACAGTTTAAATTCTTCATCACCAATTTTAATACCTTTGATATTTTTATTATTTTTCAGAAGAACAGACAGAATCTCAGCACACATTAAGAATATGTAAGGTGAAATAGGGTCCCCTTGACGACAACCTCTTGTTATACTAAAAAATTCAGAAACAATTCCATTTTGTAGGACTGCTGACTTAATATCTTGTCGAAATATTTTAATCCATTTTATAAAAGATTCACCAAAATTGAAAAAATCAAGCACTTTATCAATATAATCCCAGGACACTGAATCAAATGCCTTTTCAAAATCAATCATTAAAAGTAGTCCTGGTATATTTTTTTCCTCTGTATATTGCATTAAGTCATAAATTAGTCTAGTGTTTTCACCTATATATCTACCGCTGATAAATCCTGTCTGATCTTCTGAAATAATAAACGGTAATACCTTTTTCAATCTTTCAGCTATGCAGCCAGATGCTATTTTATATACAACATTCAACAATGATATTGGTCGCCAGTTTTTTAGAAACTGCTTTGGTTTGTCCCCTTTCGGTAAACAAGTTATAATACCCTGACGTTGTGTAATTGACAATTTTCCGGTATGAAATCCTTCATTTAGCGAACGTCTTAAAAAGCTTACTAAGTCGTTATAAAAAAATTTAAAAAATTCAGATGTAAAACCATCTGATCCAGGACTTTTCAAATTTTTCATTTTTCGTAAAAAAGTATGAATTTCTGTGTTTGTTAATTCTCCCTCCAAACTCTGCTTTTGTTCTTCAGTTAAAATACTTATGTGTTTAATATCTTTAAGTTTACTCTTGAGATCCATATCATACTCCTCATTATCTCTGTTATAAAGATTGAAGTAATATTGTTTAGTTTCTGCTAGGATTTCCTTTTGATCAGTAATTATAGAGTTATCATCTTTTACAACTTTTGGGATTATTTTACTAACAAAATTTCTGGATTCTAAACTACAAAAATACTTTGTTGGTTTTTCACCTTCCTCTACCCACCTTGCTTTAGACCTTAACAGAGACCCTTTCATTTTTTCTTTTCTTAATTCCTCTAAATCTTTCTTTTTATTATTAATTTCATTAATGTTAGAAAAACAGTTACTTTCTAGTCTAGTAATTTCATCAATTATCTGTTTCTCTTTTTGAATGGACATTTTTTTACGGTAAGAGGAGTATGATATGGTTTTTCCCCTAATTTCAAGCAAAGCAGTTTCTAAAAATTGTTGATCTGTAATGGTAAATTGAATATCATCATTGCTTATTTCATTAATTTTTTCTATGTTATAAACAGGCACTACATATTGTATTTTTACATCTTTAATACACTTTTTCACTATATCAATATAGTTTTTATCTGTTAGTAGGGAATTGTTGAACTTCCAGAGGCCTCTACCTTTAACAAATTCATTTAGTTTTAATGATAAACAAACAGAAGAATGGTCAGACCTATAACTAGGATTGATTTTGACATCTACAACCTTGGACAAAAAATTTTCTGACACAAGGAAAAAATCAAGTCTACTTTGTTTTAATGGGTGTTTTTTTCGCCAAGTATATTTTCTATCATCTGGATATAGTTCTCTAAAAGGGTCTATGAGATTAAATTCATCTTTCATATTTATTACAACATCTCTTGCTTTTGGATTATTGTAATGGAGGTAACCAAAGGTATCCAGTTCTTGATTCTGAACTAAATTAAAATCACCATTTATGATGCAATATTCATTTTCAAAATCTTGGAGAATTTTTGCTATATTTGAAAAAAATTGTGGGTTATCCTCATTTGGAGCATATATATTTATCAATGTTACTCTCATCTTTTCAATAGTCAGGTCAACTGCTATATAATTCCCATTATTATCTTTTTTAATTTGGTGTATATTATACTCAAAATTATTATTAAACAAAATGCCTACCCCTCTTGAGTTTGATGTAACTGAATTTAAAATAATTTCTCCACCCCATTCTGATCTTATTACCCAATGTAAATTGTCTACCAAATGAGTTTCTTGTAAACAGTATATGTTATATGATTTTGACCTTAGGAAGTTCAACACATCCCTACGTTTTTCATAATCCTTTAGACCTCTACAGTTGGAGGTAAGTATTGTGATACTATTATGTGCTTCCATGATTGGATTTTATCAATAACTTTTATTTTTTGTCTATAACACAAACAAGGCATTCTGGTGAAGTAATACAAACTTCACTTCTTAAGATATTAAACATTTTTTACTAGTTACAAAAATCATGAGGAAAGTCAATGGGGTTGACAAAGTGTATGATATGTGTTTGTGTAAAGGTGATTGTAATGTATAAAAAAGTAATAAATTCATTTGTACTTTCATGTGATTTTGTATATTATCAAAGCAAGCAGATGCCACTGAATGATGTGGCAAGGCAAAGTTAGATAGAATTTAATAATTAAGAAAAAAAAGATAAAAATAGCATGGGAATTTTCTACTTCTGTTCAATTAATAACCAAAATTTAAGACAGTACCATAAAAAAAGAACTGTGACATAGCTGACAGTCTGTACTAAGCTACAGTACAGACCTCTCGAAAGTTTAACACTGAGGTAACGAATAGGTGTCAAAATCTCGGCTACCGAGTGACGAAGATAGAGATTACTAGTGACTAAAAGGCTGTCGTGAGATATGGTGGCTGCTGTAGATATAACTTACTACAGAGTCTGAGATGAGCTGCCGATTCAGCACTAATCCGCCAGCCCAGTGTTAAACTTTTGGCAGGTCTGTACTGTACTGATTATTTCTTGCTTAAAAAAACAAAAACAGCACTGGGCTGGAAAGAATAATAAAAATTTAACCTAAATACACATGTATGTACATCCCTACACCTGTCATACATACAAAATTATTAACACAGGGATATATAAATATACATTCATGTATATACCCTGAAGTATACCTCCATAAAAACCTTAGAATATATACATACACATTCTCCTCCCCCCCCCAAAAATGCCCACATGTATATCAGTATACACATATACATATATATATATATGCATGCAAGTACAAATGTAGACAAATATATAATTTTGCAGAATAATATAAAGTATATATACATTATATACACAGGTTAAGCAACATGTGTGTAAATACAGATATATTTACACAAAAGTATATACATGTATACCACCATACCAAAAGACATAAGCATACAAAGGTATGAATGCGTGCACATATACATGTGTACATGCACACATATATACACTGCACAATACACACATATATACGCATACATATATATAAACACACACCACGACCTCGTGTGGCTGGTCGGCATAAGTTCTGATTTCAAATGTAGCATGTTTTAATTAGGAGTGGAGTTGTCCTGTTAAGACATGTGAAGTCATATTGTCTATACATTATGATATAAATAGATTCCGCGGGGGTAATCTTACCATTAGTTATCAAAGAAAAAATAAAACATTACAAGGGCTAACCGGTCTATAACGTGCTGTCGGAAGTCACTCCACGATGTTAATAAATTACTAGGAAAACGAAATGTACGAAATCCGGATTTCAAGAGTACCATATATATATATATATATATATATATATGAGAGAGAGAGAGAGAGAGAGAGAGATTATGATTTTAGGATGTATACAGTTACAATAAACATTATGTCATTATGTTAAGGATCATATTACAAGTATAGATCATAATCAAAGTGAACCAGCTGCTTCAAGCAGTACATCTTCCATAATTTTAAATCTTTTTGGCCCTAGATGTGTGCCACTGAACCACCTAACTACAACGAAAGTACAATTAGTAAGTCCTTGATCCTGCATCACTTTAAGAAGTTTCCGTCCAGCTCCATGTTCTCCATCATCACTGTAACCTTCGTGCACTTTACCGTCATTATCAATAGTTCTATATACAAGTATCCTGTGGTTCGCGCGTGCATGTACTGGATTAGATGAAATTTTCTTGTATAAGTTCCTAACTTGTGTAATTGACTTAGTAATACCCCCTTCAGCAACAAAATGATTTCCACTTTCCGAGATTTTTGAACTAGATTTTGTGTTAATTTTGGAAAGCTTTTCTGATTCCTCGTCGTCTATGGTGAGAATATCCTCGGCTTTGGGGGTAAAGACCTTTTCCTTATAAACATTAAGTTTGTCAAATTTAACTAGTTACATGTACATGTATATAAAGATTTTTGGCAGATCTTTAATAAAGTGAAGGTTTTATTACATTTACAATAAAGTAGATTTCATATTTATTTCTGGCATTGAAATGAAATAAAAGTTCTTTGTAAATAGTATCATTTAGTATGTTAAATTAAAATATAGTTTAATTTCATAGTTTTGTAAAAGAAATAGTTGAATGGTGTTAAGTAATGGTGTTAAGTAATGGAGTTAAGTAATGGAGTTAAGTAATGGTGTTAAGTAATGGTGTTAAGTAATGGAGTTAAGTAATGGAGTTAAGTAATGGAGTTAAGTAATGGAGTTAAGTAATGGTGTTAAGTAATGGAGTTAAGTAATGGAGTTAAGTAATGGTGTTAAGTAATGAAGTTAAGTAATGGTGTTAAGTAATGGAGTTAAGTAATGGTGTTAAGTAATGGAGTTAAGTAATGGTGTTAAGTAATGGAGTTAAGTAATGGTGTTAAGTAATGGTGTTAAGTAATGGTGTTAAGTAATGGAGTTAAGTAATGGTGTTAAGTAATGGAGTTAAGTAATGGTGTTAAGTAATGGAGTTAAGTAATGGTGTTAAGTAATGGAGTTAAGTAATGGTGTTAAGTAATGGAGTTAAGTAATGGTGTTAAGTAATGGTGTTAAGTAATGGTGTTAAGTAATGGAGTTAAGTAATGTGTTAAGTAATGGAGTTAAGTAATGGAGTTAAGTAATGGTGTTAAGTAATGGAGTTAAGTAATGGTGTTAAGTAATGGTGTTAAGTGATGGTGTTAAGTAATGAGTTAAGTATGGTGTTAAGTATGGAGTTAAGTAATGGTGTTAAGTAATGGAGTTAAGTAATGGTGTTAAGTAATGGAGTTAAGTAATGGTGTTAAGTAATGGAGTTAAGTAATGGTGTTAGTAATGGAGTTAAGTAATGGTGTTAAGTAATGGAGTTAAGTAATGGTGTTAAGTAATGGTGTTAAGTAATGGAGTTAAGTAATGGAGTTAAGTAATGGAGTTAAGTAATGGAGTTAAGTAATGGTGTTAAGTAATGGTGTTAAGTAATGGAGTTAAGTAATGGAGTTAAGTAATGGAGTTAAGTAATGGAGTTAAGTAATGGAGTTAAGTAATGGTGTTAAGTAATGGAGTTAAGTAATGGTGTTAAGTAATGGAGTTAAGTAATGAGTTAAGTAATGAGTTAAGTAATGGTGTTAAGTAATGGAGTTAAGTAATGGTGTTAAGTATGGAGTTAAGTAATGGTGTTAAGTATGGAGTTAAGTAATGGTGTTAAGTAATGGTGTTAAGTAATGGAGTTAAGTAATGGAGTTAAGTAATGGAGTTAAGTAATGGTGTTAAGTAATGGTGTTAAGTAATGGAGTTAAGTAATGGAGTTAAGTAATGGAGTTAAGTAATGGTGTTAAGTAATGGTGTTAAGTAATGGTGTTAAGTAATGGTGTTAAGTAATGGTGTTAAGTAATGGAGTTAAGTAATGGAGTTAAGTGATGGAGATAAGTAATGGTGTTAAGTAATGGTGTTAAGTAATGGAGTTAAGTAATGGTGTTAAGTAATGGAGTTAAGTAATGGTGTTAAGTGAATGTGTTAAGTGATGGAGTTAAGTGATGGTGTTAAGTAATGGAGTTAAGTAATGGAGTTAAGTAATGGAGTTAAGTAATGGAGTTAAGTGATGGAGTTAAGTAATGGTGTTAAGTAATGGAGTTAAGTAATGGAGTTAAGTAATGGAGTTAAGTAATGGTGTTAAGTAATGGAGTTAAGTAATGGTGTTAAGTAATGGAGTTAAGTAATGGTGTTAAGTAATGGAGTTAAGTAATGGTGTTAAGTAATGGAGTTAAGTAATGGTGTTAAGTAATGGTGTTCAGTAATGGTGTTAAGTAATGGAGTTAAGTAATGGAGTTAAGTAATGGTGTTAAGTAATGGAGTTAAGTAATGGTGTTAAGTAATGGTGTTCAGTAATGGTGTTAAGTAATGGAGTTAAGTAATGGTGTTAAGTAATGGAGTTAAGTAATGGTGTTAAGTAATGGAGTTAAGTAATGGTGTTAAGTAATGGTGTTAAGTAATGGTGTTAAGTAATGGAGTTAAGTAATGGAGTTAAGTAATGGAGTTAAGTGATGGAGATAAGTAATGGTGTTAAGTAATGGTGTTAAGTAATGGAGTTAAGTAATGGTGTTAAGTAATGGAGTTAAGTAATGGTGTTAAGTGAATGTGTTAAGTGATGGAGTTAAGTAATGGTGTTAAGTAATGGAGTTAAGTAATGGAGTTAAGTAATGGAGTTAAGTAATGGAGTTAAGTGATGGAGTTAAGTAATGGTGTTAAGTAATGGAGTTAAGTAATGGAGTTAAGTAATGGAGTTAAGTAATGGTGTTAAGTAATGGAGTTAAGTAATGGTGTTAAGTAATGGAGTTAAGTAATGGTGTTAAGTAATGGAGTTAAGTAATGGAGTTAAGTAATGGTGTTAAGTAATGGTGTTCAGTAATGGTGTTAAGTAATGGAGTTAAGTAATGGTGTTAAGTAATGGAGTTAAGTAATGGTGTTAAGTAATGGAGTTAAGTAATGGTGTTAAGTAATGGTGTTAAGTGATGGTGTTAAGTAATGGAGTTAAGTAATGGTGTTAAGTAATGGAGTTAAGTAATGGTGTTCAGTAATGGTGTTAAGTAATGGAGTTAAGTAATGGAGTTAAGTAATGGTGTTCAGTAATGGTGTTAAGTAATGGAGTTAAGTAATGGTGTTAAGTAATGGAGTTAAGTAATGGTGTTAAGTAATGGAGTTAAGTAATGGTGTTAAGTAATGGTGTTAAGTGATGGAGTTAAGTAATGGTGTTAAGTAATGGAGTTAAGTAATGGAGTTAAGTGATGGAGTTAAGTAATGGAGTTAAGTGATGGAGTTAAGTAATGGTGTTAAGTAATGGAGTTAAGTAATGGAGTTAAGTAATGGTGTTAAGTAATGGTGTTAAGTAATGGTGTTAAGTAATGGAGTTAAGTGATGGAGTTAAGTAATGGAGTTAAGTGATGGAGTTAAGTAATGGTGTTAAGTAATGGTGTTAAGTAATGGTGTTAAGTAATGGAGTTAAGTAATGGAGTTAAGTAATGGAGTTAAGTGATGGAGTTAAGTAATGGTGTTAAGTAATGGTGTTAAGTAATGGAGTTAAGTAATGGAGTTAAGTAATGGTGTTAAGTAATGGTGTTAAGTAATGGTGTTAAGTAATGGTGTTAAGTAATGGTGTTAAGATTCAAGAGTCTTTCACCTTCAACATGGTGATAAGTTCAGAAATGGAGGAGGAGACGGACTTACCTTGAAACAAGAGGCCCAATAGGGCCTGTACTGCTCACCTGGGCCGTTTACAGCACAAAAACACAATAAATACTACATTTAAGGAGCAGTAACTCTGATGTAGATATTTAGATATTTATGAAACTTGCTACTCGCATCTGTGACCTTGACCTTTGAACCAATGACCATAATCTATGTATTAAAATGATCATTGCACCAATACCAACAATATTCTAATATACATGCCTATACAAAAAGTTCATAGTTTTCGAGATAATGAACCTTTTTGGTATTGATTTGCAAATGTGACCTTGACCTTTTGACCCATGACTTTTTTCTATACATCAAAATGATCGTTGTCTCAATACCTACAACATTCTAATATACATGCCTATACAAAAAGTTCATAGTTTTCAAGATAATGAACCATTTCAGTATTCTTTCGCATCTGTGACCTTGACCTTTGAACCAATGACCTTAATCTATATATCAAAATGATCGTTACATCAATACTTACAATATTCCAATATACATGCCTATACAAAAAGTTTATAGTTTTCAAGATAATGAACCATTTTGGTATTGATTTGCTACTGTGACCTTGACCTTTAGACCCATGACCTTTTTCTATACATGAAAATTATCATTGTATCAATACCTACAACATTCTAATATACATGTCTATACAAAAAGTTCATAGTTTTCAAGATAATGAACCATTTCAGTATTCTTTCGCATCTGTGACCTTGACCTTTGAACCAATGACCTTAATCTATATATCAAAATGATCGTTACATCAATACTTACAATATTCCAATATACATGCCTATACAAAAAGTTTATAGTTTTCAAGATAATGAACCATTTTGGTATTGATTTGCTACTGTGACCTTGACCTTTTTCTATACATCATAATGATCATTGTATCAATACCTACAATATTCTCATATATATTCTTATACAAAAAGTTCATAGTTTTCAAGATAATGAACCATTTAAGTTTTCTCTCGCATCTGTGACCTTGACCTTTGAACCAATGACCTTAATCTATATATCAAAATGATCGTTACATCAATACCAACAACATTCCAATATACATGCCTATAAAAAAAGTTTATAGTTTTCGAGATAATTAATGATTTTGGTATTGTTTTGCTACTGTGACCTTGACCTTTGGACCCATGACCTTTTTCTATACATCAAAATGATCGTTGTATCAATACCTACAACATTCTAATATACATGCCTATACAAAAAGTTCATAGTTTTCAAGATAATGAACCATTTCAGTATTCTTTCGCATCTGTGACCTTGACCTTTGAGCCAATGACCTTAATCTATATATCAAAATGATTGTTACATCAATACCAACAATATTCCAATATACATGCCTATACAAAAAGTTTATAGTTTTCGAGATAATAAATAATATTAGAAAAGTAAAAAACTAGGTCATGACCTTCATAATTGACCTTGACACCATTTTGAAGGTAATTACAAGAATATGTCAAAACTGAAAACCCCATGTCATTATCTGGTCATATAGTCAAGTTATAGCAATTTAAAAATATTTTACGATTTTTTCAAAATTAAACGCAAAAACGCGTAACCTATTTTTTAACCAAATTTTATGAAATGAACAAACTTACAGGTTAAGACTATGTAGAATCCAAATATCACATCAGATTCTGCCTCCAATGAGTGGTTCTGGAGAAGATGTTTTTAGGTTTTGTCTATTTTTAGTAACAGCGGCCATCTTGGATATTCGATCGCCATGATTTGAACAAACTATAGTTAGACTCTGTCAAGGACCTTCCACGGCAAATTTGGTTTTAGTTGGCCCATTAGTTTCATCGAAGAAGATTAAAGTTTACTGACGCACGGACGCACGCCTCGCCATGCCATAAGCTCACATGGCCTTTGGCCAGGTGAGCTAAAAACCACCAACTTTTGGCAAGTAAACTGACAAACTTTTTCACACTAAGATTTGTCCAGAGAGGGATTAGGTGGTGAGTATGTGTGATCTGTAAGCATGCACTTTAGACCACTCTGCCACTGAGGCTCTGACAGAAAAAGGATTTTAGGACAATAATGCAGGTTTAATGATACAATTTCTCACACCTGTAACATGGAAATCCCTTGTTTTTACCCATGTGGGATTTCCTTGTCTCACCCTAGGGTTGAGACAGGCTACATGCTGAATTTCCAGCGTAGTTATACCTGCTCTGGATTTATCGTTGAGAGTACTTAATAAGTTGAGAAAATTTCCAAAGTCAACCAACAATTTCTCAACGTCACAATCACTAACACACGCTAAATTGATGACGTCATAATCATTTTATGTGAGAACGTCAACAAAAATCGATTACCTCATTTTCGGTAGGCATGGATGGTGGCATGAAAACTGAACATTTGATGCAATTTTGTTTACAAATCATGTTTTATGTTGCAAATGTGTGAGAAAAAGAATCCTACACTAGTAACAGGGTAAGACAGAGATGTCTCAAACTCCAATGAATATTTTCAATGTCCAGAACTCGCTTAAGGTCATTCTGGACAGGAAAATATCCATCCTCATTTGAGATATCTCTGTCTTAACCTGTTACCGGTGTAAGATTCTATTAGTACCTACCCTCCATTAAGTGTGGGTGTCAAACCAAACACAGTACATATACTGACGGACATTAATAAGGAGGATACTACAGTAACAACAGCACTTAGAGCCAGACCCCATTTTGATTTTACCATCTCTATTTTACCTGAAATATAAAGGAAATTTTACAAATGATAGATGAACATAATGAACAAATTCTGTTAGTTTAAATGTTTGTGATGTTTTGTATAACAACAGATTTCAGTTGATACAATACAAGTTACTTGTAAACATTTTTAGCAGGTTACACTGCCTTATTTACTCTGTTTAAGTTTTAATTGCCCTGAACTGCAGTTGCCGATACTATTATTTACATAGGATTTTGGCAAGTTACACATCTCAATTTACCCTGCCAAAGATTTACTAGATAAGACTTTTGTAATCGCCAATTTTCTTCTCTTTTACTGCTAAATGTCACATGCCTTTATGTACCCTGGCAGATTTAGGAAAATAGTTCCATGTACCCTAATAAGTTAACCAATTGATATTCAAAAACTTTCTTTGAAGGGTAGTGCATTTGTAAGATTTATAATAATACTTACGGACAGAGAAGTAGATGTACATAAGTAGTACTATATATGTCAGTATTAACAGCATGTAATCCACAAATACTTTGACTTCTTTATAATGGATATGTACAATGTGGTCAATCTCGCTGTTGTTTACATTTTTAACGGTCTCTGGATAAGTGTTCTCTAACTTTTTCTTAAGAGAATTCAGAAACCTGAAACAGATAATGTTTATACTAAGATTCTAAATAATACTAGCATTCACTGGTGTAGTGAATCGTTTTGTCGTCAATTTTCCATAACACAGAGAAAATTAAATTTCAATTCTTATAATGCAATTGAATTTAAAAAAAATCAGCACATTTGCTACATGTAAATGGATGAGTGGGGAAAACATAAATATGGCATAGGAATAAAAAGAGTTGTCAAAAGACATGCAGTTTGTCATGAAGATCCCAGAAGTCAAAGTCCCTCAAGTAAACCAATAAACTGAAGTGAGATTTATACAAACATTGGATACACACATATAGATGGATTCGTGAGTTATAGAAAGCTGGCAAAGAGTGAAGTGGCAGTGATAGGGGGAATTGAAATGATGTGTCAATGTATTACATGTATACAAGTTATACCTACCCTGGGTCATATTTCTTCATCACTATGGTAACAGCAAAGGTTATGGTTCGTTGTTGGTTTCTTATAAAATATCTGGAAATTCCAGAATCTTTCCAAGGAACACCAAACAAAATATCTAAATAGAATATAAATAGGAGATATTTTATTTGATAAGTATTAAGTCTATATACCGGTATTAGAAGTCTTGAAAATTGTGTACGATTTAAGAAATAATGGTATATTGTCAAATAAAACAGAGGCTGTAGTTTACATCTGAAAGAAAATTTGACAAAGCATATAAATGATGGCTGTATATTATTCGTAGATATACGGTAGTTATTCCCTTTATGTTTCATATGAAGAAAAATACAGGTCATATAAAAAATTTGGGTTTAAATCTAAAAATATCTTTGGATGTTTGATTACATAATAGTATTGTTTGGGGAATTTTCTTTGCATTTCACACAAAAACATAGCACTGTCGTGCTGCTGTACAGCGTAGTTGGGAAAATTGTGTTGTGGCAAGACAGAATATAACCGAAAATTTGGGGGGGGGGTGTCGTTGATCTATGCATATAGTCCAACGGATGGGTTTTTTTTTTGGAAAAAGAAACAAATTTTTATGTACCAAACCATGTATTGCTGAATTAAATGGTAGAAAAAATTAATTTCATAAATATATGAAAAAGACAATCGGTAATTAAAATTTAAAAAAGTGGTAACCGATCGTTTTGTCATTTCGGATAGAGAGAAAGTAGAGTTTTGCAGATCCTACCGTCGCTATGAGGGAGTACATTCTAGCGGTTGTATGCATAACTGGATCATTTAGTTGTTTTACCAGTTCCGAATTTTTACTACCGAATAATCTAAAATTTCAATCCCGTTCAATTAAAGGAATCGCAAAATAACTTTCTCAATTTGCTGTTTCTTCAACCGCTTCCTAAATGTACGACAGATTGTTGGTGACCTAGTTTAACGATGTAAACAAATCGTGATCACAGAAATGCTTTTTTCAAGAAAACATACTACCACGTGTTTTTGAGGACAGGTGTCAATATTTTGGAATCAGTAAACATTTGTATTATTACACCACATAATTTTATTTCCTCTGCTTGTGGATGACGTCTGCAGCAGCGCTTATATGAAACCCTGTTCGGAACTGGTAAAACGACTGTATTTAAAATTTGCATACAACACTGTACGAATTATCTCCCTTTCACGAAAGTAAAATCTAATCGATAAACATTTTAAAATATGACACAATTGCCTCAAAACATTAAAATACGTTATCATAACCTTCAAAATAAATTTAAATTTCCGTAGATTTCACGAAGAATTAATTAAACAACCTGCCGTTGCTGTTCATTTCTTAAAAAGTTATGATTTTACATCGTAGGACGCAAACTTCTCGAACTACTTTTTATTGTAAACATGAGATCAGTTCGCCATATTGCAGAAATTATTAGATGCATCCCGTCGCAATATTTTACTAGATTCTGAAATGTATTCCGAAAATTTATTCCAAATGTGCATATGTAACCAAATGCATTACCCGTCTCAGAATACATATCTCACAATAAAACAGATATACTTCTTTCACGCTCATTTATCAGGCGCACTATTTCCAGGTGTACTCATATCTTATAATTTCATAGCAAAGAAGCTCGATATCTTGGAAGAAAGCGATGACAAAGTACAGGTTCACTTTGTTCACGCTGTACAACAATTGAATTTTACAATATGACAGGTTTATCTGAAGCTTGTTGACAAAATAGATGGATAAGAATAGCCAAGTGTATATCTGATCTGCTATATGTACTTATAACACATACAGTACCTCTTACATAGGGTGAGGTTTCTAAAGCTTGTCTGTGACTCCCGTAAATCGTTTGTAAAATTTCTGCATCATTTTTAAACCTATAACAAAATTACAAAAACATCCAGTAATTAATCATTAGTTATCAGTTTTCCAGAATGCCACTTTTTGTGCTTGCGTGGAACAATTATTCATTGATAATGTAACTGCATTAGCTGGTATTATCTTCATTCCTGTACTTAAACATAGCATTTCAGGGTATTTACATTGCAAACATTTTATGACATTCCATACCACCACTATGGTTATTGATTAAAGATACATGGGGTGAACCCCATTTGTTTTAATTTTACAATAGATGATTTATTTATTAGCTCATCTGTGCCTTTGGTCCTTTAAAAATATATCAACTAAACTTTTATATTATGACACATCTACTAATGCTTATTGTTGGGAGAATGAAATATTTAATAATAATTACCTCCATTGTTCACACTGAGTGGAGAGGAGTGGAGTGGAGTAATGGTGTTTACCGCCCCAGTCAAGATTATTTCACTTCTAACCAGGCACACTGTTCTGGGATGCTGGAGGAAACCAGTGTGCCCAGAAAAAACACAACCATGGAAAAGCAAACTGCCAAATTTTCTCACAGTACAATCTGCCTGAATGAGATTGAAACCAAACCAGTGAGACACTGTGTTCCAATGTTAGGCCACTGAGGTCCATACTTCATACTGAGATGGAAAAATTTGTGGATTAAAAGGTACTTTAAAACTGAATTTTACATGAACAACTTATCAAAATAAAAACATAGCACTGCCGTGCTGTCGTACAGCGTAGTTGTGGCAAGACAGAATATAACAGAAAATTCGGGGGGGGGGGGGGGGGGGGGGGGGCGATCTATGCATAGTCCGATGGATGTGTTTTTTTTTTTTTTTTTTTTTTGGAAAAAGAAACAATGTACCAAACCATGTATTGTTGAATTAAATGGTAGAAAATAATAATTCATAAATATATGAAAAAGACAATCGGTAATTAAAATTTAAAAAAGTTGTACCGATCGTTTTGTCATTTCGGATAGAGAGAAAGTAGAGTTTGCAGATCCTACCGTCGCTATGAGGGGGTACATTCTAGCGGTTGTATGGAACTGGATCATTTGCTGTTAATCTGGGTTTTAATTAACTGCTGATTATCACTCACAATATTCCCGTTTCATGTTAATGGTGAAGTATTTAAATCCACACACAACACTGTACGAATTATCTCCCTTTCACGAAAGTAAAAACTAATCGATAAACAGTTTTAAAATATGACACAATTGCCTCAGCATCAAAATACGTTATCATAAACCTTCAAAATAAATTTAAATTTCCGTAGATTTCACGAAGAATTAATTAAATCAACCTGCCGTTGCTGTTTTATTTATAAAAAGTTACGTCACACCGACTTCGAGAATGATTTTACATTGTAGGACGCAAACTTCTAGGACTACTTTTTATTGTAAACATGAATCAGTTCGCCAAATTGCAGAAATTTTTAGATGCATCCCGTCGCAATATTTTACTAGATTCCGAAATGTATTCCGAAAATTTATTCCAAATGTGCATATGTAACCAAATGCATTACCCGTCTCAGAATACATATCTCACGATAAAACAGATATACTTCTTTCACGCTCATTTACCAGACGCACTATTTCCAGGTGTACTCATATCTTATAATTTCATAGCAAAGAAGCTCGATATCTTGGAAGAAAGCGATGGCATAGTACACGCGTTCACTATCGTGAACGCTGTACAAAAACCAGAGTACTTTCTACTTACTTTAAGAGGTCTCTTTGCCACAAATTAGCAGGAGAGAGTTCTAAACAGGCATACTGGGGAAGAACAGATTTTGCTTTAGCACTTGATAAAGCCTCTGCAACTCTTAAACAAATGTCAGCAACTGAAATGTCTCCATCACTGAAATACAATCAACAAATCATTATGTCATTATATACTACATGTACATGTATAGACAAACTCATCACTGACAACATGCATCATTTTGAAACGTTTGGTAATAGTGGATTTGCGAAATATCCCTTCTGTACACGGTTTTACCAGATAAATTTTCTTAAACATAAGCCACATACTAAACAATTACTTGTTTCTAAACACCTGGTTCTCAAGTAAAAATATACCCTCTACAAGGCATAATGCAAAGAACAGTAAAACTATCAAAGAAGTGTTCCAGTGGGACTCTTTTTTATTTGTTGTTGGTTGTAAATGTAAAATACAAATTGGATACAGAGCTCCAGATAAAAATTGAACATAAAGGGTCATTACCCCCTACTTTTTTTTCTAAAGCGTATGCTGGTAAATCTAAATCGTATTGATACTGTTGCTATTGCTGTCTGACTGTTTGAGCACATAATAGCCTTTTTCACGGCAGACAATATTTTGTGATATGACGATCAACATAAAAGGTGAAAAGAAAATGATGTAGGGTAAGATTCGAGACCGGAACTGATCTGGACCAGCATTTTAAAGTATAATTCCGGACTGGAATTGTCTCCATTACATTTTCAATTTGTTCATCGATCTTGATCATCATAAAGTTTAACAAAGCATGCCGGCGAGTGATACTTGTTTACAAAATCATGGTTACGTGTTGTACTGGAAATGTAAAGTGTATTGAGCAATTTCAATACGTTTTGGTATGCCTTTAAATAAATTTTAAAGCTTATTTTAAAAATGTCATAGCGTATTTACGCAGATACGCCTCTTATGTGGGGCTCTGGGATAACACAATATTTTTGGAACAAATAAATGAAATGTGAAAAAAGATTATATTTTGAAGTTATTTGAAAATGCTATTTTTCATAAAGAGAGACACCTAGATTTACTTACCTTTTGGGATTTAAAAATGTTCAATATGTTGTAAAACATCAAACACTTTACTGAGTGGGACTCTGAATGCATCACTTGGTATCATTCTACTGTGTGCCATGGTGACACAGCTGCCTTGACGATTATCTGTTGTACATATCCTACAGGTTCACCTATATACTATACAATAAAATATAAATGTTATTTATTTTCATTTAGGTTTTATTACAGATTAAAGATGATATTTCATACATGTGTATATCCCAGATCATACAAGACCTCCAGGGTATGATCCAAACTAAAAGATAGATATGATTTACTTGTTGTTCAATCATTAACATTGTTTAAGAAAACCTAAGTAAGTCAGATGAGAACTCATTTGTCATTAAGAGGTTTAAGTTCAGAAAACCAAGACACAATGAGGTGGGAAACTAATGGGACAACCCTCATTTTCAGTGATTTATAGACAAAGGTTCTAGATTTGACTTTTTTCTGAAAAATGACAGTAGCATGTACATGTACGTATGGGGGAGGGGGGGGGGGGGGGAGATTGTCTTGTGACATTGGGATAAAAGTTCAGATTTAGATGGATAACAAGTAAAAAGAACAAATCTATTATATGTAATATTTACCCATTTTGGAATCATTTTCTATCTTCCTCTGTGATAGTCTGTATAGCAGGAGTGGTTGGTGAGTTCAGGTACCTTGTAATCTTTCACTTTAGTGGAGTATTTAGCAGGAGCGTTACCAGGGAGAGGAAAATTAACCAATGGATAACTAAAAATAAAACAATAGAACGAGTGAATAACAAGAATTAGTTTTATTTATAATGTATATGTCTCGTATTTCTACTTTGATTTAAGGTGTACTGATCAAGGAGTTAAGATTACCAGGTGCCCTGTAGCCTATGGCTCCTAAAAATAACTGTGGACCCTTAAATTTTACAAATTTTGGCTACCTATTACCATTGCAACTTCTTTTCTGCAGTGATCTGGGTCCCTACCTCAAAATATTCAAAACCAACTCTATCACACATCAGCACAACCACGGTGTTGGTTCACTTAATCATGGGTTAGTTACAAACCTGGTTAAAAGATTGTCTCTACATTGTCCAGTCTAAGATTTTTCAACAGGGGCAGATTTCAAAAAGTTCTCAAAAACATCATACAAATGTATTATCAATACTTTTGAATTTGTGTAACATTAATTTTAAAATGACCTGCGTTTTCCTTTCATATGAAACATGAAGCAAGCCAGCAGTGGTATAACAAACGATATACCCATCACTGTTCCGTTTTAATGACATACTCCCTTGCTTATCTCATGACGTCATGTTATGTGTCGCGAACAATGGTTGTGATGTAATTTTCATTCATAAAATCATTTATTTCGATGGAGGTTATCTCGACAGCTGAATTGTTTCAATGATTCTTTTTGCAAATAGATAGTAAAATGTGCTTCCGAAGGAAAAGTTTGCAATGTTTATTTCAATCCTTTTTATTTAAGTCATGTTAGAATTGAAATGATCAACATTTGCCACCTCGTGATATATTCTTCCACATGTGAACTCCGGCCCGTGTATTATTCGACAATATACCATGGGTAGATGTTGATTATTCCTTAAATAATGCACATAATAGTCATCTGGTAAATGGTAGTAAGTCACCCCATGGCCTGTCTAGAATAAACACTGAATTCTGATTATCTAGGATGATCAGATGTGCTCTATTCCAAGGCAAATACTCAATATTTAACCCTGCTTTTAACATAATGCAAATTTAATTGCTAATATTTCAATAAATATACAAATACTTACAAGGTCATTAACATAAAACATATAACAGCGGTGGTGAGTATGGCGTAAGGATGGCTGGCACAGAACAGTCCATGTGTGTAGAAATCTGGGTGACCCTATCATGGAGGGATTTCATCTTCACCAGTTGAAACATGATCTGTATGTCTTGGTGTAATTAAACTTTAACTGCTATTTTATTATATAATTCATTATCCGAGTACGCTTCAGAACACATAAATGTCCGACAATCAGGAACATGATCTGAAAAAAAAAATTCAGTGATTTTGTTATATTTTTTTGCAGTGGGGTAAACTGAATTTCTAAAATATAGCAAACTACATTAATTTATGACATGTTGGCAATTAGATAGGATCCTCGTTACAATGATATAATTTTGTGACAGTATCTGAAACTTTGGAGGTAAACTTTATAAGGTCAAATGGATTTGATTTCCTCATTTAATCCCCAAAACTATCTATTTTTATAACAATTAAGGCAAGCAAAATGGCTGAATTTGTGTAGACAGGCCACCTGTTGACGTCAAATGCTGACAAACATCATTAGATTCCAGAGGTGTTAAATTACACCAAAAATCATACTGTGATATAATTACTAAACTCTACTGCAACACATATTGTACTAATATATCTAAACATAATTGTGTTGAAAAAATTGTTGAGTTTAGTTGAATAATGATGTTTAATCAGAGACATATAAACGGTTTTATATGTCTCTGGTTTAATGTCCCAGTCAAGAATATGTAACTTGTATCAAGACGTCACCAGCAACAACTTGCCTCACTTTAATGAATAATTATTATTGCATGTGCTTAAGTTACTAAGTCACAATACATCATGCATCACATTTTAAGACTGAAATTGATACAATTCAAAATAGCACTGAAACAGTGTTAAAATGATTTATCATTTTGCAATGGATTGTTTTAAAGAGAACATTAAGAACTTTATTAAAATCAACATATTGGAAGTAGGCAGTTATGAAGCAATATGAATTCAGGGGTTGAAATTTTTTTCAGATGAGGTAAAGCCCCGGACTTTTTGACAAAGAAAATCAAAAGCCCGCAATTTTTTTTTATCAAGTCCGGAGTTTGATTAACGAGAAAATCAAAGGAAAAAAACAGAAATCAATATGTATTATTTCTATCGACATGCAGTTAAATGGTATTTTTGGCAGTATTTACAACCCATGTGACGGCTGTTAAAACAATCATTCAGACACACTTCTCTGATCGCATTTGGTGTCTTTATTTTCATGCAACTTCCTTTTCTTGCCACAGTAGCCTGGTTGTTAGTGTGAAATTTAAATTAAACGGCTACATCATGGGACAAGATTGAACACTGGTAGCGATTACAAGCGCAATAACTATCTAGATTTTTCTTTATCAGCAGAACACTTAAGTTGTCTACCTAATGACTAGCAATTCTATAAGCGCTGTAATGATCAAGAATGAATGTAAACAACATTGATACCAGGAAAAAATGACAGGCTTGCTCTTCAACCATCTAAACGGTGCTAAATGTAGCAACTGATCAAAGGATGTGTAAAATGTGTTAGATGTTATCATGAGGCACATATTCTCTAGACTAGAAATCCTTAGACCATTTGGTAAAAGAAATTTAGAATTGCTTTACTACTGCTAATTAATGATAAATACCTAAATTACCCCCCCCCCCCCCCCCCCCCCCCCCCCCACACACACACACAGTTCTTTTTTTTTTAATTTTTGAACTCAACAACAAACATATCGTCACAATAAAAATATACCTTACCAAATTAAAGTTTTACTAATCACATTCTTGTAATATCAGATATCAAACCAAAACCGATGAGCTAAAAATTGAACCTGGAATTAATTTTTCAGGTATTCATTTCTGAAACTGGCGTGAGCAGCTCCAATAAACAAATTTCCCCGATTCATTATCACTACTTCCGCTTTCAGGGCAACTATGAATGGTTTGAAACGGGCACCTGTCGTTCGCGGTGTCGCTAATATACAAAACAAACAAAGGCGAAACACGATACGTTCCGGGATTCAATACAGAATATCGCCTGATCTGGTATTTCGTCATTCTGCATATGGTGTGGTTGTTAAATCCATTTTGGAAATTAGGTCAATTACCGAAATTGATTTAATAAACATGAGTATACATGACATTGAATTAATTTGCAGTTGACATGTAAGAAACAAGTTTTTTTTTAAAGTTTGTCAAAAGTCATGACGGAAAAGACGCGTTCTCTGATGGATCATTACATAATTATACCAGTGTTTACTTTACAGCACTATACGACTATTACTCATCAGTAGTGCTTGGACAACATATGATTTTTTTTCAAAGTGTTGAAAAAATATCCAACGTACCAAGATATAGTAACCAATTTTAGCCTGCCAAAGAAATACTCTGGATTAGAGAGACTCTGAGTACATGTAAATTACCTTAGTTCAGTGTAGGTTTTGAAGATTTACAGATTAATGAACTTATCAGGCTGACCAATCAAATTTATTTGTATTTGTCCAGATCGCATACGTACACTTTTAGTGGACAAGGTTGCCATTTAGCAGTTTAGATACTTCTCGTCGTTTTAGTGTTTGATTTTGATAAATTTTAAGTACTTTTAATTAAAAAAAACCCCGCCAAAATAGGAAAAAGCCGTCAAATTTGACCATTTAATTTTATTCGTCTGTTTACCTGTGTTTATGGTACAAATTAATCCGTCAAAAACGGATAAATCTGTCGAATTGGTCTGCCTGCAGCCCTATGTTGTCATTTAAATTTATTTAATGGCCAAATTATTGCAGAAACACTTTAATTAAATATGCCCTACACGAGTTTTAAGCGCAAGTCAAGAATTGAATAGTATATCGAGACGCCATCAGCTTTGATGAGGTTACCATAGCCAGCGGTCATCTTACATCCATCACGTATATATACACATACGATGTATACGGTTGATTGAATTGATTAATTGAAAGGAGTTTTAAGTCACACTCAATAATATTTCACTTATGTCAAGACATCGCCAGCTTTGATTAGGTTACATAACTTTTTTTTTACTTTTGCAGTGTGTCAGAACAATGTGCAGATCGAGAAGCTTCTTTAGCCTGCTCCGCCCACTGTGACACGGGGCATCGGTCCGAGTCTTTCGAACCGACCAGGGTTCTTACACCGACCTCCCACATACATAAAAACGTCATCATACACGTAACCAGATTCTTCTGTATCCGGATTATTTTCAAAGCTTGGTTTGTCTCATTACGAAGTTATAATTTCTATTATTGGCTTTGACTCATTACATCTGTCATATACATTTTTTTTTAAATTTAATCATAAAATACATTCAGAAAATGGTGTCATATACCATTTTTTAAATGTATTTTATGATTAAATTTAAAAAAAATGGTATACGACACATCTCTCCTGGTGGAGAATTGGGCCAATTATCTTTCCTCTCCAGTCATCCATATTACTTGCTAGTGCTACTTCCTTACCACCTAATATCGTTTTGGCTCCATCGTTGGATCAGTTCAAATCACTGATCCATCAAAATACTTTCTAAAATTAGTTCATTAATTGTAAATATATACTTACTTTTAAAATTATTTATTATGATTATTATTATCCTTGCCCATTAATATGTAAATAATATTATTAAAAACTGTTTGGTCTGTTCGATCATGCCATTGCATTATCATCAAATTATGGAGTATGGTAATATATGTAGATGTAGTTGTGTGGCGGTCTCTCCCCATGTCTTCATTCAAGGTCCGAGTTTCTGTCCTACGTCAGGTATCTTTTGGCCGTTCTCTTTTTCTCTCAATCAGTACTACTACGTCGACTTATCAATATTGATTTATTAAATGACTAAAAAATAGGTGTTTATATCCCAGTCAGGAATATTTCACTTATACAAGGACGTCGTCAGCTATAGAACAAGTGCAAGGAAGTTTAACCTTTGCGACAGTGTGCTCTGGAGGGATCTTTAGCGTATCTCTTAGCCTATCGTAACACGAAACATAGGCTCCGAATGACCAACAATTTTTATTTATAAATGCGGAGTGATTGGGGAAAGACTTACCTACACATGTATTTCAATCAGTCTTGATCAGACACGGCTGGGATTCGAACCTCAATGATATGATTCACTGGTAAATAATGGGTAGTTGAAATGCTTAGTTCCAAAATCAAATTCATTTAATTTTATTTTGTAGATGACATAAAACTAAATTCATCACATAATGAAATTGTATAGAAAAATGTTATTCATTAAGAAAGAAAGAAATGCATAATATGCATATAATGATGTGTGTAGATGCGGTCTGGGTAGCTCAGTTGTAGAGCACTCGCCTGTAGTGCGGGAGGTCCCGGGTTTAATCCCAGGTCTGACCCTGTATTTTTCTCTTTCCTGTTACATGTTCTTCAATACCAAACGTCAAGTTCTAAGTCAAGAAATTGGAAACTTTACAAAATTTAGAATCGTCTTCGAGATATATTCATAAGTGGTCAAAAAAGTAACAAAAGCAGAAAGAACAAACTAGATCATGATCTTGACCTTAGACCTGACACCATTTTGAATAGCATTACAAGAAAACATCAAAACCGAACCCAAATCTTAACATGTAGTCATATATAGCATTGTTTTCAGTCTAAATTGCAAAAATGATATCATGACCAACCTCGACCATTGATTGACCTTTGGGTTGATTAAGAAAACAGCATTTCAAAAAGTACAATTTGCAATGAAATATTTGAAAAATACCTTGACCCATTTTTGAAGGTTATGTCACGAAACATCATAACGGAATATCCAAATGATAACTTTACGTTAAGTAAAAATATAACAATTAAAAGCGTATTTTATTAATTTGACGTGATCCTGGTCTTTGACATTGGCTTAATGTAGAAAATAATGCTCCAAAACATCCAAACATTAATTCCCACATTGAAATATTTCCTAAAATAGCAGCAAAAGTACAAAGGTAAAAACATAGGTCATTATCTTGAGCTTATACCTTTAATATTGCTTAAATCTGTTCTGACTTCATCGTTGACTGTTGAGAAAAGGGCATGTTTATCTTTGCATTCCTCTGAGAAATTAACATATTTTTTCCTGGCAACATCTTTATTGTGTACTTTCAGTTCCTCTCGATTCAATGTGTAGATGAATGGTCTTAAGCGCCCACTGACGGATCAAGTGCCTTCGAATCCCACTCGGGGCAGATCATAGTGTGAAAAAGTTTGTCATTTCGCTTACCAAAGGTAGATGGTTCTTTTTCCGGTCTGCTTCACCATCCCTGAACTACCTGCATTCATATAAGTGAAATGATCTTGACTGGGGCGTAAAACATTGTTAATCAACTCCACTCGTTTGCAACTGGAATCACTAGTTGTAAGATACCGGTAAGTGAATTGTTAAATGTTCTTTCAGAAGGACACACTTGCGTATTTGATATATCACTGGAAACCTTTTGTCATTATGTGCAATGTCCGTCAAAATGTGTTTATTTGGAATGTGGAATTTTGGTTTTTAAAATGTGCGTTTTATGGACAAATGGATGTAATATAGTGGGATGGTTTTAGCTCACAAAATACTTATCCACACCAATGGAGGCTATTTCGTATTTCATTATATCCAGTGCTCTCCCATTACCGGGGGGGGGGGGGGGTTAGTGTTCGGTGTTCTCTATGTTATGTTATGTTGTGTTATAACGTTTTCGCATTACCAAGACACAACAATTCCGGTCCATGTCCTAATCACAGCCCCAAAACACAGTAACATCTTTGAAAACTCATAAATTAAGTTTAACACGTGAACTTCCAACATGAAAGTGAAGCCTGGTGCTTCGGAATTGCAAGCATCTTCTGTCTAACTAGCTACGACTGCCACATGTTAAATCAATTACGAATGAAATGGGACATCATACTTTTGGATACAGACATTAAACTGATCGACATTGTAGTTGCGACTATGGAGCATTTTGTGGGCGTTGATAAGTCTAGGCTCGCAATAATCCCGAATCATCAATTTATATAAAAGTATTAAATGATAAGTTTGAATATTGTGAATTATCACGTAGTAGGATGGGACTTTGTATAAATCGTTGTGTCGCAATATTGCCCCGTTTGATCTGTGTATACCATAACTGGACGGTCAAAGTGATGCCCAAATCAAGAGTTTATATGCATAATTGCCGATTAGTTGGATGAACTTCTCCCAAATAAGACCTCTACAGATTTTCTGGTTTATCAATTGTTTTTCAAAAGCGACCTAAAAATATTAATTAGGAATAACCAATTCTTTATATCACCCCAAAACATAACTTTTATTAAAAATAACAGAATTTGAAACAAAATTTTCTAAACAAATATCACAGATAAGCAATGTTTTAAGACACTTTACAAAAACTGTAAAAATTTATTTTCAGCCTTTCTGCTCCATCAAGTATTTCTCAGAAATTTAAAGGAAAATATGAATAAAAATTTCTTTACATCATTCGGACACAAATGTATAAAAACACACCTTTCACAGAAAAAGTTACTCAAAAAGTGGATCCATGGACTTATTACACTAATTATGATTGGAAATGTAAAATAATTAATACATGAATCCATTCAGACATAAACTGGAATCTTTGATGATATTTATAATTTCAATCGGTCCTCGAGACTAAATATAACCATTTAAAGTTACCAATAGGTTCCGCCATATTTCCAATGTTCGGCGATATAACATAATCCCAAGGACAAAATCTATTAGTTTTGTATGCCTCTATTTGGAGGTACAACATGTAACACACGAAACATTGTTTGAAATTTGAAGCGTTTAACTTCGTCTCATACAACACAAACACTAAAGTCCAGGATGTCCGAAGGCAGTATAATGCAAATTACAACATTGTGCAGTTCAATCTATTTATAAAGCGCGTGCTACATTATAACGGTTACCAGCACTAAACAACAGGAATAAAATCCAATTTTCGATAGCAACTCAAGTCCACAAACATTATCAAAACTTAATATTACTCTGCATCAATTAATAGAACATGGAAGCTTTCTGTCTTGAATAAGCCCTGTTTTGTACTTTAAAACACTGAAACAATTGCAAAAATCCATTTTATGTCACCATTTCAATTCTTAAATCCTCTCTAATATTTCATACAAAATCTCAGATGGTATTATAACATAATTCTTTTCAAATAAAAAACATTAAATTATCTAATAATATTGGCCTAAGTTTTGAAAACATGACCCCTGTTTTTTTTGTTTTTCAAGGCCTGGACCAAGAAGGTCCAAACATTTCTAGATGGAACCCTGTTCCTCTACTTGAAGTCAGAATCACGAATTACTCTGTTCTGTTTTCTGACACGCACGATTACATCTGACAGAAATCGTTTTCCATTCGACCGTAAAGAAGACACCAAGTAATCCACCATTGCTGACCTAGAATAGTTCCCTCGCCATTCACATAAAATCAGGAAATTTGTTCGAACAACGTCACCGTCCGAACTCTCACGGAATTTATCGATTAGTTTACTGCTGACACCGAGCATTTCCGACAGCTGGTTGGCATCTTCCTCCGTCATTTGACGTGACAAACACATTAGGCTTTCATGAGACAATACATTTCTAGCCGCTGCAATATAAATAAAATGGATTGATCAAATTCAGAAAAAATATGTATTCACTGTTTAGTCAGGAAAGGTTTCTGTTCTTTTGGATTTACATGTGTAATAATATTTAGGAACATATGCTTTAAAAGGTTTTAGGAACGATACATTAATCTTGATAAGAACAGTATTAAATTCTACTTATCTTATGTTGTGTAGTTCATTAATCCTGGTCACGGCACCAGTAAATGATACAAGCTTCTTTGTAACTATGTAACAATATTAAACATTTTTAAATCATGTTTTCCTAAGTATTGTTACTTGATCTATCGAACTACCACCAAGGAACATAGATTAAACAAACACTTAATACTAATATTCTGATTGTAACGCAAATGGAATTCTTGGTTATCAAGCTTGTAGCTTGCTAGACAGGAGGCGCTCACCCTTCGGTAGCATCCGGCCTCACTTCCCTAGGACGAAGTTCACCGTTTAACTTAATTTGTCAGTTTTCAAAGTTTTGCTTCGCTTCTGGATTGTGATTCGGACATGGGCTAGTATGCTTGTTTTTGATTTTCGAAGTTTTGCTTCAGTTAAACATGTGGCTGGTTAATATACATGTAAATATAAGTAAAATCTAACTTACATTCTTCCCTGAGTTTCATTTCAAGTCGTATATTATTGACTTCACTCTTTAGATTCATCACAGCAGACACTTCATCTGGAAAAATAAACGATCATTGTAATATCAAAAATATTTAAGAACAAATTGGCATAATGCAAAACACACAATTAAAACATAATACCCATACATGGAATTTTGATATATTGAACAAACGTCCCCCCTTTTTAAATAGTAATATTTTCGATTGATAATTTGCAATTGTATAGATAATATTGAGATATTTGGAAAGTGCTTGATAATGTTTCATTTGTCCAATTAGCAATAAAAATAGCTAAGCATTAAGGTATTTAATTTCAAAACAGCAACAAAATAAAAAATCTTAAAATTACGTTATCTCTGAGTAAAGAAATAGCCCTTTAGAGTTTACTTGATAATGCACAGAACAAGATAATCAAAAACCATTACGTCAAAATGCAAAAAAATGTTAAAATACTACGGATAAGTTACATTGGTTAAAAATTACCACAAATCTGTAAATTTTCGCGTTCGTTTTTTCGGCGTAAATTTGCGATAGGCGTAAATTTGCGATAGTAACAATACGCGAAAATAAAACTTTCGCGAATATTTCATATTTATATGATTCACTTGCATTGGCACTGTCTTCATGCATTCAAACCCACTTCCCTTGTGGAAGTTCACGTGTTTAACGTATTATATCAAACAGTTTTCAAAGTTTTTCTTTGCTTTTAGTTTGGGTATGGATTGGTATGTTTGTTTTGGATTCATACGAAGACTCTAAAATAAAAGTACGCAAAAAACTTGAAATATCGCTTCTCGCCAAAATTATGTGAAAACTTAGTGACGGGAAAGTTTCGTTCTTACCTGAAGGTAGTTCTGCTAAATCTCTGACAGGTATTGCAATGCTGTGTAAAACTGTATCATGTTGATCCCTGAACATAAAGGTAGCATAAGGCATCTTTTCCTGGTCTCTTTTTACTTCTACAGGTATACACAGGTGATTATCCACACCTTTCAGGTAGGTGAACTCATACGGAGTATATTGTAAATTGTCAGTTATTTTAATTTGACCATCCACGGCTAAATTCATATTTTCTCTCCTACGCATGTTAATGTCTTTAGACCGGCTTCCTTTGACCTCGATAAATCCACATTTTTTCTTTTGTTCTAAATAATCATCAATGTCCAGCTTGTCCACACAGTCCAGCCAGAAAGGGGCGTAACCCGCTTTTTGAATTCGTTTGTTATCATCTATAAGAGTCACTATGTTACAAAGTTGCGTTTTGCCATGCATCACCTGGAATTCCTTTTTAATTGTATCCCGCATATTGATGAAGATTTTCTTTATCCTAGCTACAGCAACGCTAGAAGATAAGTAAGGAAAATGAAAAATATAACAAATATACTTCTATGATAATAGTAAAATTAAACAGTTTAGAAAAGACATTTATAATTAATATGTATACCACATCTTTGCAGAACAAACTGAAAAATGTGCGTTAGCGCACCATATAATTAGTTTGTCGATCATTTAAGTAAATCCAATAAATTTTCTAGATTTTGATAGTGAACTGTTTTATTGCTGCCAAATCTTGAAGAAGTGTTTTAATGCGTCGTAATCAGTTTGATACCATTTTTCAATGTATTTTATGATTAAATTAAAAAAGATGATATATGATAGTTACATTTCATACAATTGACCTTATAAATAAAAGGTGTTTATTCCTTTATTCGTACTCGTAGTCATGAGATCAATGTTGTTTATAGTCAACATAAATATCATACCATTACAATGCAATTTTAGTATACCATTTAAAGCTTACGATTGAGGACGTTTTTTCTAGTCAGTAAATGTGAAACCTTCAGTGAATGTGAATATTGAAATGAAATAAATTGGGAACATGAACGAATTGAAAATTGCACAATGAGTAATTTACGTAGATCTTATCATTCCTATGATGCAACTTGCTGAATCAACAATTTAAACAACACTACACATGTAGCAATCAAAAACAAACATACTTATCCATTTCCGAATCACAATCCAGAAGCAAAGAACTTTGGAACTGACAAGTTAGGTTAGACACGTGAACTTCCACCAGGGAAGTGAGGCCGGGTGCTCCGGAAGGGTAAGCACCTCCTGTTTAGCTAGCTACCCCGTCACGTGTGTAATCAAAATTGTGAGAAAGGAACATGGAACTATGAGACGTCAAATATAAGATAAGATAATGGTATAGTGTTAATGTTCAAATGTCACTGTACGTCCTTCACGAAAAAATTACGTCACTGAGAACCAATGCATTCATAAAAATACAGAAAGATGTGACCAATCAAAAACCTTTTAACAAAGGAGAAGCGAATAATAAAACAATGGACCTAAAGTATATTAAGATTTACATACCACCATACGCCCTTTGTTTCTACTGTATATACCCCTGTCTGTGACTTCTTGACGTGACATTGTGATTTATCTAATATTTGTACTTGTTCATCATTATATCTAACAACAACTATCTGTGTATCTTTGTCATCTACTTCTTCTATTGGTATCTGGTATGACGTGTTCTTCTTCATGTCGATCTCCTCGTCTGATTTTACTTCTATTGCACTGGACACAGCCACTATTCCTACTATAGAGTTGGGACATTTTTCCATATAGTCTACAATGTTTTTCTCATTGTAAGGCAAAACCTGAAGAAGAAATGACAGATGATAATAAAGATTTCAGAGATTGTAGAGATTTGACGCACACAGGACATGAATGCAAAATCATGATGGTTTTCTAGACGTCTAGAACGTCTTCAATCATCATGTATAAAAAACTCACTCTCTAGAGTAGTGGAGAACAACGATAATGGGGTTCACAGCTATACCACGCGATCAATACCTCATCGTGCGGAACGTTTTTGAAAATGTTTACGCCACAAATTACCAAAATAACGTCGATTTTACGAGAAAACGTAATCTTATGCGATTTCCGCCCAAACGTCAGGGGCATCACGTGGTACAACGGAGAACCCCATTTTATTTGAAAGAGTGGAGAGAAGTTATTGTCTTTCACGAACATGTCAATGGCATTTCGCTAAAAACCTCTCACACTAGAATTTGTCCGAGTGGGATTAAAAACATGAGAGAGAGACATTGTATTTGAATACCACGTCGCCAATTGCTAAAGATCGTTGATTTATCAGATTCACAGGTAAGACATTACTGCCATTGTAGTTAATATTACCTTTATTTTTAAATTGTGGTTTCCTTCCACTGTTCCACTCTGGAACTTGACTTTAATATCATCATCTGTTGGTGATGTATATGTTGATCCTTCTGCTGTTAGTTCATGTGTATCGGATGTTTCTATTATGTAGGCTACAAATGCTTCTATATTGTTTGTTTTAAATGATACCCGAACTGTGTCAGCTACCATCTCCTACAAATCGATTTGAAATATACAAAAATTCAAATTAAATGTGTTGAAAATAATGTACACAACCGTTATTTCATTTTTTCCCGAAAATTACAATGTCAAAGTGATAGTTGAAATGCACTTTCTTTTCAGCAACTAAATTCTTGTACAATTAGTAGGAATGAGAACATACACTTTCTTATATACTGGTACGTAAGTATGTAAATAGTTGCATATTCCTTATGCCTGAACATTTCTGTTCAAGACAGAGATCTTGTAAGAAGAAGTAATTTCTTTAAAACTAAGCGAAATGTATTGGCTATTTTGGCACAACCATTCAATGTAGATTGCAGCTTGAAAATATTAACATTTCATTAAACAAGTTTTAACTGAAATGAAACACCATTTTAAAAGTGTTCTCCAAACAAATCCTAACTGGAAAATCCCCAACCAAGTGCATGGTAAAAATATGAATAGCCAATGCTTCATCTTCTCCACCCAAAATTTGTTCCTGTTAAATTTCATAAAGATATGTTAAATAATTTTTCAGAAAAGTTGCGGACAACACATGGGCAAAAGAGATGGAGTAAACTTTGTCCACACTTCGTTTGGATGGCATAATAATGCGAATTAGGTATTGCTAACCTGTTGAATATCTTCGATTTCCTTCCACGATCCATCTGCCTTAATTTTAATGTGTATTTTGGACTCTGATTGTTCTTGGGTAGTTATAACGGGTAAATCTATGGCGACATCCTTAACAGACTGCAGGGGACCATTATTGACGACGTATATATCGGATACCATTATCTCACCGTCAGCAAGATTCACCTCATCCAGCCATTTTGTTCTCTCTGCCATGACACATGGTTTGACAGAACACTTTGCCAGTTCTTTGTATTGTTCCGGACGAAACAACACAGTTATGTCGTCCTCTTCATTCTCATCTAACACAACACCAACTCTGAAAGACAAGATATATTATAATTTTCACCTACATATTAACGAATTAGTGGTTCCGAACCGACAGCTCATCTCGGCCCATCGTAAACCATACCGTGACAGCTTTTTGACCACTAGCTATCCGTAGGCGAGCTTCGACTCATTTTAGTGTTTAGCTCTATTATCTATCTTTTATCCTTTATGTTTCGAAAAAGAAAGCCTAAGAGGAAAACAGGAAAATATGTCGGATACTTACTTGCCATTCAGTAACCATGTCTCTGAAAATCGCGAGTATTCTTCACTGAGTCTATCTAAATTTTTCACACAGTCGTGAATTGTCCTGAAAATATCAAAATAAAACATTCAAAAACACTTTCAATGAGCTTGGAAATGTTTAACTAGTCGGTCACAATGGAATATTCAATGCATATAACTAAATCCTTCGGGAAGTAACAGCAACTTGTTACCATTCGTTCTAAAACGAATTTGCAGTCCTTTTGTAAAACTAGAAAACATGCTTTAAAAAACCGGTGAGCCCAACTTTACAATGAACCAACACGTATGTTGCACATCAAGATAGTCAATTTTGTTTTTGAAATTTCAAAACTTTTTTTCTGTTTTAAACGTTTTATAGTATTTGTACCATAAATGGTTAAGATGAACTTATCTTCACGAAATCTGGTGATTAATCTTTACCCATAACCCTGGGTCTCCTCAGCGAAATGTTATTTTCAAAAAACAACGAAATTTTAAATCGCAAAAATAAATAATTTCTCAGTATACAAACTCTGTTTTCTTCTCTGGTGCTGCTTCCTTTGCGTCTTTCTTGGCATCGTTGTCCTTTGTGTCTGTTTTTGCTTCATCTGTTTGTTGTGTTGATTCTTCAGGTTTATTTCTTTCTCCTCCTTTCCGTGTGTCGGGACGCAATCTGAAAAAAATATTACACACTGTTATAATATTATCAACGTTTGCATCCATTCTCTTAACAAGTTGAAAACTACTTACCATCCCAATGGATTTGGCATATAATATCTGAATGGTTTTTAATCTGGGTGCTTCTTATATTCTTTAATTTGACGTCCCATAGTTCCATGTTTCTTTCACTCTTTATTTTTTATTACACACTTGGCAGATGTAGCTAGCTAAACATGAGGCGCTTACCCATCCAGAGCACCTGGTTACACTTTCCTGGAGGAAGTTTACGCTATAACCTAATTTGTCAGTCTTAAAGTTTTTTCTTTGCTTTGGGATTGTGATTTAGACATGGGCATGAATTAGTATGGTTTTTATCACTATGGCTTAGAGACTTTTTGTAACAACTTCCTTCTGATCATCAATGTCGAGGTCTAGCTCTGAGTCAAAGCTCGAATGTCGGGTAGGCAATAAATAGATACACATTCCGAAAAATAAATAGCATTTTCCGACACAAAAAGGGCGATACTATGAACTACCGGTTCGACATTGATGCGTTAGCTTAGTGTCAACAGGTCTGTACTATATATGTCTTCTGTAACTTTATTAGTTGAAATTATACCAAACACCAAACTCTTCACATCTCTTTTACGTGTTCCTTTGGGACTTTGTAAATAGATGGACCGAGGATTACTCAATCACATCAAACATTTAACTGTAATGAAATATATTTTTCAGCTGAATAACTTTGCAATACCATAGCACGATGATTAAATCACAAAAGAAAAGTGTGATCAGATAAACGCATATATGTAACATGATTACTTGAAGTCGTTAAATATACATACCCTGGACCTGTCTCGTAATCCTCTAAAACAGCGAACAATCCAATGAGAGAATCAGAAAAATCAAACAATTTATCATCCTTTTCCTCTGATTCTCTGAAAAAAAGATAAAAATAATAACAATTATCTTTGAAGAGTAGAAATAGAAAAAGTAAATTTGCAACTTCTAACCATGCACCTGACAAATAGTAATATAACCAAATAAGACGAGAAAAGACGAACACATTATCTTTGAAGAGTAGACATAAAAAAGAAAATTAGAAACCATGATATCGGCAACATCCAACACAACCAAGAACACGAAACGATGCAAAAATTAATAATAAATAAACAAACAAAACAAGAAAGGCAGGCGCATGTTGGGACAAATATTTGGATGGGCATCAAAGTAATGTTATGGTTATTAAAGGGCCAGAAACTCTCGCCTATTTTACATCCAGTGAAAAACAAAACTGCCTCACGTGAACAATGCTTTGGAGGGTTAATAGAATAATACGAGAAAAGAGTCTGTTGAGAATATTAGTTTGTTAAAATATTTGCCCATAATCACTGCGGCCTTATTTGTACGGTAAATGATGTTTAGATGTTTGTTATTGCATGTTCTTAACTGAATTGAAGATTTTATCACAAAAGCTATATGATTGTGATCAAAAAAGCTATTAAAACACCAGTGCTTTTTATTGGGTCAATATTTACGTGTTTATTTCCGGTCTAATAACGTTAGCTGCTACATGCTGTAATCCATACAACATCCAGGTTATTATATCTAATATAGCATCTTCTGCTGAGTGAGCATTCCTGAAAAAAGATGGAAAGAGGAAAAATGAAATTCAAGTTGTACTTTAAAACATGAACGTAAAAGGTATTTTCCATCAATTGCATGTTGTTTCAACATGTTAACAAATGCAAGAAGCGAAATTTTATTTTTTTAGAAACTGATTTTTTACTGAATGTCGGCAATACTTTGACATATTTACTGACAAATTGAATAAATGAAATAATAATCCGTGGCTATTCCGAAACGATTGCGACTGGTATTTATCAATATTTAAGCCATCAACTAACCATGCTTTCGTTCATTCAAGTTATTGTATGGATTGAACAAAAAAATGCTTGTAGCATAAATTTATGGCAGACTTTATGGAAACGAAAACCAAGATCTGATTCCCAATGTTTGGGCCATATTAGTACAATATACTTACGGTAAAGATGTTAAAACTGACATAACCGTCTCCAATGATTGACTGCAGCATTTAGCTCCCTTTATAGCAGGTTTACTTATACTTGAACTGCAATAGAAAAAAACATGGTTACCGAAAAGCTGAAAAGAGTTTACTTGGCAACAGCCAACGTAACCAAATATGAGACACAATAAAAACATAAACTTCCCAACAAAAAAAAGACGCAACCAAAAATAAGACACAATAAAGATATGCACTTGGCAATAGCCAACTCAATGATTACCACAGGATATCTATTTGAGGCAAATTAACTATCAATTCAATTAAATATCTATCTCAACATGTTTTCAACGTATCATTACACCTCTGGTTTTGTCTGAAAAAGAGCCTGTCGATTATCTTGCACAGTGAACTGCAAAATGAAGATATGATATATGTATCAACTTTATGTTCATGAATTTTTTTACCTTTAATAGAAAATTTCTATAATTTTGATTGTTGTATCTGCTTTCATTGATATAGGATTTGTAGAACTCACCCCTCTGGTAACGGATGTTTGACCACGTCTACCATCAAAACTAACAATTTCTCACAGGTAGATGATGTTCTTGATATAGACTTCAGTAATTCTTTGTGTTCATCTGAGTGGTCCCAAAGTCTGTAAAAATAACGATGCATTGTAATATTGTTATGGATATAAAATAAGAATTATTCTAAAAATTTCAGTGTTTTGTTTTTGTTTTTCAAGTCATTTAATCCAAGTTTTTCCTTATATTAATTCCCGTACCTCAGTCTTGTCTTGTATGCAATATCGATCACACATTTGTCGCAAAAAATCCACAATGATGTGTCAGAAACATTTTGACTTTTAATTTTAAAAAATTAAAATTTACTTTTTAGATGTCGCTGGATATGTATGTAAAATCAATAAATGTATCATTTTAAAATTCATAAATATATTTTTAAAACAAAAGTCTTATTCAAGTTTGAAAAAAAATCCATTTACATTTGAATGAAAACATTTCACAAAATATCTAAATGTATGCAAGAAATAAAGTTTATTGACAAAGTAATTTAAAACAGGTTTAATTATTATAGTTAATTATTAAAAATAATAGTTAAAATTAAGCATTGCGTCTAAAAGTGATGTATTTAGAAACTATTTACTTTTGAACGAGAATGTCTGTAAACTGTACTGTGACGTCACAACATGCTGTCCAAACTGAAAACAAGGCTGTAGTCGTACTTTCATAAAACCTGTTTCAATATAAATAAAATGATAAATATGTATACCATAATTATGTGATTGATTATGTTATTCCATGATTAAATGCTTTGGTTATAGCTCTTTATTCATTGAGTACTTTGGAAAGCTTGGTACCTGAAGAAAGAATCACAAACTGGTACCTGTTCAAATCACAATAAGAAATACTTAATACGTCTCTTTTGATACGATTCATCATCAAGAAAGTAACTGACAAAACAATTAAAAGGAATGAGTTTTAATAACGTCGTTAGGCCTTACTGGGCGACTTTGCTGCTATAAGTACTTGGCCTTGACCTATTGCCAACCCCTAGCTAGACACTTACTACCTAGACAAGAGATGCTTATCCTTCCGAAGCATCAGGTCTCGCTTCCCTGAAGAAAGTTCAAATTATAATCCACTAATTTTCTTTTTCTAAGTTTTTCCTTATTTTTTGGGATTGTGACTTGAACATGGACCTGTATTAGATTTTAGACTTATTTGGTGAGATGATGTTTTGGATAGATTGTTGAAGTTGACAAGGGTCACTTACCTTCAAGATAATTGAATGTGTAAAATGATTATGGCCAATTCTTTAGCGCCTAAGCACTATACTTTCAAGCCGACTTTACTTAGATCAATCTATTGGATAGATTGATAAATAATTTTAATTTTGTATTCAACAGAATACAAATATAATATTAATATAAATGTAATATTAATACAATATGTCCTGGATATATTTGACGTCACATAGTTCCAAGTTTCTTGTTTCGCTCAGTTTTGATTACACACGTAATACGTAAATAGGAAGTGCTTACCCTTTCGGAGCACCCCGCTTCACTTCCCTCGTGAGCGTTCACGTGTATAACCTAACATGTCAATTCCAAAGTTTGCTTCTAGATTGTGATTTGGATATGTTTGTTTTTGATTAATATCTACCGCCATTGTAATTAAAAACGTGACGTTTGCTACTGTTTTTTATTTTGCATATCGATATATTGACAGAGAATCTTTGAAGTTACATGTACATTTCCATAACTAAATGAGAAGTCCGATATTGATTATGTTGTTAAAATCATATTCCGCTATATAATAATGATTTGTTTTAATGTTTGATTGTACATTTAAATAGAGAAAACCCACACAATATTGAACGTAATGCACTTCAAATCTCCTTTAATATCCTTTGAAAGACTAAGTGGTTTACTGACTGATTGTTCATTTCATTAATTTACATAAATATTGAAGTACAGTATCATACAGAACTGTCGAAAGTTTGAAACTGAGCTAACGAAAAGGAGTCAAAGCTCGGTTACTGAGTGGCCGAGGTATGGACAGCAGGTGCCCGAAAAGCTGGCTGTCCACATGTAGATAGAAGATGTCAAAAAGCTGTAGCGATGTAGCCAGGATAAGCTGTCGATTCTGCTCGTATTCGTTAGCTTAGAATTATACTTTCGACAGGCCTGTACTGCTTAAACCAGATTTAACAACGGACTGGATTCAGAGTGGATAAAGAGTCGGAAACATAATTCGATTTTTACTTGAAATAATAACGACAAAACTGTTTAAGGCTGATTTTATGTTTTAGATTTTGTAAAATAAATACCTTAAAAAGCACCTGACAATTTGACAGAACGTTTTAACTTTTTTCATAACCGTAATAATAAATTACTCCTCACAAATACTTATGTACTATCAGTGTACACATGATTGAACCTATTTCTACTCTGTTAGACAAACATAGCAGAGGCTAAAACATATGAACTAAGTGCTAGTTGTAATAGTATGTCATTACTACAAGTAAGACCAGCCGAAAGTTTATCTCTGATTTAAAAATGAAAAGGAAATAGAAGAACGCCTACTGAGTGGTTGAAATAGACACCAAAAAAGCTGTCAATAGATAACTAGCAGCTGCCAAAACAGCTGTTGTGATGTAACGAGGAGTCGAGATGAGCTGTCGATTCGACACTAATTAGCTAGTTGAAAAGCCTGTGCCGTATGTCATAGTAACCGAAATCATAAGGGTCTAAATAGGGACCAAAATTAGACAAATGATCTCTAGTATGAAAAGAAAACACAACTACATCAATCCTTTGTTTTTTCTAGATGTTTCAAAAATATCCAAACGTTTGAAGCGGAAGAAAAGGATAATAATAAGAAACAGCAAAACCAATATGTCCCTTACTTTGTTTGGAAGACATAGTATATAAAGACTTTTATAGACCTGGGTATAAACATTTTAACTTGTGTTTCCTTGTTATATAATTATATTTTTACAATCTTTTATGGCATAAGAAATCAAACAAAAACAAACATAGTGTTTAAAATGATCTACAAAACAAACACAAATATACCAATGTCCAAATTACAATTCCAAAAACAAACGAAAGAAAAATGGCAAATTAAGTTAAGCACGTAAATATTTACCAGGGAAGTGAGATCAGGTACTCAGGAAGGGTAGGCGCCTCCAGTCTACAACATGATAGCTTATTTCTATGAACTACTTAGAAACTAGACAAATTATAAAGATTTGAAATTTCAAAGATATTAATTTAGAAATGACTGTGTAACGGGGATCTATTTTCTTGTACAGATCTAGAACTACTAATGTACATTTCAAATTTACTTACCGTTTTGCTTGATCTTCTTCCTCAAATATACCCTGTTCTACGTCCAGGTATATCTTTTTTATTTCTATTAAATATCCGTAATTTGATTAAACGTACATCTCATTCGTGCAGCATCTTCTTCTTCCAAACTGAAGCAGAGAAAATATTTAAATTTTGATATTAATAATAAAATATAATTATTGACAAAAAATGAATCGTCACATGTAAAAATTAAAATCAGTTTTTATAATGACACTTAACAAGATCATAGAACAAATGTTATCTTTAGGTGAATAAAACTCAAGGACCTGACCGAGTGAAAGCAAACCTAGACGGTGAGGGGGGGGGGGTTGTGATCCATAAGTAATGTCAAAAACGTGATATATTGATGCAAACAACGTTTTATGTAAAGCTAGGCTAAAGAGGATATGTTTACCCTTACTCACCTGGAAATGTTAGCTGCTTTAGTACAAAGCTTATTACAAGTTCTAACAATCGTTACAAACGCCGGGTCCTCTACTTTTCTCCATCCTTCTCTACAAGAAAATAAGTAATAAAATTCAACATTTGTTGATATGGCATTCTTATTTGATATGTGTTTGATAACTGATAATGTGGCTCAAAATTAATTGTCAATTATCCTGAATATACTTTACGTCCCATACTCTTTCTCAAATTTGATTTTATTCGTGGTGGATGTACCTTACTACACAGAACTACACAGAAGGTGCTTAACCTTCAAGAGCAGCCAGCCTATCTTTCCAGGTGGAATTTCACCTGTGTGTTTAACTTTAAGCAGTTTTTAAAGGTTTATACTTTGCTTCGTTGTATTACATTTTAAGCTATATAACAAAACTAAATTTAGACATTATGTGAATGCCATCTATCCTAGCGAGCTTAAAAGAAAAAATACGACTGATTCTTCACGTTCTGCTTCATATTTAGACTTGTACTTCAATTATAATACCCACGAAAACCTACGTTTGAAGCATTATTGCAAACGTGATGAATTAATTTTTCTATTGTAAACTCTTCTTTTTTATACAACAATATACATGCTTCTCCTGCTTATTGTTCATCCGTTTGAATATAGTAGAGCTTGTTTCCACTAAGGGAACTATATACAACGAAGCAAGCTGGCTGCTTACAAATGAATTGTTGACTCAGGGATATTGCATTCCTAGGCTCATCGGGGCCATCAAAACGTTTTATGCCCATTTACACAATCTTGTTGAGAAGTATCCGAAATCAACCGGATATTTTTGACACCACATTATTTCAGATTCCTGTCTCAATTTTCATTTCGTACGTAACGGGTAACTAGCTAGACAGAAGGTACTTACCCTTCCAGAGCACCCGGTCTCACTCCTATGGTGGAAGTTTACGCGTTATTCTTAATTTGCGTATTTAAATTTTTTATTTTGCTTTTAGGACTGTGATTTGAACATGTAGTGATGTGTTTGTGTTGGATTGTAGTTAAATGCCTGTAATAAATAGTTGGCGTAAGCCTCGTTGAAGTCTGTGTTTCATTATGCGTTGGACTTTATTAGGAGTTGTTACAAAGCCTCTTTCCGCACTTGATTAAAAGTTGGATATTGGCAGAACGGTATGTTTGTACTTCATACTTACTTTGGAGTACCGACATCTGTTAGTGTCTGATGAACTTCACAAAGTTGTTCATTTATCTGTTCTTCTTTATTTGACGGGGTCCTATAACATAACAAAATATTCAAATAGTCATTTTTTACAGTTCTGTTTTAAAATAATCACTTTCTTTGTCAGGTATATTTAGACATGATTTAATTTCAGAAGAAGCAGGTGTAGCTATCTAGACAGAAAGCAAATGTCCTTCCTGAGCACCCAGCACTCACTTCCCTGGTAAAGGTGCATGTTTTTAACTTTATTTACAAGCTTTCAAAGTTCTTGATTTGCTTTTAGGATTGTGATTTGACCATATACATACGCATTACATGTCTGTCTTAAGTTAAACACTATGCTAGCGAATTAGTGTTAAATCGGCAGCCCATCTTGGCGAAATCTCAACAGTTTTTTGCAGCTGTTTTCAATCTCTTGGGGGGGGGGCTTTTTTGTCACTAGTTGTCTTTATCTGAATCATTCAGCAGTCGGACTTTAACTCGTATTGTTAAGTTTAATGTTAAACTTTCGGCAGGTCTGTACTGTATGTTCGTTTTATATTTTAATTTTTGAAAATAACTGTTATATATGCATTTTGTGTAAGCTTTGTTTCTGGTCCTTACTAGAAGTTGGAGTCTGGCAGTACAAACAAAACAGGTTCTATTATTCTATTACTTTTGTTCACATCAAGACATGACATTACTGTAACAACACGTTTGCCATTATGATTTGTCATATTCCATTTTTTGAATGTATGTACTAATAAGACTTTAAAAGTTACAGTACAGACCTGTCGAAAGTTTAACTCTGAGTTTACGAAAGGGAATCGAAGCCTGATTGTCCATTGGATCTAGTGACCGATCAAAATTCTGCCCAAATATAGATATATACTGTCGAATAGCTGCAAAGATATAAGTACCGAAAAGTCGAGACGAGTTGCAAACTTCGTACGCCTACTGTCAGAGTCGGTATGTTAGTGACAGTGAAGTTACGCTTTTTCCATAGACAATCAAATAAATCTGAATAAAAATTGATAATATTCACTTATTGGTACCTAGTCGTAACAGAAAATCTGTATACGCATCGGCGATTGTCATAACGTATTTTTGTAGAAAGCAAAATTATGTCACTACGGGGATTTTACATGGTGAAAATGACGACGTTTACACCGGAAGTGATGTCCTTGGTGACGTTTTACGTCATATGCGCAACAGGGCCCGCCATTTGCCAGATTTATCAACATGTTAAATCCCCATAGTGTCAACGTTTCACTCTGTGCAGAAATATTCTACGCTAATCACGTTAAATGCGCATACAGATTTTCTGTTACGACTAGGTATAAGTCAGTGACTACTATTTGATTTTCTATGGAAAAAAAGTGTAACTTCACTGTCACAAACAGACCGGCTCTGACAGTAGTGTTAAACTTTCGACAGGTCTGTAATGAATATGAATGATTGTAACTTACAGGTTTAGATAATGAAATCGATCACTTTCTTTTGAAATCTACAGATGTTTTAGTCTATGTTTAATTAACTAGTATTGAGTGTATGTTTAATTAAGAGAACGTGTTTTATAAAACAAACATTATAAATGTAAGCACACACTTACCGTCTATTGTTCACCCCCATGTTATACACATACAATGTCTAGCTGAAATAGAAACAAAATCTAAAATAAATCTTTGCTTTACACAAATGTGCAAATTTAAGTTCAATGGTCTAAAATTCCATTGCATATACATTTCCTTTTTAAATCTTTAAATCCAAGGTATGTTAAAAAAACATTGACAGTAGCATTTTGATTACACAATAATTGTTTTTACGAATACCATGGAAACTTAAACATAGAACCATTTCTCATCATGATAAAAAACAAATATACTACTGCGGCGATGTCCGCATCACAATCTAGAAGCAAAGTAAAACTTTGGAACTAACAAGTTAGGTTAGACACGTGAACTTCCACCAGGGAAGTGAGGCCGGGTGCTCCGGAAGGGTAAGCACTCCCTGTTTAGCTAGCTACAACCGTCACGTTTGTAATCAAAATTGTGTGAAAGGAACATGGAACTATGGGACGTCAAATATATCCAGGGCAATCCTGGACACAGACATCAAACTTATAACAATATTGATGACGGTCATAAAACTATTTGAGGGCCTTGATAAACCGTTAGGGTTGCAATATTCCTGGGTCAACAATTAATTTGCAAGTAACAAATTCGTTAATAAGTAAAAGACAATATAACAATTTAAACTTGAAGTCCAATTTAGTTTTTAAAGTTATGTAATTACTTTATAAAAAAATAGACTTCAATTTTTACTTTACAAATTACGAATTTGTCGTGATGTCAAAGATAGGATTGATCTATGATAAAATGGTCAATTTTGACTTTACAAATTACAAATTTACGTCTTTTGGTGTGATGTCAAAGATCGACCCATCTATGATCAAAGGTTCTATCTTGAAGTTCCCATGCATAGTATTCACTAAAATGAGGACTTTTAAATTCCAAGGTATAATCATTACTTTCACTTTGCGTTGACTAAGAAATAAAGGGTAAACAATGATAAGATTAGGCTCCAAGTAAACATGTTAGAAATGTAATTTCGTGCTGATGTGGCGTGGTACAACATGTTATAAATAAATAAATAAATGGAAAGACTTCCATTTTTACCCCTCCAATTCAATTTTAGCTTCAGACTAAAAAAGTCTGAAAATGACGTATTTAAAACCATTTGGAATTCTGTGAAAATATTTTTTTTTTCAAAAATTTTACATAAAATTTAGTAAAAAATGAAGTCTTAACAAAAATAAATAAAAATTCGTCTACTTACATACAGTTATAAACTTGATTTGTTAATATTAACTTTCTATACACTGTATTACCCGACAAACGACTATATTTAAGTCAGACCATCAACTGTTTACATTTAAACCCTAGGCGTTGATAGGCGTAATGTGTTTATGTTTTTATGATTTTTTACAACTAATAAAATACATTCAATTTTGCTTACCCAGGAATTTGAATCGATTTTTAGACCTGCTCATAAACAGTATACACAGTACAGAACTGTCGGAAGTTTAGATTTAACTTTAGTGCCGAATCGACATCGTATCTTAACTCCTCGTTAGCTATACTTCTTTTAGACAACTGCTATTTATCTATCGGCAACTTTTTAGTCACTGCCTATCCATATCTAGGGCGCTTGACAGTCAAACTTTTCTCGTAAACAAAGTGTTAAACTTTCGACAGGTATGTACTATACCACCTATATACCTATAGAGTGGATCAATGAAGTAAGATTCATATTGATGAACATGTGAATTCTATATGAATATTTCATCAATGCACAGTACAACCCTGTCTAAAGTTAAACACTGAGGTAACTAAAAGGGGGTCGAATCTGGGCTGCCGTGTGACCGAGATATGGATAACGTGTGACGGAAAAGCTGCCGAAAGAGATTGATACCAGCTGCCGAGATTTTGGAACCAGGGATCAATCTGAAATGTCGATTTGGTACTCATTCGTTAGGTGAATGTTAAACTTTCGACAGGTCTGGACTGTAATTAAGTCTATCGCTCTTGTAAGTATGGATTTACGTTCTAAGGTAAATCGTAAGTCAGAATCGATAACTGTGTGCATTCAGAAAAAAACCTATCATTTCAAATTGATTTACAGTAGTGAATAGACATCGGAATGACTTTAAAAGGCAACCACACTCTTAATGTAGTGATTTAAGTTATTAGATTGTTATTTTAAAAAAGAAAAGGAAAGTAATCGGTAGCTATAGTACCGCCCCAGAAATATAATAATCAGGGTAGGACTTCTTTTTGCACCCCACCCATTTCAATTTATATTATTAAAAAATTGTGTTGACAAAAATGATTAAAATGGCTTGATTTTTCATGCTTTGGCTTTTTACGTAAAAACTAAAATTGTAGTGAAGGTACAAATGGAAACCCCTTCCATCCATAACCAGTGGTACAAATATGTTTTTATTTGTCACTATATTGTTTAATGTTCTTAGTTACAATGGATGGCTTCAAAAATATGTTCTTTAGTGACACAAATTAATGTCTTTTACTAAAAATATTAACTGGCTATTGCCAACAAAACAAAGACGACGCAACGGGTACAGCAAACACAGAAACAACAAACTATTGAAACAAAGAAACACAACATTGCTGTATTCAATTTAAACGGGAAAACACTAACTTTTTACTCTACAACACTAGAACTGACTTTCTGTGTAGACATTTCTTTTGATATAATATTTTATCAAAAGAAATAACAAATCAATATAATTATCATCTTAAATCCCATAATTCCCTGTTCCTATCACACAATTTAGATTACACACGTGGCGGGTGTAGGTAGCTAAACAGGAGGTGCTTACTCTTGCGGAGCACCCGGCCTCACTTCCCTTGTGGAAGTTTACTTGTTCAGCCTAACTTGTCAGTTTCAAAGTTTTTACTTTGCTTCTGAATGGTGATTAAGACATGTATCAGTATGTTTGTTTAAGAATACAAATTTGACAAAGTGATTTAAGTTTTATTACAATCCATCAAACAAAACCCTTTGGATGTTTACCCCTGATTAAAGCGGTGCGGCTCAGTAAAGGAACGGAATTGTTATCGAACTTTTATAACCACTATGTAACCTTAATGATATTTAAATACGAAATTGACTCAAAAGAATTAATTAGTGTATTAACTATTAATTGTCTTTAAATATATTACTGATGTCGACTAAAATCAATATAGAAATAAAAAGGCATCATTATATTAACAATTCTAATGATATATAAAGCATTATGATATTATCAATTATAATGATATATAAAGCATTATGATATTAACAATTCTAATGATATATAAAGCATTATGATATTATCAATTATAATGATATATAAAGCATTATGATATTAACAATTCTAATGATATATAAAGCATTATGATATTAACAATTCTAATGATATATAAAGGCATCATTATATTAACAATTCTAATGATATATAAAGCATTATGATATTAACAATTATAATGATATTCAAATAGTGACGTTTAACAAATCTTTAAGGTTTGAATTTCTGAATTATTTTTCAGCTTAATATTGTATAAAACTTTGTTGAACCGCAGATTTTACAAAGCTTAATGTATGCTTTGCATTTTGGACTAATTTGACAAAACATATTTTCAGAATAGAGATGGGCCTAATGGATTTTTTTTCTTTCTCAAAATGAATTTCTAAGAGAACGATTCAATCAAGATATTGCATGGCACAAAACACACATAATACGCACAAACATAGACAATGGACAGGCACGGGATATGATGACCAAATGGTGTCAATTGGTGCGGTTTAATTAAACCATGGTTCTATATACATTTTGCACAAAAAACTAAAAATCAAAATGAAACAAGTAAATGGTGAATTAGGAAATAAGGACCCCGTGTCAGTAGGTACTTTACATGATGTTCAAAGGAACAGGAAAATTAGTAAACCAACTCTTATTAATGAAAAGCACATATCCCATCAATATTGATGCTTTGTGTCAAGTTTTGTGAAGTAGTGTTTCTCAGTTTTGGAAAACTTCTTTTAACAACCTGTGAACAATCAATGCAGTAAAAATCAAAAGGTCATGTTAAATAGGTACTTTAGATATATTCCTATTTGGTAATTTGAAATTATGTAACCGTTAGACATCACACTGTGACAATCAATAAAGGTATATTGTAAAATATAGATTTACCATCGTTAATGGTTTCTTTAAGAACACTCTTCCATTTCAACGGAATTCGTCAATTAATAACGCTACGTGAAAACCCATAAAGTTGTCAGGTAATATTGTTTAAAATTTAATGTTTCAATAAAAAAAGTAATTTCGTTTATAGTCCAAAAAAGTCAGTAGATTGTATCATATATATGTACACCTTTAAGAACAATAACGGTTCATTGATTTTATCTTCAATTAATGACGTGTTTAAGGTCTACTTACAGAGCGATTATTTTAATATTCCTATTTATTATAGTTTCAGTCATTAAGATGTACGCCAAACATTACAGTTTGGTTGTTATTGGAAATGTTTTAGTCATTAGTTTTCCTCTTCTGGGTTTAACTTTTCTGTGTAGAAATAGATTCTGTACCAGTATAAATCATGTGAATCCAATATTTATTTGTATGAGTAACCGTTACACTAGTCAACATACTAGTAATAAAAATACTTCTTTCCTGTTTCTGTGTTGGAAGTTTTAAGTAATTTGGTCAGTTTTCAAATTTTTTGCTTTTTTCTAGATATTGTGGTTTGGGTATGTATGTGTTTGACCAGTAAATGTCACGACATTCAATGTGAAGTGAGGCCGGGTGCTCCGGAAGTGTAAGCACCTCCTAAGTGCTAATCAAGGAAATGGTGAAATTCACTACCAAACGAACTTTTGTGAGTTCAACTGTCTTTTTTAAATATTTAACCTTGCGTTCACAAATTAACAACATGCGTTCACTACTGTGTCATATACCATTTTTTGAAATTTAATCGTAAAATAAAGTCAAAAATGGTATGTGAAAACTGTGTAGTTTTCTGTATCATATCAACTCGCTGTTCAGTTATAACGACAGATTCATGTCTACATTTGATATATAAAAACATAAACTATTAAAACCCATGTCTACTAACAAACTCAATAAATCGGTCCTTATAAGGCCGAACTATAGATTTAATTTATGATTGATTGAAACTATAGTACAAACATGTCGAAAGTGTAAAAGTGAACTATCGAAAAAGTGTCGGAGTTTGCCTGCCGAGTACCTAGAGACCAGAAAGCAGGCTGAGATAGAAAGCTGGCTGAGATAGAAAGCAGGCTGAGATAGAAAGCTGGCTGAGATAGAAAGCAGCTATCGAGGAATATACCTAACGATGGTCGACATAGAAGAACTGTCGATTCGGTACTAATTTTATTAACTGCGTGTTAAACTAACGACAGGTCTGTACATTAAAACGATTTTTTATTGTATAAATATATAGTAATTAAATCCGCTTATAAATTTGTTTGATAATCCATTCATCAAAATGGTCTATGTAAAGTTTTACAACATAAGTTTTCAATCAGCTTATATGGCTAGGTGTGAGAAGATCTAGATTTGAAGTAGTAAAAACTCTATATAAATTTTATATTCCAGACAGACATTTGTCAAAATTAAAAAAATGACCATTACAAAAAATCATCTCTGTTGTTGAAGTAGTAAAAATTGTATATAAATGTTGTATTCCAGACAGACATTGTCAGAATTAAAAATGGCCATTTAAATAAATAATCTCTTATGTTGAAGTAGTAACAATTCTATATAAACAGACATTTGTCAGATTTAAAAATGGCCATTACAAAAAATCAGTAGCAAAAACTATATATATATATAATATATATATATATATATATATATATATATATATATAATTTATATATATATACGATACAGATTTTATTAGATTTCAAGACTGATCCTCACAAAAATACTGCTATTGACAATTATATTCCCAGACGAAATGGGATATTTATTATTTTTACAATTCCGTCTTCAAATTCCTAGTTTTAATTTTTTAAGGTATAAAGAAGTTTAGTATGTGTGATATTTTGAAGAAAGCTTCACACTTATAGCATTTGTATTTATTTTTTGTCAAAATGTTTATTCATAGTTTCTATCAAAAACAAACATATTTGTCAATGTCCAAATCACAATTCCAAAAACAAAGTAGAACAACTTTGCAGACTGGCAGATTAGGTAAACATATGAACCCCCACCAGGGAAGTGAGTGATCCGGAAGGGTAAACCAGAATTGAAAAAAATGAATTAAGGAATGATTATGAAATTAAAACCTGTGTTCCGATTTCTGTTTCTAAAACGACACCAATTAGATTCCGTTCCAAACCGAAATTACTTTGACTTCACCAATGTCTGGTGAATATTAGCTGTTGTCAAGAGCCTATGTACAATGAATTTGCTTGATGGATCTCGGAGTAGAATTTCAGAAAAATATAAATCAACAACAAACATACCGATCCATTTTCAAATCACAATTCCAAAAACAAACTGAAACTAGAAACATATGAACGTCAACTAGTGAAGAGAGGCCGGGTGCTTTGGAAGGGTAAGCACATCAAGTCTAGCAGCTAACTATATCCGTTATATATGGAATCAAAATTGAAAATGAAAAGAACATGAATCTTAAATATATCCATGATAAGATAAATGACTAAGATATGTAACATTAATCCACTGGTTAATTCATTTAACCAAATTAACAAAGCTGGGGTGGGTATTTCGAAGCTCTCTTAACAGTTACGAATACTTAACGCCTACTTACGAAACTCGTAGGATAAAATCGGGTAACTCGAAACAGTCGTAAGTAAGGTAGTCATCGTAACGTGTCCTTAACTATACGGAAATCAGATACCTCCCTTAGACCATACTTAGCGTAACATTGCACATTTAAACAAGAGATTTACACATTAATTGCATGTGTTCCAGTTATTATTTAATTTTGACAACATCAATTTAAGTTTCAAGTTTGATGATGTTGAAAAATTCTTTAAAAAAAATTAGTCATTAAAGTGATTGTGTTTTTAAAACAACAATGTCTTATTTTAAAATTATGATCATTAATCATGAATATTGTGATAATAATTATTAAATTAAAATTCAATCGGGATAATTTTCAACTTATGCTTAAAACCGTAAGCATTTGTTTTACCTTGAATCATTTAATATTATATAATTGAGAGAGAGAGAGAGAGAGAGAGAGAGAGAGAGAGAGTGTGTGTGTGTGTGTGTGTGTGTGTGTGTGTGTGTGTGTGTGTGTGTCGTAATCTTTATGGAAAATAAGATTAATATTTATATGTAGCATTTCATACTGCATCAAAATTGTTTGTTAGTAATTCCTTCTCTATGGATATTTTTCACAGCAGAATTTAACCATTTCAAGCTGAATACTGCTATTTTAGCGTCTTAAGTCAAAATTATCCTATGTTTGTGTGCATTTTCTTTCCATAATATTTAACAAAGTAACTTGTGTATGACACTGAATCATTTATGGATTTTAAATTTAAATAGATTTCATGTAAACTACAGATCTGCGCGAAGCATGCTCTCTTGAAAACTACAGAAACTGTATAATTTATTTAAATTAAAAAAAAAAACAATTTTCGACGAATTTGCTTCAAGGATTTTCCATTTTGAAACTTGCTTATTGTTATATGACACGTATTTTGTTATTAAGAATGCTTATTTAATCAAAATAAGAAAAAGAAAACAAGGGAATGTCACAATGTTATTAAAAGTCACAATGAAATTTAGCAAACGTATCTACATGTATTCTATATACAATACTTTTCATATTCGAAAATGAACCAACCTAACTTCCATGCCAATTTCAATATATTTCTTTTAGATTCTGATATTGAGAGAGAGAGAGAGAGAGAGAGAGAGAGAGAGAGAGAGAGAGAGAGAGATTTGCATTGGAAGTATCTGTGAAACTAAATGCAAAAATGTGAAAACATAGATAAGTGCAAGAGTTTTTCGTAGTGTATATTCTGATGGGAACTATAATTTAATTTCACTCTGAAAATTTCCCTATTTAAATGCACGTTTTCAAACTACTACATTACATAATTAGTTCATGTTCGTATATTGAATTTTATAGGGTTAACGTTTTCAAAATTCAACAGGCCCACTTCATAATTCAGTGTTACTTTTTTTCCCTGTTCGAAGCAGTTGCTATTTAGTTAGTGACTTTAATTTGCCGAATTTCTTTTGACTGCCATTTAATTATTTTGTCAAGTAATAACAGGGTAACCGAATATTAGAAGAAACTACGAAGAAATAAAAGAAAAACGCTGTATATTACAGAATATACGAACGAAACGAATTCGTAACTCTACACGTAAATCGTGATCGTAAGTACGCGTTAAGTACGTTTCGAGTTACCCGTGTAAATTTGTCGCAGTATAAACTTACGATCGTCGTAACATCTACTTACGAATCATATTTAAGATTGGTTCGAGTTACCCACCCTGGTTAACTTCTAAGAAATAAACGAATTTTATCTACCTGATTCATTACGGTTTTTATATGCGAGGCGAGTCCATATGACAAAAAGTACAGTCAATAGCATACAACAAGGGCACTAAAACACAACTGGGAGTGTTGGTAACACAGATAGTCGATAGAACAACAAGGACATGCGATAACATGCATTGGAAAAATGGTAGAACAAAAGGAAGAGTCACTAGAACGGTAAGGACGGGGTTGATAGCACAACAGGGATAACACGATAAGGACAGATATCAGTCAACAAGAATGGTTGAAATGACAATGAGGAAAGTCGGGAACACAACAGGGAGAGCAGAAAGAACAAAAACAATAATAGAACAAGAAGGGAACACAACAGGAAGCATAATTGGCACACCGACTAGAGCCGATAGAACAACGGGGAGAAATGATAGAACGACGAGAAGGGTCTATAGAACAAGTACAGTGGAAAGCACAACACGCACAGTTGACAGCAAAGAGCGAGCTATTTCAAAAGAGGAATGTTTTCCGAAACTGCAAGTCTCTCTTCAAGAAATAGATCTTGCAGGTCCTTTCTTGTAACTACAACCAACATGTATCAAGACGCAATCTCTCTATACATTTCTTTATCAAGTGTTGTTTATAGCTAATATGTTCTCATTGACTCGTACTATTACTAAGTATAGTATCATATTACAATTTGTTTAAGTATAGTTAGTGTGCAGTTGTAACAAAGCATTTGCTCTGTCAGTGAAATTGTTCGTAAGGATAGTTTTCAATACTGATTTAGTAAAAATGCAATAAAACAACCAGTGATTATCAGTGATACTTGGTTCAAAATCACTGGCTATTTTGTTATCTGGTACTTTTTCACGTTGGAACAAAATTATGTCTACTTTGGAATAAAAGTACATTTTGTATAAAAGCGATAATGTGTTACATAACATGCGAGTTGATGACATCTGTATGCTTCGTTATGTATCCAAATGTAACAAATTACTGAAAATGTGTTAACCCACTTTTAAACCGGTGAATAATAAAACCTATTCAAGTGTGAATATCCAATTTAAATTTCAAAAGAGAAAATTGCAACAGAGTGCTCAATGTTTGTCTCTTTGGTTTAATAATAATGTTCGCTTATCATTTATTTATAAATCATTATACTCATACGTTAGATGTGCAATAAAATTTAAGAAACTTTTTTGCAAAAATGAACTTATCGAAAATAGAAAAACTAGTTAAAACTCCAAATTATATAGTAATTTCATGTTTTAATGGTATGAATCGTTTCTTTTATGAGAATCCTCGGTTGCTCTGACTCTTATTCAACATAATTATATATTCGACTCAACATTCAAAATTTGAAATATATGATTAAAAAAGAAGTAGAAATTAATAAATAAACTTACCGATGTGATAAAAAACTAGTTAAGTTCCAAATTATATAGATCAACTGTTACAATAAATCTAAGTCTATATCATCTCTGTAACATAGGACAACAAAACTGAAACCAATCAACCGTGAACTTTAATCAACACACCTGATTTTAAGAACACTTTGAAAGTTTAAATATAAACTCACCGGAATTAAATACAGATTTAAATTATTTCAAATATATAATGCATTAAAAGTATGATATATAAACGACAGATTTAAATTAGAATATACAGTACAGACCTGGTGAAAGTTTAACACTGAGCTAACGAAAAGGAGTCAAAGCTTGGCTGCTGAGTCGCAGAAAAATGGAATAGCTAGCGACTGAAAAGCTACCGAGGGGTAGATATAGCAGCTGTCGAGATATAGCTAACAAAGGGCAGATATAAGCTCTCGATTCGGTACTAATTCGTTAGCTTGGTGTTAAACTTTAAACAGGCCTGTACTTTATACGAATTGTTTAGGTATAATTTATATACATATAGTTTTCTTAAGGATTAGTTTTTCTATTCTTATAAAATAAAGACCAGACGGTCGGAGAATAAAGAACATGAAAAAGCTCTCTTACTTTTATTGAAAAGATGTGTATTCGAAAACATAACCTATCATAAGATGAGACCTACAATTGATACCTAAGTTTTCATGTTTGTCAAATGATAATGAAAGTCGTGGTTCGCGGTTGGATGAAACCTAGTTTTATTTAACCCATCTTTGAATTTATATACATATGTACATACAGTTTTCTATTATGATTTATTATGAAGCAATCTTTTAATTTATATACCAGATTATTTTTCTATTATGATTAAATGAACCCCCGACTGTCAGAGCATATATAACATAAAAAGCTCTCTTACTTTGTTGAAAAGATGTGTATTTTAAAAAAAATTAGGCGTCTATCCTTTTATAAGACCTAAAATTGAGACCACAGTTTCATGTAAATTATTGTTTTTGTCAAATGATAACGGCATATAGAAAGGAAAGTCATGGGTAACGGTTGGATGAACCCAAGCATTACGGTAAATTAAATTCCTTATTGTTAATTGTTGTAAATATTTAATATAGATTTAAGTGATGACATTACGATGTAATGTAGGGCCTTTGGCTGATATTAGCTATGGCAAGAAAGATAACTGTTAGTTACCTATGTGGAATTCCAGATATTAACGAAATATTACGGACTAGAACCAAAGCTTACAATCGCGTGAACACGATAGCTGACCACCGTTGCTTCAGAGGAAGTGGGGCCCGGTCAATACCATTTCACTTATATCGAGGAATTGACTTCTGGGGTGGAAGAGGCAACCAAAATCAGATATTCATGAAACAAACTGGCACAATTTTTCACACTAGGATCTACTCGAGTGGTATTTGTACATAGGTTGTGAGAGGCGTTGTGACCCCTAAGCGGTGTGCATTAATTGAATCATTCGGTCGCTTCCGGTTTGATTTGTTTTGTTCATCTATTTGATCACTAAGCAATTTCTAATGCACATAAATATAGTCCGAAGCTCGACTCGACGCCCCTTCCCTTTAAAGTTTAGCAGTATCTTAAGCAAAAACAAAATTAACAAGTTTCTGAGCACATGTGTATAATAACCTCTAGGCAAGAAATGACTCTTATCATATGACGATAAACGGATGTGAATGTGGTCCTCATATCCTTGAAATAAAACTGTTTTATTATGGGCTGAGTATAGTGGGTGATTTGTGCAATGTCGTATTTTCGTAAAGCCGATAAAAATAACAAGATAACACGATTACCTATGGCGGTTTATTTCTGACATCAAGATCATTATAGTCGACACATCAAGATAATTATAGTCGACATAAAATTATCTCGACATGTTGACGTAATACCACGACAAGTCGAGGTAATATGACGGAAAGTTGTGATAGTAAAATAAAAAGTTGAGATAAATAACACGACAAGACTAGTCGGCATAAGTATCTGGACATGTCGTGTTATTTATTTCAACTTTTAATTTTTACTATCACAACTTTCCGTCATACTATCTCGAATTGTCGTGAAATTCAGTGAACATTTGGAGAAATCTTTATGTTGACTGAAATTATCTGGATGTCAGAAAAAAACCAACATAGGTAACATAAAAAAAAATAAAATAAAAAAATAACGCGATAGTTAAGGCGAAATAACACGTATAGTACAGACTATGTATCTGTTCCTTTCACTCAATTTTGATTACACACGCGGGGGTTGCAGCTAGCTAAACAGGAGGTGCTTAACCTTCCGGTGCATTCGCTCTCACTTCCCTGGTGGAAGTTCACGTGCCTAGCCTAACTTTTTTACTTTGCTTCTGGATTGTGATTTGTACATAGCTTAGTATGTTTGTTTTTGATTATATACGGTAAGGAGTTATGGTAAACTTGTTAGAAGTTAATAAAAGTGAATATTTGTCATCTCTGTTGTTTCTGTAGCAATGGACTTCCTCGTGAACATTAGTGACATTGTGGATGTGGATGGATATTTGACATAGTCCATGTTGTTTGCTTATGGTACAGCATTGTTAGCGAAGTCACCAGAAATATTACAATAATTGTTAAACAAATACATCGATATTACCTAAAATGGAACATCGAGGAATAGTATATGTAAATGTTTTGCAAAATGTTTGTATTTTATCCACCAACTACGTCATGTTAAGCATTCTACCGGTATTAAATAGTGTAAATATATTTTGGAGAATAAGCTTGTGTTGCTAAATGCTAATAAACATTATTATTATTATAACTGTTGTTGTTCTTGTTGTTGTGTTGAATTATATCCTTAAATGTGGTAGTTGGCCATGTAACCTAAGTGTCATGTAGCGGTTATCTCTCTTACTCCACAGGCGCTTTTGAAACGCTACGAGAAATATTCGTGATAAGAGCCCGTTATCCCGATTCTCTCAAACAATCAAAACGGAGAACTCGGGTTGTGTTCTTAGCACGAGAACATGGTCTTTCTTCTAGGTGGAGTAAATAAAGAACAAGAAGACCGTTCATCTCAATATCATATCCGCTATAATCCGCTCCATATCTCTTATGTCTATCGATGGATTTTGATCAAACTTGGATCACATGTAGACTATACCAAATTTAGTTGCATAGGTCAAGGGACAAGGTCAAAGGTCAAATCTCAGAAATAGTTGGGGACGGGGGTTGAGTCAGACTCTCTCAAGAGACTACTCTAGCTTATTAAAGTTAATACGTTGTGTGTACAATAACATCGATCGGTAGGCTTCAGTTTTCAATTTTACGATCGTTCCTAAACTAAGATTGCTATAACTTATAATGGTCAAATTTGAAAAATAGGAAAATGGCGTCAAGACTAGAATCCATATATAATAAGTTTATAGTGGTCTTTAAAATGACAACTTAAATCTTAAATCTTGGACACATAAACATCGTACTTATCAATAATATTGTGATGACGTCCATAAAACATTTTTAACGTTGTTCAAAATCACATTGGCATAATAACCCCACCCTCTAAACTCGGATGTAGGTCTGCATTTTTACATTTTTATATTCAAGAAATATGTTTTAACGCCGATTATAATGTCCTAATTAAATATTGCACAAATATTAAATGATAAAATATCCACAATCCACGATCGTGCACATGTTTTACGCGTGAATTGATTTCATCAAGAGACGATGTTACTTCGATACGGTTGGTTACCATCGTGATAAATTAATTTGAAAATTGTGTTGTTGAGATAATCTTAAGATCAGCATCGTGAGTCATAAGGCGATAACAGAAATGTCGCATGGGTAACTAAAACAGTATTGGACACATCATGCATATCGTGTAATTAGCATACGCGGAGGTGTTACGCTTCACGTGCATTTTACAGATATGACAACAGTGATAAATCGACGGATTTAAATGCCTTCTAATTCTGTGATGTTACTTTGAAGCCAGATAAGGATGTTCATTATCAGTTTAACTTTAAAGAGAATTTTTGAAAGATATGCTTTTAGTTGGGTGTTGTAAGGCTTTAAATATTAATACGGTTATTGTTTTGAACTGTTTTTGATTGGTATTGATAACCAGACGGTTGTATTTCAGACTTGTTAAGATCTAAGTATTATAGATATGCATTTTCCATAACAAATAAAATAATTTTTTCATTTTTATAATTCAAGTTATAGTTTTTTTAAGAAGTCAACAATTTCAGATAGATCCATACCTTACAAATCGCTTGAAAACATTTATTGATATTTTGATATGTTGTAACTGGACATAAACCATTCAACATGCCAAAATTTCAGGGTAGGTTTCGACTTGCTTAAAAAGTTCCGAAGAGCCACCTGGTGGTCATTTTCACGACATAACTGATCAAAGTAGGTATTGATAACCAGATGGTTGCATTCAACATTTGTTTAGATCCAAGCAAAAAATATAAAAATATAATTATTTCTGTCCTTTTTCATAATAAAACGAAAATTATTTTAATTTTTATAATTCAATTTATTGATTTATCGATAGCATTGGTATGGCGTAAGAATTTTCAAATCTCTCTCTACATCGTCCATAATGAGATGACATCACTGGGATCCAATCCATTCATGCACAAATAACGGAAAAGATGCTTGAAACTGGAATAATTAAATTATTATAGAATAACAATTTCTGTTTTCGGTAATGGACGCTTAAATTCCACAAAATTTGCAAAGTTAAGTAAATGAAAATCCCAGTTAAATTCAATTCTACATCGGTTGAAGTGGCAGTGACTGTTATTGGCATCTATAGAAGTTAAACACACAGATACTGTTTACATTCCCAAGACACAAAAATAACCAAAATAATAAAGTAATTTGATGCTATGTATTTATAAAACGATGCATCAAAAAATCTGAGATGGACATTAGAAGTGTATAATTAAATAATAATCAACATCTACCCGGGGAATAATACACGGGACCGAGTCTATATTCGGAGGAATATATCATGAGGTGCCGATATACAACGGATCGATGTTGATGTTCTATTCTAACCTTACTAAAATCAAACGCATTTGAAATATATGTAAACACTTTAAGTTTTTTCGGAAGTAAATTTAATTATTCAATTGCAAAAAAGTTCATTGAAGTAATTCGGTTCTGTTAAGATAACCTTTATCTCTGAATAACACAATGAGTTAGAGAGAACGTCATTTAAACAGAACAGTCAAGGGTATATCGTATTTTCAACGATGCTTCATCTGAATTTTAATTGTATTTCGTATGTTTTTATGTTCTGCCTAAAAACATACGAAATACAATTAAAATAATAATTATAGCCTTTAATATACAATAACTAAAATAAGACAAAATTAAAAACTACACAATTTACAACTTTTAAACATAAAATCAAGTGTTTAGCTAAAAGGGTCTTTGCTTCATCATCTGCCATAATTTTTGCAAACTTATGAACATTGCTGTAATGTTTGAATTGTAACTCGGAAGTTACAATAAAGATTATTTGAATATTTTATGTAAGTAAGTATATTATTCCCCATGAATTTAATTACGAAGGGTTCGTTCCAAAGCCAGGTTCTATTTTTTTTAATAACAGTGATTTTTTGTTATGGAAAATTGTGTGTGAATAGATATTATTCAATGTTTTAAAAGTGTCTCGTAAGACAAATATGGCTGGAATCTATATAAATCATATTGAAAATTTTATTGAATTTGTGACACTATAATAAACGTTTACTTACTGTTAAAATGTACAAAGTCATGTTAAATGTTTTGGATTTATGTTTAATGTTCAGTGGCTTCTTTGTTCTTTGTTAAATATTTTTCACATTTCAGTAGGAGTATTTTTAATTTCGCTCAAATGTCCTGCGCCCTTTTATGTTGATCCCGTTGTTTTTAAAACTAATCTTAAACGAGACCGTAAAACAAAATAACATTTTCTGACATCATACGTGCAATACAGTTATGAACTGCCAACATGATTTTGATTTGCATAAATTAAATTCCACTCGTAAATAAGGAACACATTAATTCAATAATTAGCTTAAAAATGCAATTTACATAGATTAGCAAGATTTATTTAACTTCTCATCGGCCAAGGACTTGACCAAACAGAATTCATTTCTTGAAATGCAGCACATCTTTGCAGAAAATATATATGGTGCCTTAAATGCAATATCATTTTCCCCTCGAAATAATATTTCACGGATATGACTGAAAAGTCTAATGGAATTCTGTGGATATGAAAATATTGAAAGTCATTTTTATCAATAAATGATTGCATGATGTTTTGAAAATATGTAAACCTTTTAACCGAGGGAGGACATAAAGGTATTTTGCACCTTTAATACAATGTTGAATTTCACGCACGAAAGAAGCGACAACGATCAATTGAACTGTTTAAATAAATTATAGACTTTTGTTTAACCTGCACGCATATCACTTCAAACTTTTCAATGGTTCAAGAAATAGATTTGTAGAAGGATTTAGTTTTTTTTATTCAGATATAAAAGTACACACATAAATGATTTGACTTTGTCAAAATTATAAAAAAACCCGATTATCTCCAATAAATCGAAGGAAAAGATTAGTTTTTAAGTTACATACTATAAAATGTGATTTGTTTGAAATTTGAACTGTCTGTAACAATATTGAAAAAATATGTGTTTATATTAAAAAAAATTAAATAAAATACATTGAATATTAATAAATAACATTTTTATATTTTAAATTACTATTCATTAAATATATGTTGTGACTTTATATTCTTTATCTGAAACTGATAAAATCCAAATTTCAAACCAATTTGATTCTATTTAATTCACTTATGTTAGAAGAACGTGACTATAGAAAATTCTTTGGATTGCCATTTTAGTTACCATGGCAACAGCATCAAGGCTCTAGAGTTGTCCAAAATGAAAATAATACATCAACATTAATTTGACAATTTTTGCTTAATTATTAACGGAGTCACTTTCCATTTTACGTTGTCATAGTAACCGTTTTTAGTCGTTCTGTTTTCATCAAGATATGGGATTTTTGTTGAGTGTTGTTTCATTTTGTAGGTCAATTAATCAAACTGGAATAATTATACAAGGAAAAATACAGTACTTTACATATACGTATTGATAAGGTATTAAATCACGATGATAGCACATTACTAAAAAAAAGATTTTTATCTTATCGTAATTTGTGACTGTGATATTCATGCAGTTTGATTGATTGAATGATTGATTCATTGATTGAGACGTTGCAAGCTATGGTGAAATTTATTTCGATTTAAACAAACCACGACAATGGACCACTGGGCGCTATAAAAATACACGCACCACACCATTGGACGTCATTGGACCCTATACAAAAATACCCGAATCAAACCAATGGACCACTGGGTGCTCTAAGAAATACACGCACCACACCAATAGACCACAGGACGTTATAAAAAATACACAAACCACATCAATAGACCACAGGACGTTATAAAAAATACACGAACCACACCAATAGACCACATGGCGTTATAAAAAATACACGAACCACACCATTGGACATCATCAGACCCTATATAAAAATACACAAACCACACCAATAGACCACAGGGCGTTATAAAAAATACACGAAACACACCATTGGACATCATCAGACCCTATATAAAAATACACGCACCACACCATTTCACATTATTGGACCCTATACAAAAATACACAAACCACACCAATAGACCACAGGGCGTTATAAAAAATACACGAACCACACCATTGGACATCATCAGACCCTATATAAAAATACACGCACCACACCATTGGACATCATTGGACCCTATACAAAAATACACGAACCACACCAATGGACCACTGGGCGCTATAAAAAATACACGAACCACACCATTGGACAATATCGGACCCTATATAAAAATACACGCACCACACAAATGGATATCATTGAACCCTATACAAAAATACACGAACCACACCATTGGACATCATTGGACCCTATACAAAAATACACGAACCACACCATTGGACATCATTGGACCCTATACAAAAATACACGAACCACACCATTGGACATCATTGGACCCTATACAAAAATACACGAACCACACCAATGGACCACTGGGCGCTATATAAAATACACGAACCACACCATTGGACATCATTGGATCATATACAAAAATACACGAACCACACCATTGGATATCATTGGATCATATACAAAAATACACGAACCACACCATTGGACATCATTGGACCCTATACATAAATACACGAACCACACCAATGGACCACTGGTCGCTATAAGAAATATAAGAACCACACCAATAGATACCATTGGACCCTATACAAAAATACACGAACTACACCAATGGACCCTATTCTCGGTCAATTCTAAAAATAGATGAACAATACCATTGAATCTTGTTCATAATAGATGAATCACATCGTTTGGTCCTTTCCAAAAATACATAAAAACACCCTTTAATACCACTGGACAATATACACAAATACACCATCCACCCCAATGGATACCATTAAACCCTGAAACTACGCATATACTCTGACGAACCACACTATCTTATTATACCTCATTAGAAAAATACGATGCTATCTGTAATTTGATTGGATCATTAGGTCATGTGATCAGGGTGGAGAAAACATCGTGTATCCCTCTGAAAACATCATATCCCACCTCTTCGGAACACACCGTGACGTCACAATGATATGATGGAGAATCAATCTTGACGTTCTAGCGTTTGCCTCCGATGAGTTCCGATAAGAGAAAAAGCAATGAATCGGAGAAGGACTGATGTTTTCAGACGCCTTTTTTTTAAATATTTTCTTTCTTTTTGTCTTTCTTATTACCATGGTTATCTTTCGGTATAATAAACAATGTATTGCCTTTGTGTGAGGGAGATATGAACATTTGTTCACCCTTAACAAGTCACATTTCCCTCGGGCTATCACCCTCGGGAAATATGACTTGTTGCGGGTGAACAAATGTTCATATCTCCCTCACACAAAGGCAATAAATGTATAATATACCACAGTATCATATATATCATATACCACAGTATCACATACCACAGTATCATATACCGCAGTATCATATACCACAGTATCATATACCACAGTATCATATACCGCAGTATCATATACCACAGTATCATATACCACAGTATCACATACCACAGTATCATATACCGCAGTATCATATACCACAGTATCATATACCACAGTATCATATTATACAATTATGGACTTTTTAGTGGTTGTATATGGTGTGATATTCACCGGAAAAATAAATATTGATCGAGGCGACAGCCGAGGTCAATATTTATTTTTCCGGTGAATATCACACCATATACAACCACTAAAAAGTCCATAACTGTTTTATTATATAATTCAGCCACTGTGGCACTTCGGTTGACAATGTTTTCTCAAACCTGTGACCAGACAATCTAACAATTTTACCGATGTTAGATTTCCCTGCCCACCCTGGTTGATCACACTAAAATTATCCCGCATTAGCTTGATCAATCTGGCTTTTTAAGTCTGACTCTATGAAAAAATAAATGGCATTCTGGACCGTGACAATCAATTTACACACTACATTGTAAATTGATAATGCCATAACGTCAACGTTCTATGAACAAAAAAACAAGACACAATCACTGGCGTACACTTAATTGATGACGTTCTAATCATTTTACGGAGAACGTCAACCAAAATCGATGACGTACACCGAATTTGATATTCACCGGAAAATCCGTGGTATATGATGTGAGATCCAATGGTCACGTGTTACCGTTTTAGCCAATCATAAAGATGGAATTTATTAATTATATAATAAACCGCAGTATCATATACCACAGCATCATATACCACAGTATCATATACCACAGTATCATACCGCAGTATCATATACCACAGTATCACATACCACAGTATCATATACCGCAGTATCATATACCACAGCATCATATACCACAGTATCATATACCACAGTATTATATACCGCAGTATCATATACCACAGTATCATATACCACTCTGTATCATATACCACAGTATCATATACCACAGTATCATATACCACAGTATCATATACCACTCTGTATCATATACCACTCTGTATCATATACCACTCTGTATCATATACCACAGTATCATATACCACAGTATCATACCGCAGTATCATATACCACAGTATCACATACCACAGTATCATATACCACAGTATCATATACCACAGTATCATATACCACTCTGTATCATATACCGCAGTATCATATACCACAGTATCATATACCACAGTATCATATACCACAGTATCATATACCACAGTATCATATACCACAGTATTATATACCACTCTGCATCATATACCACAGTATCATATACCACTCTGTATCATATACCACAGTATCATATACCACAGTATCATATACCACAGTATTATATACCGCAGTATCATATACCACAGTATCATATACCACAGTATCATATACCACAGTATCATATACCACAGTATCATATACCACTCTGTATCATATACCACTCTGTATCATATACCACAGTATCATATACCACAGTATCACATACCACAGTATCATATACCACAGTATCATATACCACTCTGATGTTATAACCGAAGCTTGTCTTAACTTAAAAACCCCATATATAATCTTGAACTTTTGAACTTTGTATATATTGTTGATTATTTTTGTTTTACGGTATTATATAGTCGGGCTAATCAGCCTACTAAACCCCCATATTTAGCTCACCTGGACCGACCATGTGAGCTATTGCCATCACTTGGCGTCGTCGTCTGTCACCCGTTAACAATTTTTCAAAAATCTTCTACTCTGAAAATATTGAACAGAAGTTAATTAAACTTGGTCTAATTGTTTCTTAGGCTTACCTGCACAAAAGTTGTGTTTCGATTTTTGATCCGTCAAAAACATGGCGGCTGTTACTAAAAATAGAATATATAGTAATATCACTTTAAATTGCTTATAACTCAGAAACTATTGCTATAACTCAGAAACTGGATAGGAAAAATCTAATGGATCTTATGCTCTTTAGAATCAAAAATTCTACTAAGGTCTCCATTGGGTCAAAGTTGTCAGATGACTCCTTTTAGGAGTTATGTCCCTTTTAAGGTAAAAAAATCACATTTTTATGTAATACTGAAATGGTTCATTATCTCAAAAACTATAAACTTTTTGTATAGGCATGTACTAGTATATTGGAATATTTTAGGCATTTGTACAACGATCATTTTGATATATGAATGAAGGTCATATGTTCAAAGGTCAAGGTCATAGATGCGAATGAATACTAAAAAGGTTGATTAACTCAAAAACTATTAACTTTTTGTACAGGCATGTATATTAGAATATTGTAGACATTTGCACAACGATCATTTTGATATATGAATGAAGATCATAGGTCACAGATGCAACCAAATACTAAAATGGTTAATTATCTCAAAAACTATAAAATTTTTGTATAGACATATATATTGGAATGTTGTAGGTATTGGCCTAGCGATCATTTTGATATATAGATGAAGGTCATGGGTTCAAAGGTCAAGGTCACAGGTGCAAACAAATACTAAATGATTGGTTATCTCAAAAACTATAAAGTTTTTGTATTGACGTGTATATTAGAATATTGTAGGTAATTTTGATGTATAGATGTTTTAGCTGGTTATAGCTAGACTTTAGGCATGTTATATAAAGCATTCTTATGACAAGTTATAATTAGTTTGCAAAAATCCTTGCATATAATTGGCTCTTACTGCTGAAAATTTGGACACTCTTTAATTAATTTCATTGACCATCGAACCTGTGCATTAGATATGTACTCAGCCTCAGGTGAGCGTTAAGGCCCATGGGCCTCTTGTTAATTTTTGACTTGTCGGGGGTTTGTAGTCTGACGGATTCCATTATTGAATTCTTGAAATTTCTGGCGAAAACAGCAGAAATCCCCAACAAGTCAAAAATGAAAATGGAGATTTAGTGGACTGATTAGTCGGGCTTGCCATTACAAGTACAGAGCTCCGTATTTGGTTTTTGATTTGTTGTGGCGTTTTTGGCTATACAAATACAAGTATCCTGTTTGTAGGTCTCTCACAGTATTTGGTATTGCTTTTTGGGAAACGACATAATTGTAACACCTCATTGTCGATTAAATATGTTTTCTTAACAAAAATTGGAACCTTTCCCTTGTGTGAGAAAATCTTTTTTCTTATCGTTTGGTTTCTAGTCACGTGACGAAATCAATAATTTCTAAGTAGGATTGCGGGTGAAGAAAATGGACATTTCATGATCTCCGGAGAACTGTATAATTGATTTCTACTTGACAAAGATGGTAAATGATTAATTTGGTCAGCTGAGAAATGACCAATATACAGCATAGACATGCCGAAAGTTTAACACTGTGCTAACTAAGCTAACAAATTGGCGACAAATCTCAGCTCATTTCAGCCCAGTCGTTGCCTATACCATGGGCATCTCTTCGGTGGTAGCTGTCATCCGTCTTCCTATATAACATTTCGGCTAACTAGCTATCACTAGGCAGTCATACTTTGTCTTATTTCCGTAAGCTAAGTGTTAAACTTTCGACAGGCCTGTGCCGTTTCTCCGTCTAAGACGTGGGAAATATGACTTATTTAGAATATCTTGGTAATATGTACTGACATGTAAAATTCTTTTGTCTGGAAATGACCATATATCTCTTGAGTTCGAATGTCTGAAAACAAGCCTTGTTGATTTTTCAAAAATATGGGTTTTTATTTTACTTTTTCAAAAAGTAGAACATACATGTATTTCAGATAAGCACCAAGCTATGCTTATATATTTATCGAAATATTTTCAAATGAAATAATGTCGACTATGGGAGTTTAAATTCTAATTGTGGCCTGTCGGCCAATCTACGGACCGAAAAATTAAGTTCCGATGCCGGGAATCGAACCCGGGCCGCCTGGGTGAAAACCAGGAATCCTAACCACTAGACCACATCGGAGCTGCTACTAGAGATAAATAGCGGGGACACGTGAAGTAAATAGTGTACGCTATTTCTTTTACTACAATGTGTGGAGATTTTTAAAAGATGGGATATTTTTCGTCGGATAAAAGTCAATTATTTCCACCTTACATAACCCTACTCTTTTGTGAAAGCATTTTAGGGATTTCAACTGATTGCAACTTATTATTAATCTGAGACACGAAGGAGCTACAAATTGTCCACAGATCAAGGACTGAAACTTCTCTCTATCTCTCTCTCTTGAATGATAAAGAATAAAGCATTTTAAATAAATAAATAAATAAATAAATAAATAAATAAAAAAGGTTAATCATCTGATTTATTACACGGATATTACTGCTCCATTTAATTGAAAAAAAAATCAAGCATCTACAGATAGCGTATTTGAATTGCGTATTGGACCGGGTAACGTGAATTCCACTGGGAATCCCGCGTAAGGATTAGAGTCACTTCAAACACAATCTAGCCAATGCTCTGACACAACGTAAAGCTTAATGAAGGCACAATTTGTAACGGCAAATGATCTAAAGAAAAGATGATACCAGTTGAGATTATCAAATCGGAAGAATTTAAATCCGTTCCCGGAGTGGGCTGGATATATCATTACTGTGAAAATAATGAGATATTTTAAAATCTAAAACCATCTATCTTATTTCATTAAGAAATGTTGAATACAGTATTTCTCAGTTAATGAACGGCCTTACTACAGAGGATAGTTAAATGACTCATCTTGTAGCATCTTATAGTTAGCGGATTCTGAGTGTTTCTAAGCATCATATTATAAATTAATGCAGCGGCTGGAGTTTTTTATTATGTTGCGCGAACGAGCTTTTTATTTATTTATTTATTTATTATTTTTTACTGTAAAATCTAAAAAGCTCGTTTGCGAAACATAGAAAGATTCTCAGTGTTTCTAAGCGTCATAAATTAATGCATCGGTTGAAGTCTTTGATTATGATGCGCGACCGAGCTTTTTAGATTTAAGAATAAATAAATAAATAAATAAATAAATAAATAAATAAATAAACAAATAAATAAATAAATAATATTTAAGAAATAAATAAATAAATTAATGAATAAAGAAATTGTGATATAACTCTTTTCCATTTTCTATCCTACATTTTCTAAGAACACATTAAAATTAATTATAAATTATAAGATTGGAGTGTAGGTGAAAATGATCAATTATATAGAGATAAAAACGTTACGTAAATTAAATAAACTGATAAGTAAATTGATAAATATAAGTTTACATTTTGGATAATACTAAGTAATATTTAGTACGTTTGAGTTTAATTTTTACAACGTAGGTTGGAATAGATTCATAAATAACACATACTCTTCAATAATAAATTATATTACAATACATTATTGGTCATCATCAGTAACCTCAGTGTCCATCCAAAGTCAAGAGTTCGATTATCAATGGTCCATATAGGCCTTTGTCATTTCTTGTCCTGTTTGTCTGTTTCTTTAATAAACTTTTATTTATTTTTTTGTGTTCTTGGTTGCACAGGCTGTTAACCAAGTTCATGTGCACGTTTTTCATTAAACGTGTTCTTTAGACTGTTTTAAGTACATTTTAAACAAAAAAAAAAAAAAAATAAATAAAATAAATAAAAATAAAGAACGAGACTTTTAAAAATTTAGAGCCAATAATAATTTTGAAATGGGATCCCGAAACAAGAATGGAGACAGTATTCTTCTTTGAGTTTTACAAATAGTCTATACAGCTTTCAGGATAAAAAATGCAATGCATTTGTCATGTGGTAGCCTAATTTCTGGATGCTTCATTTTATTTTAAAAACGAACGACACTTTTTACATCATTTAAAACAACGATAAAAGCCAACTCTTAAAACAAAATGCTTCCGACTTTATAGCAGCAATTGAGAGAGAGAGAGAGAGAGAGAGAGAGAGAGAGAGAGAGAGAGAGAGAGAGTTTTGAGGGTTGTTCTTTGGGTCCTATAATTAAAAAAAATTAAGATAAGTTATTTGAACGTCTCCAATTTTATTGTAAATTAGCCTTTATTGTTTTATTGATATGAATGAATTTTAATTTTAAGAATAAAGTATGAAATATGATATAAAAATAAATTCATTCCACACAATGAAAACACATATACAATATATAACATAATATTGGTATAATTCAAGTCTGCGTCTTTTTGTCGCGTTGCAGCTAGGCGCCATCATAATTTTAACATTGTACACGATGTTTGAATAACGATGACATACAACATGTATTTTCTTATTTAATTTATTAATATTATTATATAACACGCAAATCTGTAAATAATAACTAAAATTGTCGAAATTAGACGAATGGATATGATATTTCTACACGGAAATTCATAGAATATTCGAAAGTACTGCAACTTAACTTCTTTTTATTGTAATGTGTCCATGAAACCTGGAGACTGGTTTATATAAGAAATTCATTCTTGTTCCGGAATCTTATATTGTATACTTGTAATTTTGTAATTATGCACGTTTATTAAAATAAATACCGTTTAAACTAAAATTGTATTAAACCACATAAAATATATGTTAAATAATATATTCCAATACTATGAATTTGTCAGAAAACGAATTTTGCATGCTTACAATTCTTGCCCATATATAAAATATAGCAAAAAATTTCTGAAATAAAAGCCATGTTATATTTATTATATATAATATATCAGATTTGTGTTTACTGCCGTCACAGTAATTTTATACCATGTCTATCCTGATCATATCGGCGACAGATGTAAATCTTCCGTGTAACATGCAGTCTGTTTGAATTATGACAAATGGTAAAAAAGAGATTTGTTTTAAAGTAAATTGTATTTGTTTCATTTTCACTTCCTACTCGTGCTAGCAATCTCTTAAGTAAATGGTATTGGTCAAAGAAAAATACAACGACCTGCGGTAAGTGAACGTTATCACAGTGGGATTTGCATAGGTGAGGTTCAGATCTGGATTGTTGAAGCGCTGTGAGGCCCGCGGCGGTGCTTTAAACCGCTTGATAACCGAAGTCCCTTGACAAGTCCAAAAGTTCTAGATTCTAGGCATTATTCAAAATTGTCCTTTACAACCAGTAGTATGTATCCTTCATGAAGTATCTACAGTTTCTTACACGGAGATATTCAGGAAGGCTTCAAATTTTCTATTGTTATAAAGATTTTTTTGTTTCCAAATTTTTTCTAGGGGCGTCTAGTACATCTCTATGATTGAAAAAAAGGAATTTGTATTGGAAAACATATATTGTTATAGCCATCGCAACAACGAAGATGACACAATACTGTCATTTGCTGATTTTAATTTTTTATTAAAATAATGCATTCAAAATCAGCACATGACAATACTAACCAGAGTTACATACTGGGACCACGCATGTTGATTTTAAAATATTTGACAATCTCCGAATTAAAAAGGGAGATAGGATAAGAAACTTTATTGTTTTTATCAATTTCTATTCATCTTAGCAATCCACATTAAAAAAGGTAACGCAGTACCAAACAGAAATACATATTGAATGAGGACGAACCCACGCTTTTCTGTACAGCATAATATTTGCATGGTTTGGGTCCATTTATTTTGCTGTTCTTCTTGGGTTTTATGTCACACATCTCAGCGATCTACAGGTAAATTAGTCAAATCCATAAATCCGTTTTGTAATCATCTAATAAAATAATACATTTTAAAAATAAATATGACAAGTTAGCTTTTATGTCGATAATTTCAATCTTCTTGACAAGATATATATAACATTGAACGGATATTAACATCGATAATTCATCCTCATCCAGATGAAAAATTATTGATGGCCTTAAAAAAATAGAACATGGCCTTGTTAAGTACAAAGAGTTTGAAAATTGTACGAAATATGGAGCATTGCTTTAATAATTTCATTTCTTAAGTTTGTTAGCATCATCTATAGTCTAATGCTAATTTGTTTCAAGCATTTTGATTGGTTAGATCTTTTGTGTTATACTTGCATGAAAGGATTAGTTCTTAGTGACGTCATATTATCATGGGAGACGCCCGGAAAAATTTGAATGGAGTTGCCAGTGTTCCACATGATCAACAACTCTTAAAGTTTGCGAGGAACGTTTTTGGAAAACAATTACCTCGAAATTTTTATAATAATAATTGTTCCACAGAAACGGTATGGGGTATCACGTGATGCACTGGCGAACCCCATTCTTACGCATAAGCTATCCTTTTTAGGTTTACTATCTTTGGCTGTTTGATTTGTTGTTTCAAAAAATCTTTAAATTGAATAATAAAAATTAAAATAAATTTTCCAAAAAAAAAAAAAAATTTTTGATAATGATGATCGTTTTTCTGCTGTGTTTTTTGCAATTTCAGTTTTTAGATGCTCGTGTTTATTGCGTGATTGTGCATCCAATGGTTCCGTCAGTGTAAAACGTAATCACTGTCCCCATATCTTTTTGTCACACGTTTTTGAAAACGTTTACGCCGCGGAATTACATTCAATCGATGTGTTTCCATGTCAAATAGAAATACGATGCCAATGACGTCATTTTTGTGTTGAATCTATTGACGTAAAGCATAGATATATCTCTCAACCTTACCTTATATGATATGTTTAATTAAGTATTTGACGTCGTAATTAAAATTGTTGATAATCGTATCGTAAACACAACTAAAATAAACATGAGACAAATAGTCCAAATCAACCCTTAAGGGATTACATGCCCAAAATATATCAAAATGCGTGGTATTACATCAGGTGCTTCATCATCGAATGTAAAGTAAATTATCAAGTTGTAATACCACGTGATACTTGAGAATATTAGAAAATCTGCAATAAATTTGCACATGGCGGCTATATTATCTTGTAGCGTGCTTCAGCTGAGGATTTATCAGGAGATAACTTTCAAACATTAAAACTGTAATTAGAATTAAAATCAATAACACAACTATAATTTACTACGTAAAATACTTGTTAGATGTAGTACAGGCCTGTCGACAGTTTTACACTGAGCAAACGGAAAATGGTCGAAGTTCGACTGCCCAGTGGACGAGATATGGATAGCTAATGACCGAAATAGATAGCAGCTGTTTGAAAGTAGCCGATATATAAACGTGGGACCGAGTTAAGTTGTCGATTAGGTTTAAATTCGTTAGCTAAGTGTTAAGTTAACCTTTCGACAGGTCTGTAACGAGCGATCGAGATATGGAGAGCTAGCTTCCCAGAAGCATGTACAGTCAAACCTGTCTATAAAGGCCACTCAAGGAAACCAATAAAATGTGGCCTTTATATACAGGTTCAAATAACATGAAAAAAGAACAATTGGGACACAATTCTACTTACCTTTATAAGCATGTGACCTTTATATAGAGGTGGCCTCTAAGACAGGTTCAACTGTAAAAGCTACCAAAATGATATCGGGAAATAGGTAACTAGAGGCCAAGATATGAGCTGTCGATTTGGCACTTATTCGTTAGCTTAGTGTTAAACTTCTGACATGGCTGTACTGTACACTGTGTTACTGACTGACTGTCTAACTTAAGATGTCTCCAGATCAACAGTAAATTGGATCCTTTAGCTGAATATTATATCACAATTTAACACCGAGTAACAGGAATATAGTTACGACTAGCAGATCACAGCTGATGATTGATCAGAACAGTCATATTAAACATTACATTAATGTGTTTAAAACTTTAAATGTCTATATCATCGTGTACATTGCACAGATTCAAAAACCATTTGAACTTTTGTTGCGAGTAGTAAAAAGCATACTTCGCCACTATTTGATGACAAACTGTTGATTCAACTTAAACCAATATGCTTGTATCGGCCAATTTGGATTGATCATACATGCATAACCGGCATCTGGTTTCGAATTGAGTTTCTGTTGACTTCCGTTCCTCCATGCTGGAATTGTAAGACGAACGTTTGTTGACTTGTGTTGAGTTTAGTAGAATACAATTGTCAACCAAATACGTCAATCTTTCCATGTTTTCCCATGCTTTAGATAGATGGATCGATATTGTTTTGGTAATAAAAGGAAATAGAATGAATTTTCGTCCTCTTATAGTATTTATATAATTGAACTCACAATGTTATCATCTCAAGTTTCAAATGTACTTCAGATCCACAATTTTCTGTAGAGCCGATGTGTTCTTATTTTTTTAACTTTTTAAGTAAAAATAGCACAAAGCTTTATCCAAGCCAAAAACAAACAAGATTTTAACTCAAAAGTTTTCTAAAATAGCTTTGCATATCACATCTACAGAACATTTATTATCCGATATAAGGATAGTGAACGATACAGACCTGTCGAAAGTTTAACACTGGGCTTACTGAAAGGAGTCGAAGCTCAGCTACAGCTGAGAAATAGATAGCAGCTGTGGAAAGCTGTCCAGATATAGATATTTAGAGACCAAGATGATTTGTCGACTAGGTACTAATTCGTTAGCTTAGTGCTAAACTTTAGACAGGTCTGTAATGGATATCTGATAATCGTGATTTATTTAGATGTTGCCTCAGTTGATTGTTGTCTTTCATGTAAAGTGATTTAAGAAACAAAACATGATTACGTTACAGTAAATAACGGTAAATCGATATAATCTTCTTAAGCCTTAATCTTCATAGCACTGCACTAAACTGTGCTGAAGATATTGGTATACACATATAATACCAGTACGTGTACGTTACATGGCTCTAGGCTTTAATCTCGACTGTGCTTCCGTAACTGGTATTGAAGACAAGGCTTGCAACATATGATATAGCTTGTCCTTGAACAACCATTTTTTTTCTCAAGATCAAGGATGAAATTCGTCAATAAATAAATGATTCCATATTCCTTTAATTTTCAACCTAGCGGCTGTAGTTAACTAGACAGTAAGTACTTACCCTTCCGATACACAAGGCCTCAATTTCCTAGTGGAAGTTCGCGCGTTTAACTTCACTTGACAGTTTCAATATTTTCTTTTGGCATTGTAGCATCGAACGCCATGGTTGTGTTTGATTTGGGTATATGATTTGAATACGGACCAGTATGTTTGTGTTTGATTTGAGATTTTGATTTGGGCATGGACTGGTGTGTTCATGTTGTGTTAAATGTGTCGTGAAATATTCTGGTTTGAATTGGACAAGTTCAAAAACAAACATACCAATCAATGTTTAAAAAACAATACAATGAAAAAAAGAATTGATGAAACATAGAACCGTGGAACGTCATATATATCAAGGATAATTTAGAATACAAAAACGTCAACATTACCAACATAATTTGTTATCCATTCCAACAATTCTCGAATCGTTACCTGTTGCAAAAACTAAAAATTAATTTTCTATTTATAACCTCATTCCTATAACTGCATGTGTAGTACAATATTTATTTGTTGCCTCTAGTCATAGTATAAATTAATAAAATTCTGTGTACCTTATTTAGAATTTATGACTAAAGCATATTATGCCTTTATTTATGACATTGCAATATCATGAACGACATTTACATTTGAATAAATATAAACAGTATAATATTGTACAATTTTTCGTTTCCGTGGTTTCCAAACTTTCGTGGTTTTCAAATTTTCGTGGTGTTCCAATTTTCGAGTTGTTCCCATTTTCGAGTTGTTTCAGTTTTCCTGGTGTCCCAATTTTCGACGTGTCCAATTTTCTTATAGTCTCAATTTTCGCGGTATCCCAATTTTCTTGGTGTCTCAATTTTCGCGGTATCCCAATTTTCGTGGTGTCTCAATTTTCGCAGTATCCCAATTTTCGTGGTGTCTCAATTTTCGTGTTGTCCCAAATTACGATGTTTTGATACCCAATCGACATTTCTTGATTAAATTTTGTAATTATATCCATTGCCCTTCCAAAGAAGGGTGTTTACAAATGAGTGGTCTAAATGTTTGTTTATCTTGTCTTGATGAATGGCAGTAAACCCTCGATATCTTTCTTATCCATGACCACAGTATTTTGATAATAAATTTTCTGAATATGAGATATGCAAAGCTATTTTAGAAAACTTTGAGTTAGAAGCGTGTTATAGATGTCCCCTGTTTGTTTTTTGGTTTGGAGAAAGCTTCGGTAGCTTTATGCTATTTTTGACATAAAAGGTTCCAACATAATTTTGTTCATATAAGCCTCTCTCTATTTCACGCCATAAACCTTTATACAGTTTGAATTTGACTGAACATATAGTACCAATAAATTTAAGTTTTATAGAATTTTAATTTGTTGATTTGTTGTTCTGTGTTCTTGGTTGCTGACCATGTCATTTATCTTAAAATTAATAAATTGCGTCTTGAGTAGGGATTACATATTATACCAGTTTTAATTTTACAGCACTAGACCGCCATTTCGGAATACAATTCCTCATCAGTACTGCTTGGACTAACAGTGTGAAACCATTTTTTTCCAAGATGTTGAAAAGATACCAAAAGACCAAATCATATTTTATTAAATTAAACTAAGGAAATACGTTGCATGAGGGAGTATACCTTAGTTTTCGAGTGTTTCCAAACACGTGTTTAGATAATTAAAATGCGCCCAAATAAGCCAAAATCTAACTAAAGGTGTCTTATAAAGTGGAATTTAATTTATTAAAAACTATTTCATACATGCATTCCATTCGGCGTAATTGTGTAATTACGTGGGTGTGTTATATAATACCGTGAATATTTTGACACAAGTTCTGTCAACACTCCAGTGACAACCAATATACAATACACAACACGTAACTCAAAATAATGTACATGTATCACGTTTATAATATAAAGTGCCAGTTGAATGGTTTTATTTTACCTTATGACAATTAAATATGTACGGAAGCGTATAGGGGACATGTGTAGAAATAATTGTTACGTAATTTTGAAATAGTGTTTGGTGTATGAACAATAGTTACTTCGAAAGTACGAAATACCTCTTGCGAGAAAACAAAATAATTATTGCGAATACATAGAGTATACGAAAGAGTATTTCGTAAAGATGAAATAGTGAGTATTTCACAAATAGGAAATACTTGTTCTAAAACACGAAATACTATTTAGAAAATAGGAAATACTATTTCAAAAATACATATTATTTTGAAAAAAAACAAGATCTATCGCGAATATACGCAACGTTTGCAAATAAACTCAAAACTGACTATTTCGGAAATACAAAATAAATTCTAGTATTGCGAAAGTACGAAATTAATATTGCGATAAACGAAATAACTATTGCGATTATACTCAACTTTACGAATTTCGAAAATATGAAATCTTGTTTCGAAAATACGAAATTCCATTTCAAAAATAGATTCCATTTCGAAAATGCAAAATTCAAGAAATTCATTTTCGAAAATTTGAAATATTATCGCAAATTAACGAAATAATTATTTCGAATAAACGAAATTGTTATTGCGAATATACGCAACTTTTTCGAATAAACGAAAATAAGAATTGCGAATATACGAAACACTATTTCGAAAATACAAAATCGTATTTCAAAATAACGAAATAACTTTTTTCATATGACACCTATCGGCCTCCGTAGGATAAGGTATATACAGGGGCGTTTTGTGTATTTTTATTATGTAACTGTCATAGGCTTACGTGTGAGAATTGAATTTCTGTGTACATGAATACGAACAAACAGAAAAAATATGGCTTTATAATACATGTATGTCTTATTTTAAATATCTTGAAACCTTGAACCGCCGTCGCCATTTGTTCAGTGAAAGTCTGGCGTTAGGGACTTCAACGTAGTGTTGCAATAAGCGAAGTGGCAAAGTTATAAAGGGCATTACTTAAAAAATTCTTATGGTCATAGCATTGCAAAACATTCTTCAAAAAATAATAATAAATAAATAAATAAATAAATAAATAAATAAAAATAAAAATAACAAAACCAAGTACTTTGAGTATTCTGGTATGTCGATTTCGGTGTTTTTCTGATAAGACGTTGAATTTTGTCCCATGTGCTATTTTCCATATCTTTTATGTTAAATACAGTATTAAAAAATTAGCACATGGCATTTATTTACATTTTGAATTCATTATGTATATTGCAAATTTTTGGTTTTGGATGAAACTCAAACATTTGAGTTGATTTTTTGAGTATTTTCTTGTTTCGAATTAATGAATGCCTCTAATTCAACAATTTTTATATTTGATTTCCATTATACTTTGCTCGAAACTAAAATCATATTTATACCCCCCGCTTAAAAAGTGGGGGAGGGGGTATATAGTGATAGGGGTGTCCGTCCGTCCTTTCGTTACACTTTAGGGTACCTATCTCTTATCCGCAACTCCTCCTAAACCCTTCAATGGATTTTCATGAAACTTTCACACAATCTTTGTGATGTAATGTAGATGTGCACCTCCTATTTAAAAATTTGATCCGATGGATTTTTGGGAGCGGGGTGGGGGGAGTGGGGGGTGGGGGGGTATTTTTTGTGAGCTTATGGCTCACAATTTTTCTAGTTTGATATTATTTTCACTCATAATAAACAGGAAACTAATATTTCGTATGGCATTGTCACAAGTCGAACTGATTTTAACCGGTGAGAATATTTGAACTTTTTTATGTTTTTGTTTCGTTTTTAAATAAATAAATAAATAAATAAATAAATAAATAAATAAATAAATAAATAAATAAATAAATAAGAATTGTGCATGACCAATCATAACACTTTATCCACGAATAATAAAACTTTCACGTGCTGCGGACTTTTTTTTTAAATATTACATTTCCTAAAAATTAAAAAAGAAAAAGAAACATGAAGCAACTTAAACAAGAACATGAAATACGATGTAATGTAATACAGTTATGTAATGATGTCAAACACTAACATTTATTATACTACATAAGGTAACTTAGACACTAGAATAAAATAATGCATTTTGTATTTAACATAAATTTTAAAGCGAATATTAGACAGATTTTCAACAATTTTGAGATTACAAATTGTTAAAGTGTGTTGCAAAACATTATCAAACTGCACAAATGTATTGTATATACTTTGCAATATTGTCACAACATCCTATACAAGATGCACAAGACTATTACGAAACACACAATAGAAACCTAACTTGTCTACTGATTAAAAACGCCCGACTTTTCACGGGCACCATTCATTATGCAAAAACATCGTCAAGTGGCGTGGTTAACGTGTTTCTGAATGGCGCTTACTACTTCCAGTTTGATTTACACATAACTTATTTGTCGGTCAATGTGTAAAGTGTATGTGTATTATATATATTTATAAATACATCTATAGACAACGGTGTCATATATCATTTTTAATGTATTGAATGAAAAAATAAATAAAAAAGACATGACAACAGGATCCAGAAACAATTGCCATAGCACTTATTGTAAATGTATTGTCATGTGCTGTTTTTGAATTTTTATTAAAATAATGCATTCAAAAACAGCACATGACAACTAGTTGTCATGTGCTGTTTTTGAATGCATTATTTTAATAAAAATTCAAAAACAGCACATGACAGTATTTATCCGAGGTATATGAAATTTAGACATATCCGCTTAGTTTAGTTTTCGCGTTTTTTAAATACACACGCCAATACAATAAGCATATTTTTGCACGGAATTGAATTTCGTGCAAAACAAACGAATGTGAAAAAAACAAAAATTAGTACACCTCGAAAATAATACGTTTACAGTATATTGATGAGTCCTTATTTCATTTTCCATCTAATTGATCATATATTACTCTTGGACAAACAATCCAACAATGCGTTTTTTCTTTTTTTTTAAATCAATTTACAGAACATACTCTATTCAGCTACTGAAACACATCATAAAGTGTCCAGAACTAATAACGTTCGATATTTGATAACGACACACGTAAATTAAATTTATAGAAATATTATACACGTGTAATGCACGTACAAACTGTTTGTAATATAAGCTATAACGTTTGAAATGTTATATTTTCTATGCCTTATTAAAACTACTTGCATTTCAGGGTTCCGTTGTTCAATGTTCTGTTAGTTTAACCAGATGACCTATAAAATTCAAAATGTTATTAATATTTGATATTAAAGCACAATTTTGACATTAACTGCTTCTATTTGATAACAATTATGTACATTAATTTTTTAACAGAAATTTCAAAACTATTGCTAAAACACAGAAAACAATAATTATCTAACCAACTGGTTAAGTTAACGGAGCTTTGAACAACCGAACCCAGAAGTCCATTGTTAACAGATTTTATGTTATTATCTATAGTATTTATTCAAATTTCAAAACCTTTTCTCAAGTTAAATAATTAATCTTATGTCATGTTAATTTAATTTATCAAATCTTTTAGATTAATTTTAGGTATCAAACTGCTTAACATTTGTAATTGGAAACAGGTACTTGACAACCAAACGAAGCCAAGAACACGAAATGAAAGGAACAAATAAGGGTTTCCCAGTCACCCCACTTATTTTTCAACCATCGAGCAGTTTAAAATTGAAAAAAACCAACAATATTTTATCAAACATTGAACGGACAACACGTCATGTTTGTAATGAAATGATAAACAATATTACCCTGGTATGTAGTGTTTTCTGTCATTTATTTGAGATTTTTAATTTATCAAAGCGGAAATTTGTCCCCGTATTGATGAATTGGTGAAACAATTCGTGATTTGATTTATTAAGACGAAACTCAAAATAAATTAAATTAACAATTCAAACACAAACATACCGGTCCCTGTTCACATCACAATCACAAAGCAAAGTAAAAACATTAAAACTTGCAATATAGGTTGAAATACAAAATATAGGTAGGGTCTTGAACTCTGTATTGAGTACCAATATGAAGGTCAATGATCTATATTATATGTATTGTATCAATAAATGAAAAACGACATTTTGACATCTAGATAAAATACATGTATACACCAATAAAACACAAATGTGCCTATCTACGTTCAACCCACACTGAATCCAAAAACAAGGGAAGTAAAAACTAGCAAATTTAGTTAAAACATGAACCTCTTCTAGGGAAATGAGACTAGGTGCCCAGGAAGGGTACACACCTCCTTGTTAGCTAGCTACAGTGACCAGGTGTGTAATGAGATCGTTATTTGAAATGTAATTTAAGAACATACTAGAAGCCTCCAAATTACACCATCTGGCTCTATTTTAACAATCATTCCTTAACAGAGATTTTCTTAAACTTACATCTGACAAATTTTGTTAATGTCTTAAGAGTACCTGTAACGATTTTTAATTTTTACATATGTCATCCTCCATACGGCTTAATGCGAAAAAATCATAATAATAAAAAGTTTCAACAAAATTTAAATACAAATGTTATAATCTTATCATCAATTTAACACCTTAAACTTACGGATATCTTGAAAACTAAAAATGATTATTATAATTTCAAATTTGTCGGAAAACCTTTGTGCAGAAATGATTCTGAAATTAACACCTTAAACTTATGGATATCTTGAAAATTAACAAAATTATCAAGATTTCTTACCGGGAAATCTTAGTGCAGAAATGATTGTGAAAATGTGGCCTGGATTATAAATTATAGATAGGGCCGTTAACTTAGTTTCTATATAGCAGTCAGACGGTCAATGATCTGTATAATATGTAGTGTATCAATAAATGAAAAATGACACTTTGACATAGATAAAATATACATTGAGATATAAATGTAAACATGTATCGATAAAACTAAATCACACATAATGAATGCTGTATCAGATTGATACAAACGTATATAAACGTTATCAAATCAAACACAAACACACGGGTCCATGTTCAGATCATGTTCAAAAGCAGGTGTCATATATACCATTTTTTTTGTATTTAATCATAAAATACATTCAAAAAAAGGTATATGACACAAAGTAAAAACTAACAGGTTTGATTAAACGAGTGAACGTCGACCAGGAAAGTGAGACCAGGTGCTCAAATAAAACACAGAGATGCCGGTCCGTGTTCAAATCATAATCCCAAAAGCAGGGTAAAATTTTGAAAACTGGCAATTTTAGTTCAACGGGGAAGTGAGGCCGGGTGCTCCGGAAGTGTATGTGTTCTCCTGGTTAGCTACCCAGTACAACCGCCACGTGTACAATCAAAATTAAGAATTAAAGAAACATGCAAAAATGGGACATGAAATATATAAATGAGAAAGAAATGGTTTTGAAAATTGAGCTTCACAGAATATCGTCCGAAACTTTCTTCATTTTCGGTTTCAATGGAGATATTTATCTAGTTTATTTTGATGAGTTCTTAAAATTGCTTTTCTGTTAAACGTAGACAACAAAAGATCAAATTGTTTAATTTGTAATGTATTAAATACATGGGACGATGTCGTCCTAAAAAATCTCAAGACACGAGATAAAACATATTCCGGGAACATTGTAAACGTCTGATTTTGAATAAGCACAAGAGGTCAATTGTTCAAAGCTCAGTTAGCTTAAACTAATAGTTAGTGATATAAAAAAATGGAAGTGAAATTAAAAAGATTTGTAATTATTTAAATAGCACATTTTATACGGTAATTTTGAACGGAATTTTCAAATGTATTGCATAAAACACGAGGTACTCATCGCTAACCCACTTGTTAAGTTATTAGAGTTTTGAACAACCAATTCCAGATTTGACACACATTTTCGCTGTTAAGACCTAAGTACTTTTGCGGTGATTGGACCATATAATTTTTCACATCCCATTGTTTCCAAAGACGAAGAAATAAAAGACGCGTTGCCAGTTGAAACAAATACTAGTAATTGTTTGGCCTCACTTCCCTGATGGAAGTTAATTTGTCAAGTTTTACTTTGCTTTGGATTGTGATTAGGATATGGATTAGTATGTTTGTGTTTGATTGGAACCTTTGATAAAATTAAAGAAGGAGCCATTAAGAAAAAAAACACTTGTTCAATATTATTTCACTATTGCCATGTGCTACTTTTGATTTTTATAAAATAATACACATGACACTATTGTACTTGGTGTCCATCAACCGACGGAAAGTTTGGTTTCTTCATTTATACTTTTAATTTATTGTGTTATTTTTTTCTTGATATCGCTGCAATGTTATTATCAACAGCATTTGAATCAAATAAATCTGTTATAAGATACGAAAAGTTCAATTTTTTAAACATAATTATTTTTCGAAATTTATAATCAGTAGTCTAAATATTTTTTGCCCCTTACGTTTGTTTCTGTTCTCGTTCGTCGTGCCAATACCATGTACAATACTTAATCTGATCTGGATACCGCTTCATCAATGCTATATTGAGCTGCAATTTCTAATTGGATTTTCTATTTGTTGAAACATACTCTTGTTGTAAACAAAGCATGACCCTGCGATATAGAATTAATAATAACGACTAATATTGAAACTGTAAAAATCATTAAAACAATTGAAATATAATGCAGGTCGAAATGAAATACAATACACAATACATAAATAAGGGCTATATAAAATCCATGTCAGCTAAAGTACAGACCTGTCGAAAGTTTATCACTGAGCTTCCGATAAGGAACCGAAGTTCTGCAGTCGAGTAGCCGAAATATGGATAGCTAGGGTCTGAAAACTGTATAGAGACAGATAGCAGCTGTTGATAAGCTGCTGATATTTAGCTAACAAGGGGTCGAGATGAGATACAGATTCCAACGTGACAAATTCGTTGGCTTAGTGTTAAACTGTCGACAGGACTATACAGTCTCTACTATATGTTTCATATTGGATTTGAGGTAAAATGATCAATGATTGAAATTTATTCTAAAGCATATTCTGTTACAAGTAATAGCATGTCGCACAGAAAACCCCGACAGCGTGGAGGGTCAAATGAAAAAAATATAATTCAGTGAAACAAAATACCAACTTGTTCAAACGATTTAACTAAAACAAATATTTTATTTTTTTTTAAATATTTCAGATATTTCAGATATATATTACGTTTTCCTATTTTTATACTGAAGTAAACAGAAAAAAAGATGAACTTAAATCTTGATAGTGACACTAAATCGTTTTTATTTTATTTCCGAAATTATTGTTTTTATTGTGAATTCGACTTTCAGTAGTTTATATAAACTTCGTTTTTATATTTGGAACTGAAGGAGTATTAGTAATAGTGTTGCAATATACTTCTTTTAAATATATATATTTTTCATTAATTTTTTCTCATGTTTCATTTTAGAATGCATTTTAAAAAATTCAAATTCAAAAGTAGCACACGGAACAACGAACCTTTCATCAATTATGGCCAAATCTAATAAACAACATTCGATTTCAAGTTTATATTATAACTTTATAAATAAGTGTGAAACTACAGAGATGGCAAAATTGTTGAAATGAAATATGTTATTTTCGAAATAAAATGCAATGAAAAATCACACTTATCGTTACAACTTTGTTTCACTTCCAAAAGAAAGGGTGGTCAAATTAATGCATTTATGTGGATTAAAGATAAAGTTTTTATCGACTAGATGAACATCTCCAATAAATCCGGAGATTTTTAAGCTATTTATATTACGTAATCAATTTTACCATAATGTTTCAAAATACTTTTATTTCAGTATCTGTTATATAGTGTAAAACGTATTCATTTTTATGTTTTATGTATTTCGTAGTATTTTGAAATCGGAATTTTTGGCGTCATTTAATTATCGCAGATTCTTGAATATATATTAAACATGTATTTTGATTTATTTTAGTTAACTCCCCGTATACTTTCTATGTTTAAAAGTACAGTGTATTATTATTATTATTTCGCAATGAGTGTGTTCTTGTCGTTTAAAATACTATGAAAGAAGTGGTATATCAAGGCCTTCAAAAAGTTTTATGGACGTCATCACAGTATTGTTAATAAGTATGACGTCTATCCTGGATATAGATCCATGTTCTTTTCATTCTCAATTTTGATTACACACGTGGCGGGTGTAGCTAGCTAAACAGGAAGTACTTACCCTTCCGGAGCACCTAGCCTCACTTCCCTGGTTGAAGTTCAATTGTTTAACGTACTTTGACAGTTCTCAAAGTTTTTGTTTCTTTCTTGCTTTTTTTTTTTTTTTTTTTATTTATTTATTTATTTATTTATTTATTTATTTTATTTTATTTATTTATTTATTTATTTATTGTGAGGGGTTGTGATTTGACCATTGACAGTATTTGGCATTTGTTGCATTGATATTGCGTATATTTATAATTGCGTTTAATCACTGTCGTGGCTCAGTTAGTCTGATAGTGCTCGCTCCGTATGTGGGAGGTCGCGTGTTTGACACCGGTATGTTAGTGTTTGATACTTTGATATTGCGTTTACCATCACCGCCGTGGCTCTGTTGATTGAGTGTTCGTTTCGTTCGCGGGAGGCCGCGGGTTTGACACCGGATATAAACACCTGATGTTATGCGTATACCGGAGCACTCTTTATATATCGGTAGATGAAATAAAATCGCCACTATATTATATCTAGATAAACTGCCACTGTTTTAAACACATAAACTTTTATTGTGTAAAGATTTCTTATTTTCTTCTGTTACACATTGTCTATTATTTATAAGATTATCTCCGATCATTGAAGTGATAAGTAATTCATTCTTTTTATGTGTTCAGATTTTTTAGGATTTAAATAATTAGCAAACCTGTCGATTTTCACTGTAAGATAGCGTGATAATGTTGGATTATATAACACCCATACAGTACAGACCTGTCGAAAGATTAACACTTAACTAACGAATGTCGAATCGACAGTTTATCTCGGTCCCTCGTTAGCTATATCTCGACAGCTTTTCGACAGGTGTTATTTATCTCTCGACAGTTTTTCGTTCACTAGCTACACATCTATCGGCCACTCAAAAGCTGACCTTTTCGGTTGCTCGGTGTTAAACTTTCGACAGGCCTGTATTTTACACAGGGATATAGAGAACATTAGTGTCAGGAATTACGTCACCAAGCGTAAATAATAGATATGAGTGTATTACGTCTTAGTGAGTGTTTATTGCCAGTGTTCAAAATTAAGCGCCTACATACAATTATGCGAGTAAATAATGTCTTTAAAATATTGTGAAGAAATGATCGCGGCGATTAGATTTTAATGGACGGATGGGGTGTAATGTGTTTATAGATTCGCCAAAATTTGAATTTTTGTGGTTTAGTAAATATTTTTTTTTAATTTCTGTACAAAAATTAATGTTCTCAATTGGTAATATAAAATGGAAACAGTTAAAGTCAAAACTGTTTTTTAAAATGAAATATTTTTAATTTGATCAACATTTTGAATTTTCACTAACCATTTGATTACGCTACCGAAGCTTTAAACAACCGTGTCCTGGGCTCCGTGTCCAGGTGTCTTGTCCTGGGCCCCGTGTCCAGGTGTCTTGTCCTGGGCCCCGTGTCCAGGTGTCTTGTCCTGGGCCCCGTGTCCAGGTGTCTTGTCCTGGGCCTCGTGTCCAGGTGTCTTGTCCTGGGCCCCGTGTCCAGGTGTCTTGTCCTGGGCCCAGTGTCCTGGTGTCTTGTCCTGGGCCCCGTGTCCTGGTGTCTTGTCCTGGGCCCCGTGTCCTGGTGTCTTGTCCTGGGCCCAGTGTCCTGGTGTCTTGTCCTGGGCCCCGTGTCCAGGTGTCTTGTCCTGGGCCCCGTGTCCTGGTGTCTTGTCCTGGGCCCAGTGTCCTGGTGTCTTGTCCTGGGCCCCGTGTCCTGGTGTCTTGTCCTGGGCCCAGTGTCCTGGGCCCCGTGTCCTGGTGTCTTGTTTCCTGTTTTACTCGTTATCATGTGTTTCTAGTTGCTTAGTGTATTGCCAAATTGTAAAATATGTCATAAATGAAGCAAGCTGTTCTTTTCATTTTATTGAAAATGGATACGTGGAGCGGCACCAAGAACACGCAATACCACTGAAATGTCTCATAAGTCAATTTGACGGGGGATTAAAAGATGTTATTGTGAAGCATTAGTTTTATGTATTTCTAAACTTTCTGCCTTAATGTGTGACACTATATATGATAAAAGTTACAACGTAGTAATATTAAAATTAAATTCTAGCAATTGCAGAGAAGAAGAAGAAGAAGAAGAAGAAGAAGAGAGAGAGAGAGAGAGAGAGAGAGAGAGAGAGAGAGAGAGAGAGAGAGAGAGAGAGTAATAATCCAATAAAATAAAACCCAATTAAAATCCAGTTAAAATTACCTGATAATAAAAATGAATTATGAATTACAAATTTTGCAAAAATGCACAAAATCGTGAATTAAACGGAATTTTATTATATAACAAGTACTGTGCTTTGTCAATCTTTTGTTAATTTACTAGTAAAGTCGAATTAAAATACACATAACTATAAATTAAAATTATCATCTAGTGTATTTGTAATTTAAAATTAATAACGTGCACGTTTAGAAATTATGTAAAAACTATGATTTTCAGAAGTGTCTCGTAAGTCAAAACACGGAAGTCAATTACATCCTTGAAAGTAATAGGTTATAAGGATAATTTCATTTTGCGTTCATTCGTTCATTCATTCATTTATTCAAACTTTTTTTATTGTCATGTGCTACTTTTGAATTTTTATAAATATAAGTTGGTATGTTTTCATCAATTCATGAAAAATATTAAGTGTATTAATTTTTTTAAATTAAAAATCAAATTGAAAAACGGTAAGATTAAACAAAGTTACAAAAATATCTGTATCTCAAACTTTATAAATGCTTTTAAACAGCGTTTTCATGTTAAAAATTAATTTCGGAAAAAAATAAATAGACCGTTTTTTGAGGAGTTCGAGGTGATTAATATTTTCCCCCTATTTTATTTAATCCTGACGCAAACAGGAAATCAGATCAACTAAGACGCAGATTCTTTTAAATAAACGATACACTAATTAGATTTTTTTGTTTTAGAAAGGATTGATTTTTTGTGTATTCGACATTCAGTATTTCAGAAAAACCCTGTTTTTTAAATGGCAAAAAAAACCCAGAGGGTGGTACTACTTTTTTTTTAAAATTATTAATTCAATTTCAATTTCAAACACTTTCAAATGTAATTAATTTTAAAAAAATACTTTAGCGATAGCTGCCAGGACGGTATAATAATAATAATAATAATAATAATAATAATATAATAATAATAATAATAATAACATAATTTATAAAAGAAATTAAAATCTTCTGAGATACTTTATTCGTTATTAATTAATTTCCGGGAAAAAGAAATCACCATCGCTCACGCACTTTTAGAATAATAACTATAGGAACACGAGCAGTCAATTTTAAAATATTAATTTTTCATGACTTGCTTAAAAGTGACTTCGTGAAATAATTCGATTTTTCTTGTAATTATTATTATTATATGTATGTAAAATATATATATAAAGAGACATATCTTAAGAAAATATTTATGGTAAAAAATAAACTGGAGTAATGGAAACGGATTTTAAGTCTCGAAATTGAAATACATATTTTTAATTCAGAAAGTTTTTTTAAAAGAAAACATATATAAATAATTAAAAAATAAGACAAAAAAAAAAGAGCAATGAAAGAAAATAGCATCTTAATAAAAACTGTAGTTTTGTAGTCATAGAATGAAAATTTTCAAATATCGTGTATTAAGAAAATAAATGTTGAAAATTATTATCATTTTGGAAATAAATAATATAAATAATTTTTTTAAATAATTATTTTAATCACGGAGAGAGAAAAAATCTGATTACACGGTAATTTTATGTAAATTATTTCCATAGACGCTGAGGAATAAAATGCCCTTTAGTTCATGAATTAATAACATCACTGGTTATAAGTGGCTGGCAGCAGAATTTAGCTAATTTCAAATAAAGCACGCACAAACACAGCATGTAAAATAGGATCTAATACTCTACCATGTATTGAACTTGCCAACAAATGACTTCGCTGGTCACGTGGTTTCCACAATATCTCATATCGACCTATATAGAAGAAGACGACAAATGCAGGTTTTGTTCCATTTCCAGACAAAATCGGGGTGTAAAACTTAAAATTTTGGGTAAGTATGTAAAAATTTTAAATTTCTAAACTTGCTTTTATTTGCTAATTTTGTAATATCTGTTTAAATTCGTATTTTGAACACCCATCTGGTGTCTAGTGCGGTTTTTATCAATAACAAACATGGCGGGTTATTCAGTCTTAAAGTGTTCGCCGACTGAGAACCTACCTCACAGCTTGTCAGCTCTGATAGGTATGTGTGTGTGCACAAAATAATGATTTACGTCAAACACAACTTAAAAATGATTTATCAACTAGTATCTTCTGTAAAATTTTGATAAAGTATTTGTAATAAATGTTTTTAAGAAATAGAAAATATGTTCTATGACTTTTAAAATATTTTATGTATAAGAATTTCATATTAAAATGGCACATGAATTAAAAATGCTACCATGCGTAGAAATACTTAAAATTCACGTTGAGAATTACCAAGATAATAGAAGTTTTTGTGTTTTTTCATATTCACTGAATTTTGATAATTTCTGTGAGCTCAATAGGTAAGAAATGCAAGTATTGATTAGTGATTTTTTAAAGTATTTTGTTTGTGTATTCCTAAGTGTTGTAAAACGTTGTGTGTGTTCGTGGTAGTTTTTTCGGCCAAGACATTGTAATAATAATAATAATAATAATAATAATAGTTATTATTATAATTAAAATGAAGCTTCATTATTTTAAATTGGGGCCAATTTTACTTCAGAAAGAAGTTTGGTAGCAATAAAAATTCAAAATATGTAAAACTTGGGGGTCAGACTTATTTAGGAACCATGGACATTGGGTCAAACCCTTTATAATAATAATATAATAATAATAATAATAATAATAATAATAATTATAATAATAATGTTATTTCTAAACTACTTCAGTTGTATATGATGCTTGTATAATGGCACTTGACATTTATTTCATGTTGAGCGTTTTTCACTATCGTTTGTATAAACCCCTTCTGCACTTCACTTGAAGTGAAAATTTTAATTAAATATTCAATTAGAGTTGGATGGATGACAAATGCAGATTGAACGTAGAGGTGATTATTAATGAGATTTTAAAATAATTGTCACCATGAACTATGTAAAATAAAAATGAATGCGAATTAAATGAATATTAATGAATACTATAAATTTTAAGAAAACAGTTTTTTATGTTTAAATACCAAAATACAGTCAACTGAAATTTTATAAAGATATATATTTGTTTTCATTTCAGGTATTTAAAATCACAATTAGATACTAATTTCTGAGAAATTCTTTGAAATAATATCGTATTTTAACATCTATGCAAAAAATAAAATGTACTTTAGTTTAAAAGAAAGGACTATATTATCACAAATTTTGGAAAACTGTCTACTGTCATACAGTATTTTTGAATGTATTTAATCATATAAAAAGGTATATAACACCACTGATAGATTTATTTTGGAAACATAGATACAATTTATCTTTATAAATACAGTGACCATTTGACCTTTTGGTATTTCAGAAAGGTGTATGCTGTTGCTTAAAATCATTTAAATACACCCCACCCGAACAATACTTCTTGCCCCAAAACATAAAATTTCAACTTGATGCTTACTGCATTGAAATAGTAATATATTCTATCTGAGCAATCCTAGCTTCTTGCCCAAAAACAAAAAATTTCAACTTGATGCTTACTGCATGGAAATATATTCCCTCAGAGCAAAGCCAATCCCTGCTTCTTGTCCAAAACATACGATCGCAACAGAGTGCTTATTGCATTGAAATATATTCGTGATTATGTATTTATGATTTATAATTATAAAAATAAATAATGTTATTAATAATAATGCATAAGACAACACAATATAAATATTCAGTATTTATATCTCGAGTTTCTGGTAGAATCTAGCTAAAATCGATTACAACCACAGCATAAAAATGAAAAATAACTTATTTTAACGTCACGATCGGCGAGAGAAGAGCGCGGGTTTAAATCTCTATTGATTCTATAGAAGAGCGCATCTTCCAATATAAAGGATGTACGTGTGTATGCCCTGCTATATGCAACGTTATCGTCTTAAGATAAAACCGATGTATGTAAAATCAAGTTCAAATTCTGGTAATTGGCATCGCTGCAGCGCCGTAACTTGTTCATTAACGAGGCACTCAATACACAACTAGATACACGTCACTATCTCCTAGGGCATAATGTTGATGGAACTAATTACTGTGTATATTAACTGTATTTGAACACAAAATCAAATCGACAAAAAAATTCCAATTTCTAGTGAAAAGGCTATGTACATGGTTTTAAAATTATATTTTATTCACAAAGGAAAAAGAGATATACTAGTAGCATCAATTATACAATAACATACATGTACAATGTGTATAGTGTTGATCGAATCAACGAAAAAATATCGCACAATCATGGCCTTTCAAATAATTCCGTGAAAAAACGGGCAACATAGTTTTTAAACATTTTATCCACAAAGGAATAGCGAAAGCATACAATCGGTTGTACAATCACATAGTGTGGAAAGGATGGGAGATCGAATCAACGAAAAAAGTCCAAATTCTTGCAAAATACAAATGTATGTTACTAAAAAGACTACACATAGCTAGTTTAAACGATATGTATTATCTACAAAGAAAAAATAGAAAGCGCGCAGCCGATGACACAATAATATATGTATATATATAGTGTGTAAAAAAGAATTTGAGAACATGAAAACTCTTCGCTACAAAAAGACTACATAGAATATTGACATCGTACACACGTGAAAAAGGAAATGAACATGGAACTGCCACAAAAATGTTAATTTCGTATTTCTTTTAGTCTGTCTGGAGGCGTAGTTGTTAATTTCATGCTTTTTATCGAAATCCATGGCTCGGTTTTTATCTGTTTAACTGTGGGAGATAGCAGACTGTCCGTTACAATTATCGTCATTTCAATCCCCTCCTCAACATTTTCTACCAATTCTGATAAAACCCTTTCAAATATGCACATGTATTATTTACCCAGTACAAGTCGACAGTGTAACGATTTTATCCCCCCTCCTAGCTCAATATGGTATAATTTGAAAATGAGATCAATACAAAATGTTTGAGGAAAAATTAATTATAACAATTTGAAAAAGGGGAGGGAAAGAGAATAATTCAAAGAAATCGATGAAAAAAAATAAAAAACTAATAAATGGGGATAATTTTAAGAAATCGATGAATAATATATAATAATAATAATAATAATAATAATAATAATAATAATGTCATATACCATTTTTTGAATTTAATCATAAAATACATTCAAAAAATGGTATATGACATATATTGTCATATACCATTTTTTTGAACAATAATAATAAAGGGGGATAAATAATTTTAAGAAATCGATGAAAAATAAAAAATAAAAAGGAGAGAGAGAGAGAGAGAGAGAGAGAGAGAGAGAGAGAGAGAGAGAGAGAATATTTTCACGAAATCGATGAAAAATAAATATAAATGATGTATTTCTTTTTCATGTGCATTATGTACAAATTGTTGTGACATACGAAATGTTCTTTTAGGAACGCTTAATTATCTGTTTTGAAATAAAAGGGAAAAATCGATGAAAAATAAATAAAAAATAATGCAGCATCCATATTTTCATAAATATCACCATGACTAGCTACATCGATATATTTATAACTTTTATTTGCTTTGCTCAGTATCATAAAATCTTTATTTTCATAGAGCAAGTATAACATCAAAAACTATTTTGCATTTAATAACTAAATGACTGAATCCACAATAGCTAAGATAAAAAATACTTCATGTAAATTCGAATATTGATAAATGACAATGTGTAGTTTTAAAAACATCTATTCATTACGATTATGACGATTCTCTCCGAGTGATTTTATAAAAAAAAGCAACTTATGTGTCGATTTTTTTAACTCGGATATTTGCTTTTCACACAAAATTCGTTTAAACGTATAAACGCGGTCAAAAAAAGATGCGACAATTTAATATTTTTATTGTCAAATGCCATGGGTGTCTTCGTATTGTCAATCAAATTCGCACAAAATTTTGTCAATGACCTGAAATCCCAAGACGTCGCTTCGTACAGCGTATCTCCAACATAAAACATTATGTGAAAAATGATTATCTGGTAAAGGAATTTTGATATTCACATAGCAAAAACTGAATAAAATTAACTTAGTAAAAAATCACACACACACACACACACACACACACCACACACACACACTCTTTCTCTCCAGAGACTTTTTTCTCCTCTCTCTGTCCCCAGGCTCTAACTCTCTTCACATCTCTCTCTCTCTCTCTCTCTCTCTCTCTCTCTCTCCAGAGACTTCTTTCTCTCCTCTCTCTGTCCCCGGGTTCTAACTCTTCGCACACGTCCCTCTCTCTCTCTCTCTCTAGACACCTCTATCTCCCCTCCTTCTTCCTCTCTCTCTCTCTCTCTCTCTCTCTCTCTCCAGTCACACGTGTAACATATCTTGGAGATATAACGAGATTTTTAAACTAGATTTATATTTAGATTACAGAACCAATCGATTGTCTGGTTGGTTGCTCATTATTTAACAAAACACGAAACCATCCAAGTCACGGCTTAATCTCCGCTTAACGTCAATCAGATAAACCTATCACGTGACCACCGTAACCATGTTCAATTTTGAGGTACGACAGGGACCGAGGATCCCTGCATGAACGAACACTTTGATTTCTCTCCGTAATATCACGTGATCACCGTAATCAAGTTAAATTTTAAAATACGACAAGACCGAGGATCGCTGCATTAACGAGGACTTTGATTTCTCTCCGTAATATCACGTGATCACCGTGACCAAGTTAAATTTTGAAATACAACAGGGCCGAGGATCGATGCATTAACGAAGACTTTGATTTCTCTTCGTAAGAACAAATGATAAATGGACTATGTGAAACGAAATTGATTAATGAGAAACGGAAATTCAAAATTTTATAAACTCACTTGCGACCAAAACAACCTGTTCAACCAATTTTCTTTTGCGTTTAATGAATTCTGGCAGTTGATTATACCTTTGGGAAGTGTTTCCATGGTTTAGAGTGAAGTTTTGAGTATTTAACCTTATGCATAACGGCCAGATAATTATCAGGAAAGAAAACAAGCCGAGGGACAAAATTATCAAATTATCAAAATATTTATCTTGTCCGACAGCATGTCGAGTACAGACTATCAGATATAACCAAGATAATTCGGCCTTAATTTTGAAACAGTAAAAGAAAAAAGTGAAAAACGTGGTTCCGTATCTGCATATCACATACGTAACAGCGGTCTGCACATTGGCCGTAAGGCTACACGTAGACGTTTAACTCCGACAAACATCAGCACGCTTAACAGATTCAAGGGAATTCAATTTAGGGAAGAGCACTACTAATGAGGGATTGTATTCCGAAACGACCGTCTAGTGCTGCAAACTTAAAACGGGTTTAATAATAATTCAAGGCGAATTTCTTTGTTTATATCCCGATAATTTAATTTTTCATTTTTGTTTCAGATTGTAAGAGTCCATTTTGTAACCCGCCCCCACCCAAGTTATTTCTAAACCTAGCACTAGACGGTCGTGTCGGAATAAAATTCCTCCCATTAGTCTGTAAATTTTTTGAAAAATCAATTTTTGCAGTGCGCTCGGGACAATGTGCAGGAAGGTTTCTTTAAAATGCCATGCTTGCCCGACACGGGGCATCAGTATTTAAGGTCTCCTACTACAGACCCATTGCTTTCAATTCGTAATGCAGAGGGCGCGGTGGCCTAATGGATAAGACGTCAGTCTTCAAATCCAGGGTCTCTCACCGCTGTGAGTTCGAGTCCCGCTCGGACCACATGTGGGAAAGTGAATTTTCCTTACCGTTGGCCTTTACTGATTCACCTGGTATCAGTATAATGGACTGGGGGAGTGGTACGCTTGTCTGCGGCGTACTGACTCTGTGAGCTAGCACGGTAAAGTCGCCCTGAGTGCGCGCTAGTACAAGGCAGACCATACAACACACTCGCACTTCACATGCATACACAAAAATTGTTCAAAGATTAATCCATAGAGATTAATTAAATAGTTCTCGTCGCGAATAGCTGAAAAATTGCTGATGCGACGTTAAGCAACATTCAGCCAGCCAGCCAGCATAATGCCGAATTCTTGGCGAAGAACAAGCACTACCTCTTTTCAAATCTTGGTTAAACCAAGTCGGGATTCTAACTCACTATCTCACATATACGAAACAAGCACTCTACCAATTGAGCTACCGAAGTGGTAAAACAAAAATATGGAAATCGATTTAAAATATTTATTTTTCTCTTTAGAAGAGTAACAGAAATAAAGGGTGTTAAAACGATTAGCAGGGATAATCCGATCTTTATTCAAGTGTATATATGGTTACGTTTGTCAAACGCGCTTGACAGGTCTGCACGTGATCACACCGATTCGGCACGAGTAAAAGTCGTTTAGTATGGAAGGCAGATGAAGTATATTTCACGCCAAATTTGACATTGTATGTGTTTCAGATTCCATCACATATCCCGCACATACACCGCTGGAATATGAGTTTTACAGACCTCGCACAGAAAACCGTTATCGATTCGAATGCATTTCTGGATTTTTATGGCTTAAGACCCAAGTGATATATGCCTTTGTCTAAAATACAGTGTTTGCAAAAACACACTAATTGCAAACCTTAAAATGCATCTAGGGATGTTTCGCGATTCGTTAAATATGTTCTCAATTAACAGAATATTTCAAGCGTCTTATTAACACGGTAAAACATTTTGTTGCACGCGAATTCTTGTGCAACCACGTCAATAATTATTCTTAAAATTTCAATATGTTTGGGATTTTTATTGAAGAATTTTCAAAGTCTTTGATCTAGTTGAAGTAGCTTTAGAGAGCTGTTTTAATTTAAAACATCATGCTATGATTAATTCTCTTCTCTTTCTATTACAGGGAGTCTGTTTAAATGGCTTATATGAATGTCAGTCAACCTATTGATTTGGTTTCGTTTCAGGTTTTTCTAGAATACAAAACCTTGACTGTTCTGTTCAGGTATGTGACGTGTACAGCTTCTTCAACACGCACCATAGCAGCGACAACCCTCAAGTAGTGCAGATTTAAAGTTTTTGACATTCAAAGCTCGTTGTATAAGGTAATTTATTAAACTCTCAGTATAAATGGGGTTGTATAGACGGAACGCAATAACTAGCAATTTGGAGAATGTTTGTTTAGTTAGCGGAAGAAGGGATATGCAGAATTCAAGTTCTTAATTACATAATAAATACCGGGTTCTACTCGGGAATCGGGGATCACGAAAGGCGGCAATTGACATTATGATTCAACAAGCAATAACTTCATTTTAAAATATAAAGAGGAGAGGTACAGCACAGACCTGTCTAAAGTTTAACAATGAGCTAACGAAAAAGAGTCGAAGCCCGGCTGCCAAGTGGCTGAGGAATGGATAGCTTGTGGCCGAAAACCTGCCGACAGATACAGACAGTAGCTGCCAAGGTACAGGTAACGAGGGACCGAAATAGGCTGCCGATTGAGCACTAATTCGTTAGCGTTAGTGTTTAAACTTTCGACAGGTCTGTACTGTACCTAGGTTACATATTGATTTTTATTAAATGTAATGAATTGAAGTTTAATGTAAGTGTTCTAAAACATTCTCATCATAAACTACAAACAAAAACCATTTTAAATGACCCTCTAACGAACTTGAAATGATAGTGTGAAATCATTTATTTTCGCGATGTCTAATTTCCGTAGTAGAAACAATACCATTTGCATTTTGTAGGGTTGTAATGTGCTTCTGAATTTTTGCAAAATAATGAATTCAAAAGAAGGACATAGCAATATCAGAGTAATAAATTCGTGATTTGTGGCTTCAAGTCTTAAGTAAGTTTGTAATTTATATTATTTCGTTGACATGTAAGTTCGCCGTTCAGAGTATCCATGGAAACAACGAAAATTGGGACACTACGAATATTAATGATTTGTCAGTATTCTAACGTCTTAAAATATGCCTAAATAAAGTAGTTTCAAAGGAAAAACGTTTCGGAGCACACGTAAGGCACATAATGGCACAGCGACGGAAATTCTCTTGAACAGAGGAGGTTAAAAATTTGTCGTGATGTACCAAACTCAAAAAAGGTTTTATATCCCTCAACACATTATTATTAATCAGATCGAAAATTATCTTGGATATAATAATTAATAGTTTCATGTTACTTCTCAATATTGATATAACAAATCGGAAGTAGCTAGCTAAACAGGTTGTAGCTTACTCTTTCGGAACACCCGGCCTCACTTCCTGTTGGAATTTCACGTGTTTTACTTAGTTTGCCAGTTTTAAGTTTTACTTGGATTGTGACTTGAACATGGATGTGTATGTTGTGGTTGATTTAAGAATTAAGTGAGTGATTGAATTACATCAGCATTAAATTACAGCTGACATTTGCGACTATAGAACTTTCATGAAACAATGCATTCAAAATTAGCACATGACACAGCTATTCATGACTTGATTTAAGTATTATTACACGTGTCGGGATGCTGTCCTTAAATTTGAGGATATCAGAGGAAAGCGTTCCGTCATGAAATATTTCAGTAAACGACATTTTGCTAACCGTGTCTTAAATTTCCAGATCTTAAAGAAAAGCTCTACCACACGACTATCCATCTGCTTAAAAAGTTTGAAATCTACAAATGAGAAGTACATTTAATAGACTAGATCTTATTCTATTTAGTTTTCGATACTTACGAAATTTGATATGATATCATTTAACTCCTTTGTCACATGTAAAATCATTACCGAATATGAATTCAGAGTTCATAAGGTCACGTCAATTGATGGAAATGGGGGTAATCACACCCTTTTAACTGTGTTCAAGAAAGCTTTTAAATTCGTATCCAAATATGATAATTCGTTACTAGATAACCCATGTTTAGAGGAATAGGTCTGCATGGTAATGGCGCGGGTAGAATAATAATGACTGGAACGAGTGGTTTGGAGTGGAATGGAGTCGAGTGGAGAAATAGATTTTTACCCCCAGTTAAGATTATTCCACCTACCCGTATCACTGTGGTCAGTTCAGGGATAGTGAAGAAAACTGGAGTGCCTGGACAAACCCACCTACAATCGGTAAGCGAATACAGAGACGAATGATAATACAGTTTACAGCCCAGTTATGATTCTTCCACTCACTTGCAAATACTTAAATATTTAACACATAACCTTCAGCCACTTATTCAAAGTGTAACAGTTATCAGTTCACGAAGCATGAGAATTTGAAGGAGAATATTACATAACTTTATTTTCATTAATGTGACCTCAGCTATTTGTGTTGACCACTTTACCATTCCTTTGAGAGTAATTAATATTCCTGATAGAAGATACGGTTTTAACGTTAATGGATCGTTAATTAGAATTCCTGACGAAAACTTTAGCTGTCTTATCTTTAGTTATGGCCTTAAAATATTTGGCGAATGGATAGTATAACTCTAGTTCAGTCTGTGGAATTTGTCACTTTTCTCTCACGTGGAGATTCCCGCACACTTGTCGAATCCGCCATGTTTGTTTTCCCGTGAGTCTGCAATTGCTTCCCGCGTTCTTATGGAATCAATCAAAATTATTTTCCCGCGAGTCGGCAATTGCGAGAAATTTTGTTTAAGATATTTGTTTTAAATTTGTGATTTTAAAGAAATATTTTATTCATATATAAAAAAGATAAAAGGTCTAATGGACTAGATACACAGAACCGATATTATATAATAAACAAGATTACCATTTCTCACTTCATACACTCTCATTAATATTCAAGAGCGGTATATAAATAAAATGTATTTTGCAAAATGTGTATGCGGTTTGAGACAAACATTTGCATATATTTATATATTTAGCTGATAAGTGTATCAGAGTCAAGGCCTGGAACTTTATCATGCTAATGTGTTTAAATATTATTGTTCTTATAATGTTGTTGACCTTGATGTAGTGTTCTGGACCTTGTAATAATGTTGTCATATACCAGTTTAGAATTTAATCATAAAATACATTCAAGAAATGGTATATGATATTGTCATGGGTCGTTGTAATAATATCATTGAACTTGTTGTAATGCTATAACGTTGTCTGTGCCTTCCTTTAATGGTTTAGACCTTGTTGTGGTGTGACACGTTAAAACCCTCCCTGCACATTGCCCTGAGCACATGGAAAAGATAAATATTCTGCCACTTCACCAACAACAGGTCTCGATATGACTAAACTATTTTTGACTGGGATGCAAAACTCTAATCACAATCAATCAATCAATCAATCAATCAATCAATCAATCAATCAATCAATCAATCAATCAATCAATCAATGTTGTTGACCGTGCTCTGAAAGATGAGACATTAATTTTAGCTAAAATGTTTACTTTGCAATAACCCTTAAATAAAGGACACCAAACAACAAACGGTTGATCAGGATGCAAGCTTATACGAAAAGATATATAAACCTAAGTACAAATAAGTATATGCATCCATGTTTCAGTTAAAACAGACTTGTCCTTAAAAGCATCTTTTTGCAGTATTTACGTCATTTTCTATATGCCTCGTTGTCAAGACTCCCTAGATGTTTCAAGTATTTGGTGATTTTAGATTGATCAGGCGTACGCGTTGTAATCATGCAGTGTGAGTTATCTCTGCCATGCAACCGTACATTATAATCATTTTAGACCAATCAGGCCCATTATTAGAATTTAATGCCTAATGTATTATCACTTAGTTTAGTGTTTCCGCTACAGTATCGATCTACTCCAAAACTAATCTACAACGGGGAACGAGTCGCAATAACGAATTGGAAATCTTTCCGGCTACGAAACATTTGCCAGAAATGCAATTATAGGAAAAATGAGAAAATCTACCGCTCTTCCACCTAATTTAAAAATCAAATTTTGTAATAAAACTATGTTTCTTTATTTTGACACTCAACAGGTTCGATAATTAGAATTTCTAGGCGCCCCCGTTGGCGCCCCTGCTGCAGGAAATCGATTTTCTGTCAGAATCAATGGATTCTGGGTAATTGTAATGCACTTTAACTATTAACACAGCCATTTTATAGCACCGTTATGAGGCGGTAACTCGTGTGATACGTTATGTCCAATCATTAGAGAATTCCGAACGACTTTTAAATTCCGAATATCTCCTGAATTACTCTGCTATAACCTGTTTTGTAAAAGTCATTATTCTTCAATTTCCAGGACGAACCACGTTTCTCATGAATCACACCGCTGTAACATGTTTTGAAAAACGGATATGTTTCTACATTTATCCATTATAATCCAAGGACGAGCCGACCTCGAAGCTTATTTGTAAAAACTTTGCAAGGTTTCCACAATTTTAAAATTAATATTATAAGTAGCTAAGTTTCCAATTTTGTTTTTTTGAAAATATACATGTTTTAATAGTATATGTATTTTTCACATACGTACAAAAATATACTACTTTTTTGAAGAATTTCCCATAAAAATTAGTAGACAATGTCGAACAGAAATGGGAACATAGCCTTTGCCAAAATAATTAAACAAATAAAAAGAATTTTATTGCAAAATTAAAGAAATTCGATAATTCAATCAGAATGTCATCGTAATCCAGGAACATACCAACTGCGTTATTTAATAAATCGTGGCCTATGTGCAGCCTCTTTGCCAAAAAAAAAAAAAAAAAAAAAAAAAAAAAAAAAAAAAAAAAACACCAAAAACCCAACTGAATTACGGCAAAGTTAAAGAAATCCGATGATATAACGAGAAAGCTGTTTACTTTAATAGTAAGTTATATTTTTATCTTGTTGATTCAAATTTTAGAACGAGATACTGCAGCATATACGTCATTAAGCGAGGATTAGATTTTTCTGCCGCTTTTTGGATTACATGCATGCACGTGGTGTGTGCAGCATAACGATTACATACGAAATACTAGATATTCTGATTTCGGTTGTACTGCAAAGAATCGTACAGGACTTAAGTTACTTGGATAGGATACACGATACATTGAATTATCGCACTATTAATTTTAATGGTACATAAAAGTTGTACTGAGTGCGTCAAAATAATTATTTCATCACAATATTGTTACTAAGTATGATGTCTCTGTATCCAAATTTATCCTTGATATATTTGACGTCTCATTGATCTTGGTTTTGATTACACGTGACACACGCGTCATAGGTGCAACTAGCTCAACAGGAGGACTCGGCCACACTTTCCTTTTGCCAGTTTTCAAAGTTTGCTTTTACTTTGCTTTAAGATTGTGTTTTGAAATGGATTGGTAGGTTTCTTTTAATTTTTAAGTACATTGGCATCTTATGCTACCATTTTTTCAGCATATTTACGTAGTTCCGTTGTCCAGATATTTTCAGCTCAAAGTGGTAAGGAAACGTCACTAAAATTTGAAAAATGGCTTGCAGACATACGGTGCAGACCTCTCGAAAGTTTAACATTAGGGTAACGAATTCGAGCCGAGTCGGCAGCTATTTTTTGACAGCATTTCGGCAGTTGCTATACATCTTTTGGTAGCTTTTTGGTCACTAGCTATCCTTGCCTCCGTCGTTCGGCATGCAAGCCTCAACTCCATGTATATGATGTTATGTTTACGACTATTGGTTAACCAATATTTACTTAGTCTTGGTTGCTTTTTGGCCATCAACTGCTCTTGTCTCTGTCCAGAACACTATAACAAACCCCAACTCCGCGTCTTCGTTTGGTGTAAAATGTACTGTACATATTCATGTTTACGGCTATTGGTTAACCAATATTTACTTTGTCTTGGTTGATTTACGTTATCGAGCTCATGCATGGATAAAAGACTAAAGTAGGTGATAAATAACAATGGGTTAAACCTACCTTTCAATATTGAAATGTTTGCTGAAATTGTAACTCTAGAAATTATTGTAAATATCTAAAAGTGTTGACACAGTAAAATATTGAACGAACAAATAAAATTAAAATGCCTCATTACTTTATAATTGGATAAGCCGTGACATGTAATATTGCATTTCATTGAATATACGTACTGGCTAGGGTGTAACGATACACCTAAAACCGTATTGCAATATGTTGCAGAATTCGTATATATTGACTAGGTATTGTACTTTTATTGGAAGTGTTGAAGAAAATTGTACTAAAATAAAACGCACGAGTAGTGTTGTTTTATCACAAACAGTGGCATGTAATATTGAACTAAATGTACGTCGTGTTCTCTGAACATTGGCGTATTTCATTTTATGTTTTGAATTATTTACTACTTTGGAATTTAAAAATGTAATCTTTAGCATAAACAGTTGCATATAATATTGATTTTCAAATAAGTGCTTTCTAAAATGTTAAAGCATTTTATTCATACGAAATTATTTATTCATTTTAAAAATGTCGACTACTTGTTTTTTTTAAAACAATGTATACATGCATATGCAGTGGCATGTAATGAGAGATTGGTTGATGGGTTGGCGTAATGAACTTAATATACGTTCTTTCTCAATAAGAATCTAATTAATATTTATCTATATGAAATTATTTATGCATTTTGAAAATGCCAATTTAGCTACATAAACAGTTGCATGCAATATTTGTGTATTGATTCCTTTAATTAAGATTAATACATGGTTTATGAACAGGGATTTAAATATTTAATTCATATGAAATTATTTATGCATTGCATGTTAAAAATGTTAAACTATGTGCATAAATGGTGGAATGCAGTATTGGGTTGTTGAGGAACTTCATACGTGCTTTCTGCACAAGAACTTAAATATTTAATTCATTTTGAAATTGTTTATGCATATTAAAATTGTCAAATCCTATGCATTAATAGCGACACGCGATGTTGGTTTTTTATAGTTGCTCTCTGAACAGCACTCAAATGATTCATTCTGGTTTGAGTTAATTACGCATTTTGAAAACGCACGCATCGTAAACAACAATAATAATAATAATAATAAAAAACATGAACCATGCAATATACCATATACTATACAATGTTTCAATATTTTTTGAAAATAATATTTCAAACTTTGAATAAACATGGATTAATAATACTATATAGAAAACATAATATGCAATCTTTGTCACATTCATTTGGTGAATGTTGTATTATCACCTGATGTACCACATGCATAGGTGGCTCAGTGAATAAAGAATTGAATTGAATTAAGGAACTGTTCCTGCAATAGCTGCACGAATACTAGTCGTAAGAACATTCATTTTGTAGTACATTAAGGGCATAAAATGGGATTTGATTTGATTTGGTTTACACAAACTTTAAACTGAATAATAAAATACTTATCCACATGAACAAACGTATTTGAAATATTTTTCAGCATATTTCAAGTATAATTAAATTGTAAGGCTTTATGAAGTATGAATTTGTAAATAAAAATTTAAATTTGAATAAACACTTCTCTTATTTATTTTACCAAATAGTATATATTTAACCAAAAATTTTGTTTCAATTTTGTTCCGCAATTTTTATAATTAAACTCAGTTGACAAAAACGCTTAAGTTAATCTATTCCATGTGCGTTTAAATAAATAGAAAATTACTACAGTGATCACCATGTTGTCATTTTAAATGTCACATTTTATATAGAAATTTAGATTATTGTTCATATTATTTTTGATATACATACATGTACAGTGTAATTGTAACAGTACGGTACTCGTATCAATTATATACATACCTATTTCATGTTCTAAATGTAAAAGGTCGTAATCTCAAATTTACAGGGTTTTTTTTTCGTCAGAGAAGGTTGGTATCATCAATAGATTTTAGCAAATCATGTAATATTTTATTACATTTTCCTTACCAATATTCATATAATTGTGATTTTTATCATAATAATATAGCTAAACGAAATTTTGAATAATTATAAAAAATCTTTAGGTATAACATGTATCATACCATTGAAAAACATCGTTTAAAATCATTAAACATGTTCAAAATAGTGTATGACAATTTATTTTAAAATGCCATTTTTAAGGCTATTTGATGAAAAATTTAATTTTGATCAAAACATTTCGAAGTGTCATATACCATTTTTAAAGCACAATAAAATGGTGTATGATAATATAATGTCTTATCACATTTTAAAAATGTATTGCATGGGAACATTCAAAAAGTGTACTAGTATTATGTAATTTTAAACCTTGCATATCGAGAAATTAAAAATTAAATAAATACTTAGTAATTTTAAAATTGTTATGGCAATATTGTATTATGTCATCGTAAGTAACACGTGACAAATTCAATAGTCTATTTCAAATTTATTACATTTTTATGACATAATCAATAGTCTATTTCAAATTTATTACATTTTATACTTTATTCATAAACTTTAATGTTACCAATTTAAATTTATTTTGACATTAAACATTAATTTGGTTCTTAAACGATTTCTCATCTGAGGATCATAAAACTTTATGAGTCTTGTAAATTGAGTTATCTCGTTATGTGATTTGTTAGTTTCTCGTTCTCTTGTTAATCCACTACATGCACATATCTTGTAAAATTACAGTGAGAGTTTTCTTTCCTTCAAGCTAAAATGATATCAATTCACTAGGGGAACTTCAAAAGCTTTAAGGCAAAAGAAAATCGATAGAAGAATTTTCAAATGAAGAAATATCATTTGAATTATGTTAGTGGTTTTTACTACTTAAATTATTGATTGTGCATTTCAGCAGGAAGCACCAGATTGTTTAGCGCCCTCTTGTGATTGTAGCGCCCTCTGGTGATTATTTATCACGTTATCTTTGGAGATTTTCTGTGACAGTGTTTGTAGTACATGTCCTTGTTGGGCAATCACGTGTTACAACAATATTTTCATGATAGCAGGAAATGAAAAAAGATAACACTATTGAATTTTGTTTGCAAATATTGTTGATGGCAAATGGATAAATCCGAGTTTGACGTAAATAGAAAGTTTTTTTTTGTTTGTAAGCATTATCTCATGTTCAGCTCTATTACGTCATTTAATAAAATCTTCATTCACTCTTTTAAAGAACTGTTTAAGAACTTTGTAATTTTGATTATAAAATTGGTTAAATATGATGATTTTTTTGTAAAATTAAAACTGGTATAATATGTAATTGTATCTTTCACGCAATGCAGGATTTCCGAGTTCCCCCGCAAAACACGGATTTGGTTTTAGAAATTATATATTTCGTCACGTGATTTGTCCACTTCATGTACTTATCACAACGAACGTACTGTTTTGACAGTGTGTGTCATATACCATTTTTTGAATTTAATCATAAAATACATTCAAAAATGGTATATGACAACAGGAACACAAAGACACAGAGGAAGAAACAATATTTCTAACACGGAGACTACGTATTGACTAAATAATGGAGACACTCATGAACACTATCTCAAAACTTATCAATAGATAAACGGTATCAATAAATTGTAAAATTTGAGAACTAAAATATAGTTATATCTTTTGGTTTTTCTATCTATAGAAATTATTCAGAAGCACAATTTAGAGTTTACATAGTAAAATAGAACTTGAAATACACTAAGAAAACCTTCCTTAATCAATATATGAAATATTCTTTTTGTAAAAATTTAGTGTATCGGCTTTATACGCTTAACATTGTTACAACGTTACATAAAAGGGACGTTTATTAAGCTTTAATCTAGTAAAATCGATAATAGAACCTTACTTTAATGCTTTTTGACTTTTAAAACATCAGTTCCTATTTACTGAGCTATGTCAAGTGGTGATAAAATAAACTTCACTCTGAAAGGTTATTTAGTGTTAAAGTTTGCCAATTTCCGCCCTAACCAACCGACTAAACATTTCCCAATCACTGCGGCATTAAAACATGGCGGGTAGTATTTTCAGTAATTGAAAATAATATTAGAAACAAACAAAAATCAACAAACATAGCGGATAGATTTTATTAAAATTTAAGAATATTATTGACGAACAAAAAACTTTAAACGTCATCACTGTGGTATTAAACATGGCGGATTCAATATAGCAATCAATAATTTAAATGATTACAAAAATGTTACATTTTCAAATTCTTTTGAACATAAACATGCACACGTCTACACGTGCGTAAATTGACAGTGTCAGGTGAATTATAATGTGGTGCATGCACATACAACACATAATAATAACCTGTCACGTGCAGCAATTTTTATCTAATTATATTTATTTTATATCATTGCGAAATCTAACACAGACCCGTGCCAAGACTGTCTATATGCAACTTTGATTTCAGAACATGTAAATAAATCAATTTTACAAAGGCATATGATATGTAACAATGACAAATCTCATTGAAATAACTTGTATCACAAAACCCATGACATGTGTATTTGGAATTAAGACTTGAGCGAATGACGATGTATACTGCATATTAAGCGAGTACATGCATGTCGAAAGTTTAACATTTAGCTAACGAATTGGTACCGAATCGGCAGATCACCGCGGTCACTGTAGGTCTATCTAAACAACGACAGCATTTCGGTCACTAGCTATCAATGTCTTGGTAACTCAGCATCCGAGCTTTGACTCCTTTTTAGTTAACTCATTGTTAAGCTTATGACAGAACTGTACTGTACAAAATAGCAGAAATGCAGTTATTTCAATTAAGTCCAAACCATTGCTGCCAAACTCTCATGTCGAACTAATGTACCTTGTTTGCATTCAAAGTCATAAATGTGTGGAAACAAACTCAGTCAATTCAATCAAACAGAAATCTGGATGGAATATATAAATAGTGTTGTCACAAGTTTAACATCTAACAAACAAGAGTCGAATTGGCAGATAATTTCATCCCCTCGTTACCTATATCACAACGACAATTCGACAGTTGTAATCTATCTGTCGACAGTTTTTCGGCGACTGTCCATAACTCGACATCTGACCATCTACTTATTTTCGTTAGCTCAGTGTTAAACGTTCTTTAGGTTTGTATTATAAAAAGTTTTTTTTTTAAAAATCCGATATCAATTCAATGCCACACATATTATATTGCCTTAGGTTGATCTGGTATATTACATTTAGGTCCCTCTATTTTTCTTTTTTCAACATATTAATATATTTGGATTTTGTAATAATATGAATGCAAACGTATACCGTTTAAAATAAAATTACATTGTTCCAGGACATATTAGTCTCAAAACTAAAAAAGTGAATAAATGTGCATGTATTAACCCTTTACAAATACTTTCGAACCTATTGTGAGGCTTATGAATGTGATAAGCATTATGTCGTGATCACAAAAAGCATAAATGAATCGTCTTCTGTCATAAATGTCTGCTTCTCCCTTTATAGTATATATTTTCAAAGACAATTCCTTGGTGTGTGTTCAAATTCCTCGTATTGAAACATAATGCTATTATCTTTGTATTTTTAGGCGTGAATCAAGATGCAAAGCACCCAGGAGATGAAGATCACGGAACTTAATCCGCATCTGATATGTGTTTTATGTGGCGGGTATTTGATTGATGCTTCGACTATTGTTCATTGTCTGCATTCATGTAAGTGCTTGTAATCCCAGGAGTCTGAAATGTAAGCCGAAGGTTATTTACTAGACTGCTTTATAAAACAATGTTACCTATAAGTAAGAGATAAATATATAGAGTGAGAAATTATCCGTCGTAAATGAATTGGATGGTGTAGGCATTAATTGAAGGGTTCTCTGTCGCCTATGGCCCAAATCTTTTAGAGCTAGAGATTGTGCTTAGTAAAGTATGTGAATAGGGTAGACATTAGTTGAACGATTCTCTGGTGCCATTGCCCCAAAATATTTTAGAGCTTACGCATTTATTTAAAACGTTGGCAATCTATCACGTTCTACGACTAAACATTTCGTATCATCGCAATATTATTGATAGGTGTGATGTCTCTATATTCAAATTTGTCCTGGATATATTTGACGTTCCATATTTGTTCCGTGTTCCTTCATTGCCAATATTTTAATTTTACACATTGCGGATGTAGCTAGCTGGACAGGAGGTGCTCGCCCTTTCGGAAAACCTATTCTCACTTCTGTGGTGGAAGTTCACGTGTTAAACGTAATTTGCTAGTTCTCACGGTTTTTATTTGACTTTTCGGGTTGTGTGATATGGACATGGACTGGTATATTTGACTTTGTATATCGTCGTTGATGAAGTGAAACGCCTTGTAAAACATTGTTTATTGTGATCGATAGTTTGATTTGGTGAGAACTCCTTAAAATTAATATTCATACTTGCAGAAAATGAAAATGTATAATCCAGCTAGGAAATATCGTGTTTTATAAAGAGCGAAGTACATATGCATGAAACTAAAATACAAATCTCCGGGAATCTCTCTTTGGTATATAATTCCCACACGCCAGATAAAAGTGTCGTTAGCACTTAAATCAGAAAAACCAGCAAAAACTATAATTAACAATTTACCAGTGAATAGTTTAACCATTAGAGGAAATGAGAAGCTTAAACACTCCAACAATAGACTCTTTTTAACAAGGTGGTTTTAAACAGTAGCTGTGAGAACAAAAAAAGTAAAGCATTATTATCTCTTAGTGTTAGTATATTTACCGAAGCGTGACAAAACAGTGTCTTAACCATGATTTATAGCGCCGACCCACGATGTTGTCACTTCATAACCGCCAGTTTATCTTTATTACTACTAAAGCTATACTAGTGATATGATTTCTTAAAGATAATATTGATAAATTAATGATACGAGTTGTCTGTAGCCCTGGCATAAAACATAATTATTTTCTCTATATCATTAACACCGTGCCGTGTAACAAGTGTCTTCCATTGCTTTTGAAGTTTGATGGTTTCAATATGGGGGATAAATGATGTATTATTAGGCAATTAACAACGAAAAATCGTCTTAACAGCTTTTATTATCCAGGACAGAAAAGTAGGGAGACAACAAACGGATCCCTCATCACCAATTTCTTCATAGCGATCTTTTTTATTTCTAGGATTATTGAATGTTGTTTGAAGTATACAATTTTGTATGTTTTACTTATACATTAATATAATTACTTATAATTTTTTACCTTTTTCCACAATGAGTGTACCATGTATTGAAAAGAATTCGGACAGGCCATTGCCACATATCTTTTTACGTGAATGTCTTTATTTCTATAAAATTATTTCTACATTTTCAATGTATAATTATTAATTACTAATATGTTACTTACACAATAATATAATTACTGAGAATCTCTTAATCTCATTTTAAAACCGTAAAAATTATTATTGCAAATTATTTGTAATTGGTTTAGCGGGTGTAGCTAGCTAGACATGAGGTTCTTATCCTTCCGAAGTACCCAGTCTAACTAACTTGGTGGTAGTTACATGTTCAAGTTACTTTTTGAAATATGTTTTATGCATGGACCAGTATGTTTGTGTTTGGTTTCAAATGATTATATCTATTGCAAACTCCTTCTATCATATATTGTTCCTCGTGCAATCATTGTAGAATCCCGATATATCGGGTTTTAAATTATGAACAATTTCATTGCATTTTCGGAGAATATTCTCAGAAGAACGTTTTTGAAATAAAATGTGTCGTTTAAATTGAAAATTCTATTTACTTTCAGTTTGTCGATCCTGTATAGTACAATACTTCCAGACAAATCGCCATTGTCCAATATGCCAAATTCTTGTCCACAAACGGTACCCACTAGTGCATTTAAGGTAAGTGATACTCTCACAGGATATTTTAACAATGTGAAATGAGAACAAGTGAGATAAAAAAAATAGAGACATTGTGAGCTAATTTAGTTTCTATACCTTCAATAATAGGGCATTTTTTTGGAATACTACAAGTCAAATGCCCCCATCTTATCTACTGTATACATTTGTTTCACATCAGCAGAGGTTTCCCACTTTGTCCCTGAAACAATGACTTGAAAAAAGTTCCTGTTTTTGGAACCTTGTGTGTGGTGCCTAACTTCGATTTTATCAATCTGGTATCAAGTTCATGATGCTATTATAGGTTATCAAGTATTTTTATCAATAAGATAAGCAGTTTAGATTTTAATTATTTAAAATGACAACTGTTGTCACGTTTTGCGTGTTTAAACTACTAATGTGCTATATATAAATATCAGACACAGACTTTTGAAACCCGATTTCAAATAAGCAGTGTCAGTGCTGTAATAGTAGAAGGATTTTTGAAAATAAATGCATTAATTGGATGTTGAAATATCAAAAGAAGTCAAATTGGTAGTGATATGATCGTAAAGGTAACCATAATCTCAGTTTCCATTAGACAGAAGTGGTAAGTAAAATGTTGTGTGATTTGAATATTTAAAATTTTGCAATAAAATTAATGTTATTGAAAGTTGAAATATCAAATATAAAATTTAAAGTGGTTAATCTGGTTATCTGGTTTTGTTTTCACGAGCTTTTTTATAAAAACAAAGTTCATAGGACAAAAATTACTATGCCGCATTTATAGAAGTCGTATGACCATAGCCAATACCGTAGTTAAAAAATAAAAAACAAAAACAAAACAAAACCAGAAACAGGAAGTTGTAGTATTTCAAATTTTACAGTAACGTTTTGGAATAGTTTTATTTAAAATAATAAATAATTTTTAAAATAAATAAAATAGTTCATGATAGTAGTGTAACCTGTCGCTACATTGATTGTTGTCATATTGTGAGAAAGAAACGTTTCATTTTAAAAATAAAAAGAATCTTACATTTGTGTTAGTAAATATTGAATTTATAAAAATCGTCATATAAATTTTATATTTCATGAACATTCATGTACGATAGAACGATACAAATCTCTAGTTTTATTATTGAAATTTAATACTTATTACAGGAACTGTTCTTTGGCCTCGTTTTATAAATTCTTAATCAACATTATTAACTTCAATCTTTGAAAACAGATATGGTTTAATGATATCTAAAACTCTACTTTTTAACATTTATGTAACGGATGAAACTTGTATTACATAGCAAAAAATGAATAAATAATAAATATCAGTATTGGTGCCTTGTGGAACATTTGCAATATTGTTGATACGTATGTTGTCTAAGGAAGGATTCTCTGTATCTAAAATTATGCCGCCAAATAGATTCAGGTTCTGTTTCATCTCAATTTCGATGTATTGTTTCCTAAAGCTTAAGAATTAAAAAAAAAAAAAAAACCAAGTTCTTAGAAAACAGTATTATGAAGGATATAATTCCCAATATGTGTTTGTTTTTTGTCTAATTTTACACTCACTTTCTTGGTTTCGTTGGGTTTAGCCAGGTGCGTGTTATTATAACTATTTTCTTGGTTTCGTTGGGCTTAACCAGGTGCGTGTTATTATAACTATTTTCTTGGTTTCGTTGGGCTTAACCAGGTGCGTGTTTTTATAACTATTTTCTTGGTTTCGTTGGGCTTAACCAGGTGCGTGTTTTTATAACTATTTTCTTGGTTTCGTTGGGCTTAACCAGGTGCGCGTTTTTATAACTATTTTCTTGGTTTCGTTGGGCTTAACCAGGTGCTCGTTTTTATAACTATTTTCTTGGTTTCGTTGGGCTTAACCAGGTGCGTGTTATTATAACTATTTTCTTGGTTTCGTTGGGCTTAACCAGGTGCGTGTTTTTATAACTATTTTCTTGGTTTCGTTGGGCTTAAGCAGGTGCGTGTTTTTATAACTATTTTCTTGGTTTCGTTGGGCTTAACCAGGTGCGCGTTTTTGAAGCTATTTTCTTGGTTCTGTTGAGTTGTAGCAAGGTGCATGTTTTTCAGCTACAAATGATAATGTTAATCAAGGTGACGTATTATTTCTTTACAGACCAGATGATATTCTACAAAATATTGTGTATAAAATAGTCCCAGGAATATTCACTGGTGAGTATACTGATTCTTATTACTATATACCATTTTTTAAATTTTATCATTCAATACACTATACTATTTTTTGAAATATATGACCCTAGTATATAGGGCTTCTGTTTGGAACATTACAACTTACTACGCGGTGATTAGGAAATCTAATTCGGACATGAATCAGTATGTTTGCTTTTGGTTTAAAAAAAATATTTGATTTTATTAAGTAGCTAGTTAGAATTTTCTTTTTAATTATTATTTCTTTTGTAAAATTAGGAAAATATACATAATTAATTATAAGAACGTTGATGACAATTGAATAATTTTGCTGAATTGTTCTTAATAAAATAATCTAATGTATACTGATAATAATCATTGATTAATTGGATATCAAAGCAGAAATGGTAAGCTATTTAATTAACATTGAAATATAGTTAAACATCCACCATTTTCACAATTTTTCTACATACTAATACGGCCACATGTTCGATATTGCCACTCCATAACACAAAATGATTTTGTTTGTATATTTAAAAAAAAATTAAAAATGTTTTCGATAATCAAACCAGATAAATCACAATAACAAATTAATTGCGGTTAACCAAAAACTTTACCAAAAATATTCTGCAACTTACCAAACTTTTACCTGAAAACATGATCAATATACCTGCTTCTCCTGCTTTTCACTGTTAATATGCTATGGTAGAGCTTGTTCCCACGACGGAAACTTTATACACCGAAGCAACCTACTTTCAAATAGATTGGTGACACAGGGATAAGCTTGTTAACCCGAGACTACGGTTATTTAGGCATATCCAGGCCCTCAGAAATATTTTATGACATAACATCGTCGATATGTATGATTGGTATTGATCCAAACTTATCATGGATATATTTGACGTCCAATAGTTCCATGTTCTTTTCATTCTCTCTTTTGCTTTCAAACATGGCGGTTGTAGCTAGCTATATAGAAGCGTTTTGATTCTTAGCACCTGACCTTACTTCCCTGGTAGAAGTTCGCGTGTTTAACTTAACCAGTTTTCAAAGATTACATTTTGCTTTTGAGATTGTGATTTGAACAAAGATCGGTATGTGTGTGATTGATTATCAGTCACTAAATCAAATTTAATGATTATTCGTTCGCAAGAAATGAAACATTTATACAATTTCTATGCCATACATATCTTACATGATTTTTTCAAATACCCAAATGAAAAATGATGTACAATAAAGTTAATTTTGTTTCAGAGGAAATGAGACGAAGGCGCGATTATTATACAAGACACAGTGAAGGTTTGTATTACATATTATACCAGTTTTAATTTTACAGCACTAGACGGCCGTTTCGGAGTACAATTACTCATCAGTAGTGCTTAGACCAAAATTATGAAACCAAAATTATTTAAGATGTTGAAAAGCTACCCAAAGGACCAAAATATGTTTTCCCAAATTAAGCTAAGGAAATACTTTACATGAGGGAGTATACCTTAGTTTTTGAGAAATTTCAAATTTTAACTTGCAGGAAATGTGGACAATTATAGTATATTTCTGATAATAATACGAAATTATTGCCTACTGAGTTTGTGATATCCTCGGGGCACCAGCCACCAGCAGAGATATCGGCTCAGCGATTTAAATTACATATTAAACCAGTTTTAATTTTACAGCACTAGACGACCGTTTCGGAATACAATTCCTTATCAGTAGTGCTTGGACCAAAATTATGAAACCAAAAATTTACTTCGTTAAACAGAATTAAATTTGGACATGGATTGGTAGGTTTGTTTTTGATCAAACCAGTGTAGTAATAAGTACAAGACACACATAATACATGTATATTTGTATACAGGATATGGAGGCGATTGGAAAAACCCGGACTGAAGACGAGAATAGATTATAATAATAACATAAAGTCAATTGTTGTGGCTAAATTATAATATGCCCTTATATTGGCCATATACCGTGCGCTAAATCAACATTAGTGCCACCAAATTAACGTCCTGTTATTTGTACCATTCTCAAAACCAGTTTTCAGTCCAAATATCCAAAATTAACAAGATTTACGAGTTTGGAAATATTGTCTATTAATGATATACTCATCATCTATGAATGATTATGTTCTTCGTAAATTTTAAAATTATTCTCTTAAATTAAGCTATGCTTAATTGTTCAAAGTATTGTCTCAGTGGATTTGGTAAATTTATTTTGATCATTCTATTTGTCACATTTTACATCTTAAAAATATTTGTATTTCAATAATTTTATTCAGAGCACTACTGATAAGGAATTTTATTCACATAGTGCTGCAAACTTAGAACCAGTTTAGAAACAATACTATTATGGATACAATGTATTTATTTTTTCTCCTCACTAACTTGGCTCAAATTTATAATGGAAACTATTAAAATACTGACTAATTTCAAAGCATGTTGTAATAAAAACGAGTGATACTTTTACCAATTAGTACAAAATATAATGGATCTCATTATTCAAATGTCAGACAGACGCGCATTCATTATTGAAAGCCAGAAATATCGATAACAATAATTTGGCACTTGCGTGATGGACGATGGGATACATCAAAGTTACACTTCCGGAAGTGACATCCATTGATGGCTGCCGACAGTGATCAGTTTTGTAATGTCTCTTCCTGTGACGGAAAATTATTTCTGACATGCATTGTGTTGTTTGCTATTTTAATTATAGACTAATCAAAAATGTAAATTGTGACTTTAAAATAAATAATATCTCTTTGGAGAGATTTTACGTTTGACTATGACAGTTTAACTTATCTATATATATTTTCAACAACAATTATACAACTTTTTGTTTCTGCTACTCCCCTGTTACTTTAAAAATAATTATTTAACATTGTTGTTAACGTTTAAATGTTTGTTATCTTAGTGATGTATTATCTTTACGCAAGTACACATTTATTGACTGACAAACTACACAACAGTAAATTAAACGATATTTCCCTTTTTGTAGACATAGCTGTTTGATATAAATTAAAAACCTCTACTCTCTCATTTGCTCAGTTATTACGATATTTTTCTACGATTTTACGGATTCTTTTCAAAATAGCTGGAATTAAAATTATTAAAAATAAAACATTTACTTTTTAAGCTGAAGTTCATCAATGTGATAAAAACGTATAGCCGTCATCTCAATATTGTTAATAAGTATGATGTCACTTGATCCAATTTTCAATTTTAAGCGTAACGGATGTAGTAGCTAACTATACAGCTAGCCATCCGAAACACCTGGCCTCACTTCCCTGGTAGAAGTTTGTGTGTCAAAAAAATTAGATTGGCAATTTTTTTAAAGCAGGGATTGTGATTGGGGGAATGTTATGTTCGTTTTAGATAAAAAAAATTTGTTATTGATTAATCCTCAATACAAAAAGTTTTTGCGTTTTCTAAAAGTGTTCGTCGATTTGATAGTTACGTTTCAATGTCGAGTAAGATTATATTGTCATGAATTTCAGTAATACTATTTCGTTTGCTACAGGTAATAATATTACTATATTAACTATTTGACCACCAATATTAAAAAACAGTATCGTATTATAATGTTTTCCAATCAATTGAACCTGTGAATTAGTAAGTATTTATCTTAATGATACCCTTTTTATGATTTCAGATTCAGAAGCCATTTTAACGGACCCCGAATCAGAAGGCACCAGACAGATATTTTCACCTGAAGAAATGATTAGCTTATCTTTAGAAATGTGTTGCAGGTAAAAATATTGGTTTTAATGTTCTTAATTTAAGTCAACTGACGGAATCTTCCTTTACTTTACTCAACTGGGCGAATCTGCATTTTCTTCACTCAACTGACGGAATCTTCTTTTTCTTTACTCACCATGAGTGCGATGTGCTACTTTTGAATTTTTATGAAATAAAATAATTTTAAAAGTTGTCGTGCGCTGATTTCGAATGCATTATTTTCATAAAATTTTAAAATCAGCACATGACAGAAGGAATCTTCATTTTCTTCACTCAACTGACGGTAGCCAATTGCGTTAATGGCATAATGGAGAGATTACATTTCTAACCTGAAGCAAAATTGTTTTAATTTGACTTTGATGGTTTTTGAAGGTCGACAAACGTTTTTCTATTGGCTGCTTTACGAAACACTGTATTAGAGAACCTATGGTCATGACAGTTCATAAAAATATTAAAAACAAAAAAGGTTAAAAATGTAATAAAAATAGATACATAAATGAATAAATTAATAAAAGTGATAATGCAGTGAATTTTATTCTTTATGTCAACAGTAAATCCAAAAAAACATGTACATGTATTATATATTATTATATCAAATTCATTTTCTTTCGTTTCAGCAACGAAGATAGAGGGGAAAGTGACGAAGTGAGTTGTTTAATTTTACTTATGACGAAAAAACTGATAATATAGGAGTTCTACAACTATAAATACATTTTGTATGAATGTAAATTGTATAACAAGTACTGACGTTTTACAAAATTTTGAATAATTCTTACAGAAAAAAATTATAGAAAAAGTGGCGTAAAATTGGATACATAATGTAAACGTATTTTTCATATTGTGTCTTTTGCTGTTGAATAAATCCAGAAATTAATCTGTAAAAATGAACTGGTATGTTGTTTTTGACACGTGCTGATGGTTTTAAAATAGGTAATAGAAATGGCTTTAATGTAAATATGCTCGTATATATTTGGCCTTATGAGTGCATTTGTACCGGATTGCTCTGATTGTTCAATTCAATTTGTTTGGGGACTCGACAGATGTGTAGTTTAGATATTGCATCTATATATAACATACTATATTGATATTTTTATTATTTTGTATGAGATGTCGTATTTTAAAATATATTTTAACATACTATATTAATATTTTTTATAATTTTGTATGAGATGTCGTATCTTAAAATATCTTTGTACATACAAATGAAATTTATATTAATACCTTATAGGTCTATAATAAATGTATATGAGATGCGATATTTTTAATTTGCTTTTTTATATTTTCAGTTGAGAGTTATAAGATATCTTTTGTGCCCAGCGGCAGTAACAATAGGACATTTAAAAAAGTTTATGAAGATAAAGTTTTCTCTGTCTGATACATATCGGGTAAATAAATTGATCACATTTTAATGTTAAGGTCACCGACCTTCTGAATCTATTTATGTCCATTGTGTGGTTTTATAGATGAATTGTGGTTATATGTAGTATGATATTATCAGTAAATTAAAGTTATACCTAATCGTTTATCACTGCGGGGCATATTTCTTGATCAGTATCTCTTCTAAATAATAGCTACTAATATCCTCGCAGGTTTAAGCCTTGATATGTGCAAAACGGTAATTATTACTAGTATTATAGAAATAAAATTTTGTTTTGAAACTTAAGCATATCTACAATATTTGTTTTTTGCATAAAATGTTCATGTATATTCTTCAACTTAGCACATCTATAAATAAACATAAAAACACCATCATGTGAAAATCAAGAAAGGGAAAGGAATCCAGAAACTTGATTTTATAACAAACTACTAGTAACAAACTGCATATCTACAATTTTTTTTTTGTTCAACATTTATATTTGATAAACTTCATTTATCATATCTAGTATTATGTTAATAAATAATCTCCAAAACATCATTATTAATAGCGATATATGATAATCAACAAGGAAAAGGAATTAAGAATCATTTTCCCCATAACGTGTATATTAACTTTATAGTGGGTCTACTGTTGATTTTATTTATCATTAAATATCGAAATATGATCAGCAAGAAAGGGAATCTGTGCATATCAAAAAATAAATAAATAAAAATGATTTTGTAGAATATGTATATTGTTCTAACTTTATTGATCATATATTGCATTGTATTTATAAATGATCTTGAAAACGTCATTATTAAATACCGATATATAGTAGGAAACAAAGAGAGGAAATCTAGAATCTTGATTTAATAACAAACTGCAAATATACAAAGTGTTTTGTAGAATATATATATTGTTTAACTTTATAGTATATTAACCGTTTTATTTATAAATCATCGCGATGTTATTAAATACCGATATATGAGAAACAACAAGGGGAAAGAATTAGGAATGTTGAACGATACATTTAGCAATTGTGTATCGATTTTTACCTTTTTGATAAAACTGATTCCATATGTTTTTTCTGTAATACAATACAAAATATATTATTAATTTTAGGTTGATGTATTCTATGCAGACGAGGTTTTATGCGATTCGTATAGTTTAGTTGATGTCGCTTATATTTCCTCATGGAAAAGGGTAAGTCGGTACTCAAAGAATTGAAATCAAAAGCTACTATTAAATGCCAAAATTAATTGTTATTATTATAATTATAGAAAGCCATTAACAATCTCAGTTTTTTTCTGTCATATGTGGTGTAATCGATTGATGTTATGATTATAACATTTTAATGAATGATTTAAGGTGATGTTTATGACAAAATTATGAAAAATAATCATTATGTCAATCCAAATTTCACATATCTTTTTAAATACATGTATTACAAATTAGCGCATTGAATACTTATTATACAACTTTAATAAAGAAAGATGCAAATGTGTGTGCGTGTCACCCATGACAAAGTAACTTGACGAATCGAAATTTTCATGCAAAAATAACAATGTCTGACCAATTAGACCAATTAGTTATCATGAAAACGGTAGGACACTTTTTGATGCTTTTGATAGTTGTCTATCTACGTTATAGGAAATTTAAAAGTGCAATAAAATATTTTGCCAAATATATGAACTAGACTAGTCCTAGATGATTTTGTTTAGGATCTCCTATAAAATTACATTTTGAATAGATCTCTCAAAACGCATTTTCCACTTAATAAACTACCTATTATCAAATTATGTATATGCGTATTGTTTTCTATTTTATTCGCAGAAAGACGTCTTAAAACTTAATTATGCAGTATACGAAAACCCTGTAAAGAGAATAAAACTGACGCCATCTTGCGATCTAGATGTGAACGGAAATGACGATTCTGGTATAGAGGATGGAAATACAAGCTTAGATTCTACTAACAACAACACAACTACAAGTACTAGTTTTAACGATTCTTGTATAAGTGAGGACTTGAATAGTTCAGTAGAGCAACCGAAGCCAGTAAAACATATTGAGAATGCAGTTTCAACTAGTGACGATACAACTTCCGCTACAAGTATTCCTACGCCTATGGAAGAAACTTGTACCGAATGCTGTGAAAAGTCTGAAGCTTCAAATAGTTCCCAAGTAAATGGGGACGAGGTTGATGACCAGACCGAAAAAGTGCCAAATGACAGTGAACCCTGTGAATATAACTATATTATGGACCAACCTGGCGATTTAATAATAGATGAAAGTGTAACTTCCGGTGATCAGTCACTGGATTCTACCGTAGAAGTCCCAGAAGTTAATTCTACAAAGGACGACAAACCAGTCCATAATTCGGACGATTGTTGTCCCGGGGACAATCATGTGACCAGCACATCTGTGTCGGATAAACTTGACAAACACGTCTGTGACTTTGGAACACAAACATCACCCTATACAAACCACGTGACTGACCAAACCAATGATATTCATCAAAATGGACAAAGTGATTCCTTTGACTACCGGAAGGAGCAAACAAGTCCTTTATCATATAGAATTAAGGACAGGTGCACCGGAATTTGTAATGGACACGAAGTTAAACCCCGTGAAGACAAAATCGTTGTGAAATTTAGCAAAGAAAGAAATTCAGAAACTTATGTTATAACCTAATATTTTGAAGCCATTCACAACTCTTCAGAGGCCATATCATTGGAGTTGAAATTGTATTTGTATTGTAAAGTGTGTCATGTTGTGCCTCGTTTTTTGCCAAAATGAAGAATGTGTGTGAAATATGTAAAAATGTTAATTCAATAGTTCAATGGATGTGTTTTATTTTCTGTTTCCATATCAACATTGATATGCAGAAATAGGGCATTGAGTGTTATATAGTGGATTTAAACATTGTTTAAGTGGATTCAACAGTATTTAAGACAAAGGATGATTGGATCGGATCACCCTTGAATGTGCATTCCGTATACATGTCTCTGTTATTAATGTCTTGTATAATAGTTATGTGCTGGATATATTTTGAAATAATCATAATCAAAAGTGCTCGTTATACTGTTTGATAAAAGTGGTTTATATATATCAGAAAATATGTTTCCATAAGTGTCTAAAGGACCCTTTTTGAGAAGTGTGAACACCAAAGTATAATGTTAAAGTGGCTTTATGTATATTAAGAATGTTTTGTCAAGGTTTTCAGCAAACGTACTCTTTAATAACGGATACACATCTTTGAAAACAATCGAATTAAGTCATTTTCGGCAAAACTACTTTGGAGATAAACATTTACGTTTAAGGAATACAAATGAATATTTTCATAAGGTACCAAATGGAAAAGCAAATGTTTTGGATATAATCATCAAATGTATTCTTGAATTAGCATTTTTCATTTTAGAAATAGATAGGCAAATGTTTTGGATGTGTTCGGCAAACGTACTCTGGAATTACCATTTTGCATTTTAGAAAAAGAAACGCAAATGTTTTGGATGTGTTTGGCAAATATACTCTGGAATTAGAATTATGCATTTTAGAAATATGTGAATATAATCATATTTCAGGTTCCAAATGGAAAAGCAAATGTTTTGGATGTGTTTGGCAAACATACTCTGTAATTACTAATATGCAGTTTTAGAAAAGCAAGTGAATATAGAAATATTTCAGAATGATTTTGTTAAATTACTGATTGTGATTTTCAGTGAATATCGTATTAAAATAGTTTATGTATGAAGCTAATTTGTGTATTTGAATAAGTAGAAATATCTTGGAATGCAATAAGAAAATGTTTTGGATTGTAGTTAGAAAATATTTTGGATTGTATTAAGATAATGACACCAAGTGTATATGTGTAGATATTGTTGATAATTATAATGGTTTACCATGTCTGTGATGTTACCTTGGATATCCTAAGTTGTTGTAGTAACTAGTTTTGTTAAATTTGTTAATTGTTTTACAATCTTTGTCTTTTTCTCCCTCTCTTTCTCGTTTCTTTTTTATATTATTCATACAACTATTTGTCACTGTTTTATAAATTAAAGATATTTTTGTGAAGAACCAAGTGCAATATATCGTACGTTTAATAGGTGTTCATTTAATCATATCATTATGTCAGTACCTGGTCATCAATGGGAAGTCCACATTTGTACCGTCTCAGATTTTGCATACATTGCGTATTGTACACGAACACTCACTTTAGCATTCATTATGTCAGTACCTGGTCATCAATGGGAAGTCAACATTTGTACCGTCTCAGATTTTGCATACATTGCGTATTGTACACGAACACTCACTTTAGCATTCATTATGTCAGTACCTAATCATCAATGGGAAGTCATCAGTTGCACCATCTCAGATTTTGCATACATTGCGTATTTTACACGAATATTTACTTTAGCATTCATAACGTATATTATCACTGAAACTGAAACATTCCGTTTTGTGACGTATTTGTATCATATTCATATGTTCATGTTTGAGCTATGTACGGTAAGAGTCGGAGAATTAAGAAGTGTGTATTGTCATACAAACACTAATATCTTCCAAGGAAATTGTCACTTATTTTGAACTTTGTATATATCTAATGAACCTCTAGAACAAAATAAAACCTTATTGTTTGGTTTGTTGACTTTAATACAGTCAATCCTGTTGTCTTTAAAAACACTCAAAGGAACCTATGGCAGGAAGATGTTACCGGTATTTACAGGTTCAAATACCATGAATAAAGGTCAATCAGGAAATTTTTACTCGCCGTCATAAGCAGCTGATCCTTATATAGAGGTGTTCTTTAAGGCAGATTTTTCTGCACAGTTCAACCTACCTTAAAGGTCACCGCTATATAAGGGCCATCTGCTTATAAAAGCCAGTAGAATTGTATCCCCATTGTTCTTTATTTATATTATTTGAACCCGTATATAAATGCCACCTGTCCTTAAAGATCACTTTTACCGGTTCCCTTGGGCGCCCTTTATAGACAGGATTGATTGGCTTTTGACTGCATTTAAAAGTAGGTCTACACTATGAAAGCATTGGGATAGTAATTTTTGAATCAATCTTTTGATTATCTTTGTAAACTTAAAAGGAAAGATAATGATCAAACCATTGATAGCGTAAACAATACCGTAAAGAATTGCCTCGAAACCTTCTTACAAAATGATTTGGCTAGAGGTATTGTTTGAAATAGAACATTCACATTACCAGTTGGCTTGTGTGTAGGTATAGTACAAAACATAGTCATGTCGCTATCGATGGCGCTTTTATTGTGGTCTTTTATAAAAATGTGACAATAGACTTCGTCTCTTTAAATGTTTTGGGCTCCTCGTCGATTTATCTTATCAATCTGTTTTAATCTGCATATTCTACCATCTCTCTATACACAACATATACCTAAATTTTATTTTAAAATACAGTACAGACACGTCTTAAGTTTTACATGGAGCTAACGAAAAGGAGTCGACGCTCAGCTGTTTAGTGGCCGAGATATGGATAGTAAGCGACTGCAAAGCTGTCGAGAGACGAGTAGACGAAAAGCTGTAAAGATATACAGTACAGACCTGTCACAAATTAAACAATAAGTTTAATTAGTTCGGAATCAACAGATCAGCTCGACCTCTTGTCACCGCAACCTTAATCTCTCCTTGGCAGTTTTTTTCGACCACTAGCTATACCTTTTTCGGTCAATTGGTAGCCGAAATTGTACCGTTTTATGTTAGCTCATTGTTAAACTTTTGACAGATTTGTACTGTAGCTAACGAGGGGCGAAATGGGTTTACGGTTTGGCAGTAAATCGTTGTCTCAGTGTTTAACTTTCGACAGGTCTGTACTGCTGTAACTGTTGATGATAGTGGTATGTTGATGCTGCACATTTGGAGAAATATCGCTGAGACGTATTTCAAATGATAACGTGACATTTCACATACATTAGCAGTTAACATTAAAAAACAGGTGATATTTGTCATTCACATTCTGTATTAAACTAGACATTGTTTTGATAATGCATGCTCATGTCTGTAACTGTTCGCTAGAAATGGCTGTATTAGATTTTAAAATCACTAATTTTCAAAATAAATTTGTCAAATACTAAAATGTGTTTATTGTCTTGTTCATTTATTAACCTTTAGTTTATGCCAGTCGCATTTATTTTAAGGCGAGTATATAAAAAACAGACATACTAAACCATGTCCGAATCACAATCCAGAAGCAATAAAAACTTTGGAACTGACAAGTCAGGTTTGACACCTGAACTTCAACCAGGGAGGCAAGACCGGGTGCTCCGGAAGGGTAAGCACCTCCTATTTAGCTAGCTACATCCGCCATGTGTATATATTAGATTATGCCATGTAATGGTATTCAACTTCTAGGAACCACTACGGTAGCTTAGTTAGTACTGTGCTTGCTTCGTAAGTGGGAGGTTGTCGGTTCGAACTCCGACTGGGTCTGACCCAAGACTTGAAATTGAGTAGTGATTGTTCTTTTGCCAAGCACTCGACAATACGAATATGAAATGAAAGTCGTGGTTCTTTCAGATGGGAACTAAAAATAAACGAGGTCCCGTGACACGGTAGGCGCTGCACGATAAAAAAGAACATTGTATGCCTTGAGCGCAACGGACATGCAAATTTTCTGCAATTCGCCTAAGCAGCTGGCGACGTCTCGATATTAGTGACTGAGACTTTAAACACCATTGCTTAACTCAACTCGTATGTAGGGTGTGACCTCCCTTCATCTTGTCCTGACGTAAAAACTCCATTCAATCATATAAACAAACCAAGTTATCAGTTATGCCAGCGATATGACACGCCAATCAGTTTAATAAGCCTTGGTGGCCAAGATCGAATAAACGCGCTTATTGATCACAGCGCATATCGCCGCCTAACAGATCCTAATGCGAGAAATTTGTCAATTCGCTTGTCTATTGTCGGTGGGTTTTTTTCGGACACTGCAGTTTCACTCGCCATTCCAGAGCCAAATGAAAGAATCCTAACTGTGGTGTTATAAACTATTACTTTATTCCACTCGTTCCGTACGTTTTGAAGGTCCTGGGTATAGTCAAGTACATATCATTCAGCTCCATTATTATAAGTCTTCTACTAGATTAAAATATAAATAAATTCTAAAAATGTCAGATAGACCAGAACTAAATATTAAAAACTAATCTTTTTCGGTTTGATTGGAAATATCCATCGTGTCGTCAATATTGAATCTTAAATTCAACTAAATACATTCTATAGAACTATTGTAGGAGTAACTAATCACCCTCTAGCCTTGCAAGGAAAATCAATATTATAAGAGTCAAAGAAATATTGTTATAAAAATGAATTAGTCTTCCAGAGCACCCAGCTTTTGGAGGTGCTTACCCTTCCAGATCACTCGGCCTTTTCTGGTGGTAGTAGTTCAGGTGTTTTATTTTAAATGCCAAGTTTTTACTTTGCTTTGGAATTCTGATTTGGACATGGGCCAGTATGTTAATGCTGGTACGGAATATAAAAAAGACAAGAAAATAATATTTTTAATTTTTAATCATGTTCAATAAAAAAAAACATAGTCGTATAAAACAATATAAAAAAGTAAAAACTAAAATAAAATGCATAACAATGGTTTATGATGCTGCTGCTGGTGGTGATAATGATGACAGAGCGTCATTGTATATTGTTATTGATTTGAATCCGAGTTGGATATTATAATTTACATTATTTATCAATTTGTGTATTTTCTGTTATTCACTATACATGTGTCATGTGCTACTTTTGAATTTTTATGAAATAATACATTCAAAAGTAGCACATGATACTTTTGAATGTATTATTTCATAAAAATTCAAAAGTAGCACATGACACATGTATAATCGGCAAGCGTTGTGTACAGAGGTTTTTAAAATGGACATGATCTAAGCTCTGAGAAATTCGACGTTTTCGGACCCCTAGCTCTGAGAACCTTGCAGGTAATTCAATTGCAAATAGAAGTGGGAGGTGTATAAATAAATATTTACTCCTTACTTTTTCTGAGCAAATAACGCGGAAGTTCTGCATTTAAAACAAATTACGGAACAGCCTTGATTCCTCTACTGTAAAATAAGTAAGAATAAATATAACATTGTCTTCCTCTGTCTGTTATAATCCCCTTATTATACATCAAGTTTGAGTCCAAATAAATCAAAATTACCATTTACATCATTTGCTAATTTTGGGTTTTATCTGTTACTTATTAAATAATAAACTATGGTACAGAAACGTGATACCGGGAAAATAACTGTTACTTTTTTACAGTTCCAGGGCAAATTTGGTGCAAGTTCTGTGACAGAAGTTAAATTTAGCCCTTACTGTAAAAATAAGTAACTATGCCTTTGTCTTCTTGACTTTTTAAAATGAAGTATATCGGTCAAAAGTAGAAGAGCGGATTGTAAATACCATAATCCACCTTTATACTAACGCGCGAAAAAAGGTGCACCCCCCACCCCCAAGAAAATTTCTGTTCACCAGTCTACTTAGACATCAAATGAAAATAAAAGATACTATTGCTAACATCGAAATAAAATAATTGTAAAGTAGAAAATATTGAGATCCTTAGCACTAGCAATCATAAGCAACTTTCAATGAACACTAAATGATCATGTGATGAAAATCATGTTTGTTATTGCAATTGGTCAAATGTTTAATCAACAAATTCATACTCTGACACTGAGTTCGTTGTGTTTGAATGGATTCCATTAAGTTTTGTTACTTTTCCGTATTCAGGCATTTCATTAATAAGTCGTTTCGTTTCTTTACTGATTTTGTACATTTCCTTTCCGTTTAATTTCCCATTATGTAATTTATAATTTAACGGATGAGGGGCGTGTCCATTTACTTTAGATTTCTCCTTCCTGTTTCTGGTTTGTTCTTTCAGTGGTTTTTGTGCACTAAGTTCCTTCGAATTTTTCTGTTTCTGACTGTTTGTTTCCTTTGAATTCTTCTGGTTACTTGAATCCTTTGACACTTTTTGAGAATTTGATTCCTTATTTAGTTTACTTTGGATAAAATCTTTAAAAAGTGGGGTGTTGTTGTCTGAGATGATGGATTCTTTGGAATTATCATGTCCGTTTGTTAGCTTTGTTGTTTGTTCACTGGCTTTGTTTGTACTTTTTGAATTTTTAACAAGGTCCAAAGGACGATCTTGTTCTTGTACCTTTCCTTTGTTATTTGCCAAGTCATGTTTGTTTTCCCTTTCTGGATCCCCATTACTTAATCCTAAAACCGTCACATTTGTTTGGCATTCTTGGGTTGTTAAACATGGCTGCTTGGCCTTCTGCACTTCCTCTTCCGGTTGGTCATCGGGTTTACGTTTTCTGTTGCTCAGCTCATAAATTGTGTAAACCAATCGTAAAGGCGCTTTCTATAACAAGAAATATACAAGAGTTAAAGCATGAAAAACTTGGCTAGATGTTTACTCAAACCCTTCAGTGGCACTAACGACGGAAAACATTGTCTAAATGTTTTTTATATTCTATGTAGTTATGTAAAATAAGTTTACGCCAAAGATCTAGCTTATTACAAATTAACCTATCATGTAATGTTTTTTATGTAACGACTATGTAAAGAATGAATTCAAAATCATTAACATTGTAAAACAATCTTGTCTTCTGACTTAAGTTTTAAATGTTTTCTGCATTCTGTTTTCAGTCATTGGTCACCAACAGTGACTGACCTGTCATGCCTACTACTTTTTGACTTTTATAAAATAATACTAGTCACATGACACAATAGATAAAAGGACATAAATCTCTTTATTGGCAATTAGGCACATGGCTCAGTTTTGTGGAACAGTTATCACAAACATTTTATCTACAGTTAAACCTATACATAAAGTTCACATTTTATAGACTGATTGTTTATATAAAGGTTATATTGGGTTGAAATACGAACCAATAGAACAAAAATAAACAGTCGTAATTGGCTGGTGGCCATTTGTAGAAGTGGCCGCTAGATGTGTTCTTTACAGAAACGTTGTGTTGTATAGACATGTGGTCTCTATATAGAGTAGGTTGCTATGGCAGATTTAATTAATAGGCAGGTAGTCTTTATATAGCGTATTAGCTATATATAGCGCACTATAGCAAGTTGTACTGTATAAATTAACAATGTATAATACTTACTCGTCTCCAGGTATAAATATATGCAATGTCCATCAAAGTGAAGGATTCTTTTAATACATCATCAGAATGGTACATGTCAATCTGAAAAAGACAACAAAATACAGAATTTTATTAAAAAGTTGGAATAGAAAGTTAAAGTAATAAGGTGAACAAGTTACAACTTTGGAGAGTGGCAACAATGACATAATTATGTGCAATCTTTTGTTTTAGATAGTGTTACCGATCCATGACTTATTTTGAACCAGTTCCCAAAAACAGTATAAATGTACAATTCAATGTTGCTTGAACACTGGAAATGCTTAAATAAGATATTTTTAGTGTTGATGTGTTGCACCACCAACTTCTGGAGGTGGGACCTTTTTTGGGACACCATGAAAAGAAATGTTTGTGAAAAGTTATAAACAAGCATTTTATTGACAAGCTAAATGGCATCTTCAATTTAGACGAAAATGGAGATACATGTATTTGTAAAACACTAAAAACATCTATTCGCATAGTGGGCATGTCCAATGATTAGAATTGCCATATAAATGACATCAAGCACATGAATTATGTTATCAATAAGACTTTTAGCCATATACCATTAGCAAAGATTCAAAAAACAAAATTCACTGGGAATGTAACTAAAACAACTTACTTTATGGATTGGTGGAAGATCAAACTTCATTCTGATAAACTTTTTCAGCAGTCCTATTGTTACACCAGCCGGACACTGTAGATAACGAACATCCTTTCTCTGAAAAAACATAAACAAATGTAGACAGTTTGTTCATAACAAAAAGTATACACTTACAACATTTACATATACCACGGCAAATCATTATTATAGAGAAAATAAATTAAAATAAACAAAATAAATTATCGAAATTTATAATATACACTAATAATGGAGAAAAATTAAATGCATGTGAAAAACATTCACATAACAAAAGTCATAACAATCAAGAACACACAAAACAAACATAAATAAACAGGGCTTCTATTTGACATTTGACTTTTCAGGATAAAATAACTTTAAAGAATCAATGGAATAAATACAGTTGCGTCTTGCTGAAAATAAAATAAGAAATTTCTATGTCAGACTCCATGTTCCAAGTATATATATATATATATATATATATATATATCAAGACTGCTGGTGACTGTAAAGTTTGAGATGAAAGAACTACTAGTATGCTGGGACAAATACACTAGTACTATTTTGTATATACCTTTAATTTGTCCGGATCGGTTGATTTATTTTCATCTTCCTCGATTTTCTTCACTTCTTTTTCAGGAAAACAACTGAAACAATGAAACACAAACTATGAACAAAACAACCAAAAAGTAAATAAAAAAAGAGATTTGGTTAGCCCCAAAAAACATAATTATGCACGAAAGTTTGATTTTTGCGCGACTGTTACTCTGGCGAATTTACGACAAATTTTCTCAATTTACGGTAGATTTATCAACAGCATGCAATAAATTACATTTACACTATATGACGTTTTTAACACGCGCGCGTGAACATACACATGCTGTTCTATGCCATAAACTAACATGACCGATGGTCAGGTGAGCTAATAATGATTTTATATTGCTAAAAACCCCAATAAAATACATATATATTCTTCAAGAAAAAATATATTTATCACCATGATAGTGAACTTACTCAGAATATAGTTCTAAAGCGAGGCTGATCTTTTCGTCTTCATTGTAGAATATTCTGTCTAAATCTTCATCACCACGTTCTTCAAATGTTCCGGGACGACGACACAGTTCTACAATATTAATGTATATATAGAAAACGGTACTAACAACAGTCGAACAACAACGAAACAACATCAAAATGAAATAAAAACCAAGACAAATAGAATAAATAGATAAGGACATATGGCCACGAACACATACAGTGATTTCACATTACGGAGCTACTATCACTTATATCGAGGTGAGGGCGTGGAGGAAACAGGAGTGTCAGATGAAACCGTCTATTTTGGTAAGCGAGCTGATTTTTTCCCAAATTTACTACCACCGGTGCCGAATTATATTGTTTATTGTTGTTCTAATGTCTTTTAAGGTCGCATCAGCAATTTTCCAGATTGTCTCGACAACAGCAATTCTATTATCGCTAAGGATTAATCCAAGAACAAGTTCGTGTGCGTACGATGATGTTGATACCGGGTATAGACATTTAAAAGAGGCACATATAAAAACGTTCAAAGTCTTAATTAGTAGAATTAAACAAGGAATGCAACAATGTCAATAAAATATTTATTATAAAAAGGGCAAGGTAGAAAAGGCTAATGAACCATGTTCAAATAACGGATTTATAAAATATAGATTAAGACCTGATTGACAAACACAATGAGTTCATGACAAAATATGACAATTCCTTGAGTACGAATTTTTAAATAAAAGAAGTGACCATTGGCCTTTAGTTGACCCACCTAAAAATAAACAGCCATGTGACATATGTTTCAAAGACATCAAAAAACCACATGACACAACCACATGGCAACAGTTGTGGCATTTTATTTAGAAACACTATAAACTCTTGATTTGCATAAAGTATCGTGATAGTTTAATATCAATACGTGAATACGATTAATAAGGAGATACAAATGTTTAATATATAAATCTAAAATGTTTGGAAGGAAATCCTTGTATAATTCAATTAAGTTATATTTTGAAATTAAAAAAAACATTATGCAGTTTATAATATTATATAATTGTTATTTCATTAAGAAAATTGTATTCGACTTCATAGATTGCCATTAATCTCATGCAAAACCCGCATTTTATAAAAGAAGAAATTATACTGTCAACAACTGTCGGATTTAATAAAAGGATTTATAATACTATAGTGACATACCATCTGTGGGATTAGCAGCGTAACATTCTCGTCTTCTCTTCATCTCATCTAAAAATACAACACCAATACTGTTTATCTATAAATATCACAATGCACATAAAGGCGTACAGTTAAATAATATGTGCTTGGCAAAAGTCAGTGCCACTAAGAACAGACAATAACACCTTACCAGCCTCCCCGTATGTATTTTTCACAAATTACTGTTTGAAAGATTTCTCAGAGATAAGTAGCCAATGATTTGGACTACCACAAATGGAAACATATGCAGGGTCTTATCAATTTCATTCTTAAATGTGGATTTTAAATACTGTTTATATTGCCACCAAATTGCATTTTAAAAACAAATATCACATGATGCCATATACATGTTGCACGCAAAACTTGTCTTGTATAGTAACCAATGGTCTCTTTGAGTTTATGAAGTGTTTTCTTTATTTTTCTTATTCCATACAATTTAATGTTGAAACTGCGCCTTCTCGACGTTCCTGATTTGTGATAAACTACATTTTTCTCCACCAACCATGAACTGACGGTCTCGATATAAGTGGAGGACTCTTGGTTGGTGCGTAAAGTGTATCAGTATCTGGTGCTGTAGGTCTCAATGCAAGTGTCATGTGCTACATTTTTTGGGGGTATTTTGTTTATTTCGTTATGTTCTGGTCGATGTGTTTTAGTTGCTCCGAACAATCACAAAATTACATTGTTATTTGGCTGCTCTGTTTCTAAAATTTACTTTTAAATTCATTATTGGCATTTTATGAGTCATCTCGAATTGTAACGGCAATCATGGATGAAAATTAAATTTAGAAACAATCGTAAAGTGTATTTATATTTTAATGCCAAACTGGAAAACAACCAACTGAAAAGTTTATTTCAACGGAAACAATTTTTGAAATTTATTATGTATCCCGAGCCAAATTCGATCCCTGAATCTGCATCTGCCAAATGTTTGTTACGAATGAATTCAGTGGCTCCGCAATAAAACATGCATGTACCCTGAGCTAAATTTGATCTGCCAAACGCTTGTTACGAATGAATTCCGTGGATTCGCAATAAAACATGCACTAAACCACTCCAAACAGAGCATTAATTGATACGCACGATTGGATATCAATAACAAGTGGTTTATGGGTGTTTAAATTGAAATAGTAGACTAAATTGTTCCAGTACACTTTTACCGATTACGTAATAAACTTAAGATAATGTGTTATACAGATGTGTACAGTACGGACCTGCCCAAAGTTTAACACTCAGCTGACGAAACAGAGTCAGAGAAATCGGCTGTCCAATGGCCGAGATATGGAAACTTGTAGGAGAAAGGATAGCAATTTCCGGAAAGCTACCAAGATATATCTAACGATTGGCTAAGATACGCTGCAAATTCAGCGCTTATTTTTTGGGTTAATGTAAACTTTCGACATGTCTGTACTGTATTATTAGACTAGAATGCCTTGTGTTTTTTACCACCGCTTTTAATCCGAGGTCCTGTGGTGCAAAGCAATTTCATTGATTTGTTTATGTTTAAAAACGCAACACTCCTCTAGTAAACGTATCAAAATGAGAACGTTTTTAATGACTGAAGAAATTCAATGAGGTAAACGGTATTATTTTTATTCTACTCAAAAACGGAACTCAAACACAAACATAGCGGTACATGTCCAAATCATAATCCTAAAAGTAAAGCAAAAACTTTGAAAACGGACAAATTAAGTGAAACACGAACTTCACTGGTGGAAGCGAGGTCAGGTGCTCAGTGGGATAAACACATCCTTATGGCTAGCTACATCCGCCATGAGTGAAATAGTAAGGAAATAGGTTCCGAATTATAAGATGACTGCAATACAAATAATGCAACCCAATGCTGACAGGCGAAACATAGGAGGCAATCAAGAATGACAAACCCAAAATACTCATGATTACACTCTACAAAATAATACAGTACAGTTCTGACGGAGGTAGAATACAAGGCAATCCAATACTACTAAGCGGAAAGACTTTAGAACCAAAATGGCAAATCCAACATACTACATGTATTACACTCTCTACAAAATAACAATTCAACGCTGACAGCAGAAGAATAGGAAAAATAAGAGGCAATCCAATACCAAAATCTCCATTATAAAAATGGCAAATCCAGCATACTATTATATATTTTCAATCCGTGTTTTGCAAGAATCCAGTGTTTTTTAAAATAAGAAAGAACATTCTTAACGATCAACATTTTGCTCGATTCAGTCAAATATTTACATTTTATGACAGGACCCTATTCACTCCAAAATAACCATCAATATGACAGGATACGCCTAGGGTTGTTTAGAATTACATTGAAAACAACCATTTTATTCTTATAATGAAATAGATCACATACTTCACCTAAAAATCAATAAATTCAATCAACTGAAATGATTTTTTCGCCCAATTTGCCAAATAAATTAAGATCTTGACCCCATATCAGCAAAGAACATGCACCGTAATCATACCGCACGTGCTTGTTATCGGGTTTAGAATTAGGTTTGATCATGACGTTTCTAAAATTAAGACGTCTTCCTTAAAATCGATACCACCTCCCATGGCGTATGTGTACAGAGTATAAAATGTAATCAGGTCTTGTTTGTTCGTATCCCCTCGGGCTTTACACTTTGTTATCATGCTAAAGAACTGATACTTCAACATACTAATTATGTATTCATCCGCACCGTATTCATGGCCTCATCCGAAATTGACATTAATGCGCCTTCTTGTTTGAAGAGTGCGCAGTTCACTGCAGCCTCGTTATATATGCAAATATTGACTTCCTTTTTAACACACATCAGTGACAATTATGCATGCAAAATCAATCAAGCGTGTACTTGCTTCTTTGGGCTCATATCTGATTAACACATATTTTCAATCTAACCAGAGTATAGTACAATGTTGGAGATAATTAGGCCAATAATAAGAGATGTGATATAGTGTGAATCGAATGCGACATTCTGATATCACGGTGTTATATAAAGATTTAACAGTACTTGATTTGTCTAAGAACATCAAGCTATTTGTAGTTGTACAACGTGTAGTTGTCAACAGCCGACAGAGTCAAATACAAAACAAACTTGGCAGATAAAAAAAGAAGAGAAAACCTTGTAAACAACGGTATTAGCATTATATACTTTAGAGGATTCTGAAATATGTTTGATGGACCAGAATCACTGCCAAAAGTGTAAACTAAATAGCATGCCATCTCCGGTTTGATTGGAGATGTTTATCTTTTCGACAATCATGAAATCTTCAATACATATACTAAGTATATTATGTAAATATCTTGAAAGTTTCCTAAACACTCGTTTAGTTACTGAAGGAAAAACAAACCCGTTCTAAGCTGTAGTTCAATATAACATTGACTGCTTGAGAACAGTCTGGAATTGGTTAATCAAACAATTTGTGCATTCTTTGCCAGCTTTATAGTGACTGACTCAAATACGCCGGAGATTCAGAAACTATTTATTCATAGTAACTTATTGTATAGCATTAGTTCTATTATTGTTGAAATCGACATACCAATATTCCTTTATAAAAAAGAGTTGTAAATATAATGAATTCTACTTACTTTTGTACAAACCGGGAACCAACTTGTAAACCAGATCTTGTAATGTTTTATCTAGCCTGAAATAATACACAAATTTAAGTATTAAATGGGTCATACAGAACAGGCTTGTCCTAAGTTTAACACCAAGTTAACGAATTATTGCCGACTCGGCAGCTAGAATTTTTCTGAAGGGGTAATTATCAAAATCTTTCATCTTAATCACATTAATGTTATGTTAAATATGGCGCACTTTGTGATTGATAACGGGCCATATAGCAAAATAAGGGATCACTGACGCTATAGCCTCTTCTAGAATTAACACTACATCATGGTTATTCTTTTCCATGGAAACGTGCATTAAACTTACAATTCTCTACTAGATCACCAATTTGCAAATAAACATACATGTGTGAAATATAAAGAACAACAGTTCGCTGTTAAAACTTACTTGACATTCTCTAGCGGCTTTGTCTTGTGGACCATGACGTCACAGATCGGACAATATTTACTGGACTCTAGATACCTGATGATACATGTTCTACAAACTAAAACGTACTATTGTGATCAGTTGCTAAAATTACAATATGTTACCCTGACCACTGCGGTAGCTCGGTTGGTAGTGCTCGCTTCGTAAGTGAAAGGTTGCGTGTTCGATCCCTGACCGGGTCCCACCTTGAAAGTGGGTAGTGACTGTTCTTTCGCCAAGCACTCGGCATTGTGAAATGAACCCTAAGGCTCTTTCGGATGGGAACTTAAAATAAACGAGGCCCCGTGCCACAGTAGGGGTGGCACGCTAAAGAACCCTGCTGTATAATGCCATCAGCGCGACGCACAGGCAAAATTTCTTCACCTTCGCCTATAGCTGGTGACGTCTCGATATAGAATTGAAATATTCTTGACTGGGCGTTAAACATCATTACTCAACTCAATATGTTATCCACCAATAACGTGAATGAAATTGTCTTATTTACCGATTTTGGAGTACCAAAAATGAAATTAAGGACCATACTTATTTCTTAACATCTCTCAAATACATTCGATAGCTTTGGCCCAGTCAAGATACACTGAAAGAAGGTTTGACATAGAGACAAGTACACCAGATTTGAAACTAAGACGCGGAAAATGGCCTTATGTCACCAAATATATGTACGATGAGGATAAGCAGCATTTAGGCTAGACACGATGGAGAAAACGGGAATGGCTGTAGAAAACTCTAAAATTTGGTAATTTTAGCGACTGATTTATTAAATAAATGGTGGGGGTATGTCCCATTCGGCAAGAATGTTTCGTTTATATTGAGACGTCACCATTTATTAAAGTGAGATAGTATTTTATGTGATGTACTTACAGGAATGTAAACATTCTATAATGGTAGCAGCATCCACATAGTATCCACCACACAACACACATATCAGCTGTGGGTTCAAATCCGTTATCTTAATTCTCGTAGTCTTGTGCATCTGAAATAAATAAATAAATAAATAAATAAATAAATAAATAAATAAATGGTTCGAAGATCCTCAAAACACCAGTTGGTCTTGTTAAAATTTACGCGAACATGACCAATGGATTTGAAAATGAACTAAAACCACCCTCTCCAAAACACATAAATAAATAAATAAATAAATAAATAAATAAAATAGTTCGTAGATTTCCAAAATCTATAAGATTTTTTGGACTTTTTAAAATTTACGCAAACATGACCAGCAGAGTTTAAACTGATCTAAAACTTAAATTTTCGTTCTTCATTTACGTTATTTTATGTATTTGATTTCGACACTGGTGTGAATAATCCGCCAAAACTCGGACCGGCGAAATGTAGATAACCAGTATCGCTATTTATTGTTGAAACCAAAACCTGTACCACTTCTAACAATATTGCAATGTGTGCTACTGTTTATTTTCTTTTTAAAAATAATGCATTCAAAAGGAGCAAATGACAACGGGTTTGTGTTAGAACTGTCATGTGCTGATTTTCAATTTTTATTAAAATAATGCATTCAAAATCAGCACATGAAGTTGTCATGTGCTGATTTTGAATGCATTTTAATAAAAATTTAAAATCAGCACATGACAGAAATTAAGAGAAGTAGCACATGGGATATCTCTGCCATGCACGTTATTTAATAAAAAAATTTAAATATTAAATGATAAATTTATTTTTCTTATTTTTCTTTCTTTTTTCATCCCCAAAATTTAAGGTAATTTTTTCATCACTTTATCTGTCGTTTTATAAAAATTCAAAGTAGCACATGGTATATTTATTAATTTTAAGGTTTATCTGTGTTTATGTCCAAAATTTTCATGATAAAATATTACGCAATTAAGCTATTTTGAACATTTATGTGGGTTTTTTTTAACTTTACATTAAAATTGTAAAAGGGTGGGTGGAGTGAAGGTCGATAGAAAGCACCAGCTTTTAGTTAACTTTTACGTCTTTTTACGGCATATTTGTATTACAAGTTTTTATTTATAAATACAATTAATAAATTATAAATGGTATTCATTTATTTACATGAAAATTCCCAAGGCAAAAAATATATAAATTGTTTATATAAAGCTACGTGATAAAGTGTATTCATTTGTGCATCATGGCTGGTGACGTCGTAACTACGAGCAGCAAAAAATAAAATAAAATTATGCAATATGTCTTGATATTTTCCCCTTAACTCCATTACCTGGTAGTTGAGTCAAACTGTGATGATTTCGTGTGTGTTGTGTTCACACAGTTTTGTGTAATTATGTGTAAAAATATGATTTTAAGTGTAATCAAATTCCGATTTACCCACCACGTGACAGATCCCGTATCAGAAATAGTTTTTCTTATCACACCTGTTCTGAATTAAGATGAAAAGTTCCGACTGTTCCGCTTGATGGCGCTGTACTATTCCCGAGTAGATTTTTACATCAGAAACTAATATATTATATTTCTTATCATATTTAAAAAACGAAATAATTAACTACCAAGACAAGTTAGACGGGAAAACATTACTTAGAGTGTCGGACTGGAGCCAGACACCATGTATACATTATTCAAATAATCAAAAAATGTATAATTTTAAGGAAAAACCCACCACCCATTGGAAATCCCACCAACGCCGATACCGGTGAAAATGGCCTCCAAACTTGACAAATAATTCAAACAGAAAACATTATCTACACAAAATGTTCCTCTTATTTTATTCAATAAATAAAGACTCTTTTTTAAAAAAAATTAAATGGGCTGACAATATTAATTTTATTAATTTTCCAAAAACAACAATAAATAAATAAACAAGAGGCCCATGGGCCTTAACGCTCACCTGTGACCTTTGAACCCATGAGCTTCATTCAAATATCAAAATGATAATTCGGCCAATATTCTAATATACATCCCTATACAAAAAGTTTATAGTTTTTGAGATAAATAATCATCTCAGTACTTGTTTGTATCTGTGATCTTGACATTTGAACCCATGCTCTTCATTCATCTATCAAAATGACCACTGTGCCCGTACTAACAATATTCTAATATACATGCCTATACAAAAAGTTAATAGTTTTTAAGATAATTAACCATTTAGGTATTCATTCGCATCTGTGACCTTGACCTTTAAACCCATGAGCTTCATTCATATATCAAAATGATCATTAGGATAATACCTAAATAGTCTAATATACATGCCTATACAAAAAGTTCATAGTTTTTGAGATAAATAATCATTTCAGATCTTGTTCACATCTGTGACCTTGACCTTTGAACCCATAACCTTCATTCATATATCAAAATGGTTGTTAGGCTAATACCTACAATATTCTAATATACATGCATATCCAAAAAGTTAACAGTTTTCAAGATAAATAACCATTCAGGTATTCATTCACATCTGTGACCTTGACCTTTGAACCTATGACCTTCATTCATATATCAAAATGATCGTTAGGATAATACCTAAAATATTCTAATATACATGCATATCCAAAAAGTTAACAGTTTTCAAGATAAATAACCATTCAGGTATTCATTCACATCTGTGACCTTGACCTTTGAACCTATGACCTTCATTCATATATCAAAATGATCGTTAGGATAATACCTAAAATATTCTAATATACATGCATATCCAAAAAGTTAACAGTTTTCAAGATAAATAACCATTCAGGTATTCATTCACATCTGTGACCTTGACCTTTGAACCTATGACCTTCATTCATATATCAAAATGATCGTTAGGATAATACCTAAAATATTCTAATATACATGCCTATACAAAAAGTTAATAGTTTTCAAGATATATTGACAAATACATAATTTTTAGCAATTTCCCCACTCAGCACCTTACCATTTCCCCATTTTGAGCCCCATGGCTACCATTTGTGCAAATCTGAAACTAGATGACCTAAGGATGTTATATATGAAATAAATAAGGTATATGTCTTGTAGATTCAGAGGAGAAGATTTTTAAAGTTTTTCACTATTTCCCCCCTTATGGGGCCCCAAGGGGACATAACTCCTTCATTTGTGCAAATCTGAGAGGGCTTCACCCAGGCATGATGGTTACCAAGTTTCATTAAATTTGGCCCAGTGGTTTTGGAGGAGAAGATTAAAATGTAAAAAGTTTACGCACGACGGACGACGGACGACGCACGACGCACGACGGACGAAGATGGATAGCAATAGCTCATCTGAGCTTTCAGCTCAGGTGAGCTAATAAATAAATAAATAAATAAATAAATAAATAAATAAAATTAAATAAATAAATAAATAAATAAATAAATAAATAAATAAATAAATAAATTTGTAAACTGAAATACAATCGCCTTAGCTAAAAACTTAACTAGCAAAACGTGGATTGGGTTATTTGATATTTAAAATGAAAGTGAAAGTGAAAAAGCAGATGACAATAGTCAACTTTCCAATACATAAAATAGTTATACAAAATATTGAATTTCGAAATAACCAACACATTTATGGTCGATTTTAAATTTAGAATTTTTGGTCTATTTAAAATTACCTCACAAATTACATTACTGTTTAATTATTTTAATCACAAAACGTCTGTTTACCGGTCTATTTCGCACACGTGCATGTTCTCAAGTTCAATGATGTAAGTTTTGTAATCTGTAACATACTTTATAACAACGCGTGCAGTGCATTGTGATTTATAAAAAAACATTTTAAAATCTTCTTACATAAAATTTAACTGTTTATTCCTTAGAAATGGTTTTCATTTTTGTAAAAAAGTGTTTTAACCAGACGTTAAAAATGGCATATACTACTTTTGGTTTATATATATATATATAATAATATAATAATTATAAGTAATATTGTCATGTTATAGTTTTGAATACATTATGTTAAACTACTACTTAGTAACTACTACTACTAATAATAATTAATTGTAAATGACAAAGGTCCTTGTACAATAAAGAATTTGAATTTTGTTTCAATTAAATTAAATAAACGACGATTTTATTAATTTTTTCCCCCAAACAGCATACAGTGAATTAGTATGACACGTTACATCTCACTTAATTTATTTTTTTTTACTCATTAGCATAAATACAGTAAAGGACTATCGAAGCTAACGAATAGGAGTAGAATCAGGTAGCGCACTTTGACCCCTCGTATGTTTTGCGACAACTGATATTTCTCTCGCTCAGCCACTAACTTTCCATATTTCTGTCACTTGACACACCCAGCTTCAACTTCTTTTCGATACCTTGATGTTACCTCTCGACAGGTTTGTACAGTAAATCGCAGCAGCTTACCGGGGACCAAAATGAGCAGTTGACTCGACTGTAATATTTGTTAGTTAAATGTTAAACTTTCGACAGCCCTGTACTGCAGATAGCAGCTGATAAAGTTAAATGTAACCATGGGTCAAAATGAGCTACCAGCTCGGCTATAATTCGTTAGTTAAATGTTAAACTTTCGACAGCCCTGTAAGCTGCTTATAGAGGCCAAAATAAGCTGCTAGCTCGGCTATAATTCGTTAGCTTAATTTGTAAAACTGTCGACAGGCCTGTACTGTGTGTATTCAACAGAGCTTATATTTATCTGATGTAAGTCAGGAGGTGATGGCCACCCTCGAGTGACGGAACATTAAAATATCATCAATCATCGAGAGAAGTAACCACAGGGATGTGTTATCATGTACGACTATCACATACACACAAGGTGGCCGAATACACCACAAAAATCTACCGAGAAAAAATTCACTGAATATATCAGTATTTATTTGAATTCAAATTTGTAAGCATTTAAAAAACTGTTTTTAAACGATAAATACGATTTTTTAATGTATTGAAAGAGAAATTAAAAAAAAAGAATATCACACTTTATTTAGAGAGTTAAAATGTTCATTAAAATTGTTCATTTTTGAAAGGAAAAAATCAAACTTTTTAAAAAATTGTTTTTAATAGACCCACTAAATAATTTTTTGATTGGAGAATTTAAAAAATATATCATTGAATATATCAGTTTTATCTAAATTCAAATTAGCTAACATTTAAAAAATGTTTTAAAGGGACAAAATCTTTGATTCATTGGATAAAATAAATTCATTGAATATATCAGCATTTATTTAAATTGAAAATTGCAAATGGGTTTTTTCATAGACAAAATTTATCCTTTAAATGCAGTTGTCATATGCTATTTTTTTAATTTAATCATAAAATACATTAAAAAAATGGTATTGTCATGTGCTATTTTTAAATGCATTATTTTATAAAAATTAAAAAAAAGAGCACATGACACAGTATATAAAAATTCATTGAATATAGCATTCATTTTTGAAAATATTCATTAAAATTCAAAATTAAAAACATCTATAACATTTTGTTATAATGGACAAAATTAATATAACATTCATGCCAGAATATATAATTTATTTTTGAAAATATTTTCTTTAAATTTAAATTTGCAAATATCAATGATGTGTTTTTAGAGGGATAAACTAAATTCTTTGATTGAAGAGTTTAACATTTCATTGACTATAACAGTCATTTTTTAAAGTATTTATTGAAAATCAAGATTGCAAACATTTAAACAAATTGTTTTAAAATGGACAAAATTAAACCTTTGATTAGAGAGAGTTCAAAAATTCAAAATACAATTTGAAAGTATTCTTAAAATGAAAAGTAACACATAACAATAAAATAACTTGAAGAAAATTGCAGAAATGAAAAAATACTCCCAGAAACATTAAATAACAAGAGGCCCAGGGGCCACATCGCTCACCTGAGCAACTTGCTAGGTAGAAGCCGAAATGAGTTCAGTATTGAAGTGAGTGCAGGGGAGGGAGGTTTTGTACAAACTGAAATCTATACTTCCTACCGATGCTTTTCACTAAACAATTTGTAAGTATTTCTATGTACCGTAAAAGGTTGATGTTTCGACAAGCTTCGGCTTATTCCGTTACCTTTTTCTTACAGCATTTCAACCAATGAAATAATTTTAAAAAAAATTTTCATCATGCAATCTACCAATCTCAAAAGAGAGAAAATGCATAGGCCGAATACTGTAATCGGGAAATGGCAAATAGAAATTATAGAATACAGCAGGATTTACATTAAAAATTAGCTTTTAAATACAAGTACAATTAATATATTTCTCATGAACAATATATTTAACTTTATATCAAAATACTTATATAAAAGAATACAGCATGGAAAATACACTATTATTTAACCATGATTTGAACAAACTTGAATCTACACTACCTGAGGATGCTTCCATTTTAATTTGAGCTTTCCTGGCCTAATAGTTTTTGAGGAAAAGATTTTTAAAGATTCTCTCTATATATTCCTGTGTAAAACTTGACCCCCCTCTTGTGGCCCCACCCTACCCCCAGGGACTATGATTTGAACAAACTTGAATCTACACTACCTGAGGATGCTTCCATTTTAATTTGAGCTTTTCTGGCCTAATAGTTTTTGAGAAAAAGATTTTAAAAAATTTTCTTTATATATTCCTATGTAAAACTTGATCCCCCTCTTGTGACCCCTCCCTACCCCCGGGGACCATGATTTGAACAAACTTGAATCTACACTACCTGAGGATGCTTCCATTTTAATTTGAGCTTTTCAGGCCTAATAGTTTTTGAGAAGAAGATTTTTAAAGATTTTCTCTATATACTCCTATGTAATACTTGATCCCCCTCTTGTGGCCCCTCCCTACCCCGGGGACCATGATTTGAACAAACTTGAATCTACACTACCTGAGGATGCTTCCATTTTAATTTGAGCTTTTCTGGCCTAATAGTTTTTGAGAAAAAGATTTTTAAAAATTTTCTTTATATATTCCTATGTAAAACTTGATCCCCCTCTTGTGACCCCTCCCTACCCCCGGGGACCATGATTTGAACAAACTTGAATCTACACTACCTCAGGATGCTTCCACAAAAGTTTAAGCTTTACAGGCCGAATAGTTTTTGAGAAGAAGATTTTTGAAAAATACCAACAAAGTTTCAATAATTCTCAATTATCTCCCCTTTAAAGAGGGTGTGGCCCTTCATTTGAACAAACTTGAATCCCCTTCACCTAGTGGTGCTTTGTGCCAAATTTGGTTGAAATCTGCCCAGTGGTTCGTGAGAAGAAGATGAAAATGTGAAAAGTTTACGACGACGACGACAACGACAGACAACGGACAAATTGTGATCAGAAAAGCTCACTTGAGCCTTTGGCTCAGGTGAGCTAAAAAGCAGATATGTAATTTTGCCATGTGATATTTTTTTGTTTTTATATGAAATAAAATACAAAAAATATCACACGACTAAATTTTTAACACTTTATTTCAAAGAAAATTAAAAAAAAAAACCTGCACATTAATTTTTTTCTAAATTAGTAATATTTTATACAATGAAATATCGTGAATCACAAATGAACCATTACAAAGCAACAAGAAAAGATTTGTTACAGATGGGCGTCATCACTACTTAAAATGAGGGTATTCATTCACGGCATTTCACAGATGGTTCTACAGATGTTAAAATAACGACATGACAATGTGTTTTCTCATATTTATTTCTAAATTTTCAAAATCAACTTTTAATTCCATTTCAAGCACACTGTCAGTTTATGTAATTATCAATCAAAAATTGTAGATTCAGCCATAAAACCCCTTATGTATAATTATAAAGACAGGGGCTGACCAATAACCTTTTTATAGGTGGTCAGATGGTCTGGAAGCACCAGCGTCAAAGATTGATTGATTGGGGTTTAACGTCTCAGTCAAGAATTTTTAACTTATATCAAAACATCATCAGCTATAGACGAAGTGCTGAAGACCATATAACCTATACAATGAGCTCGTGGCAAGGTCGCAGGGAAAGTTCTTTACTGCCGTCGCTCCGGGCACCCAAAAGACGCCGCCGTGACTTTTCAGGGGTTGGCGAAAGAGCAGTCACTACCCATTTTCAAGTCTTGGTAAGATCCCGGGTGGGTTCGAACCCACGACCTCCAACTTACGAAACGGAGACTCTACAAACTGAGCTACCGCAGTATATAATATGATACACTGCCACTACAACCATACCCGTTGAAATGTTAACACAATGCCGAATCAACTGCTCATCACAGTCTTTGTCAGTTATAGCTCGACATTTTGCCAGTAGCTGCTACTTGTCTGTCGGCAGCTTTTCAGTCACTTAAGTTACTCGGGAGCCGAGCTTCAACTCAGTTTGTTAGCTCATTGTTAAACTTCCGACAGATCTGCGCTGTATAAGCATTATGATATATTAATATATTTACCATTTTTAGCAATCCAGCCTTATAACTCAAACTGAAGGATAAATTTCTTAGTATTGTAAAAGTTGATAACCAACGTCAAGTCTTCTTTTAAGGTCAATATTAATGTACAGTTAATTCAGTACAGACCTGTCGAAAGTTTAACACTGAGCTAAGGATGAGTAGTCGAAGCTCAATTGCTGAGTTACCGAGATATAGATACCTAGATTCTAGGAGATGTATACATGTAAATAGCTTCGGAAAAGCTGGCTTGATAAAGATACCAAATGACCGAGACACGGGCTGTCGATATGGTCGATATTAGTTCGTTAGTTTAGTGTTAAGCTTTCGACTAGCCTGTAGTGTACATGTATTATGATGTTATTAAATCGTCGTTTCCTGATCCACGTCCGCCTTATATCATAAAACTTAATGTTATTCATCTTTAATAAATATGCAGTTTATTTGTCTTATGATAAATCAAACACAAACATACCAGTTCATTGCCAAATCACAATCACAAAAGCATGCAAAACTATAAATCAAAAACAAACATACATACTAATCCATGTCCGAATCACAATCCAGAATCAAAGTAAAAACTTTGGAACTGACAAGTTAGGTTAGACACGTGAACTTCAACCAGGGAAGTGAGGCCGGGTGCTCCGGAAGGGTAATCACCTCCTGTTTAGCTAGCTACACCAGCCACGTGTGTAATCAAAATTGTGTAAAAGGAGCATGGAACTATGAGACGTCAAATATATCAAGTTAATCACGCCAATTTCCGCCAGGGAAGTGAGACCGGGTGCTCAGGATCAGTAAGCGCTATGGCTTGGTTACTTATACATAAAATTATACTTCGTTGTTTTTGCAATTTGTTCGAGATTGTGGGTAGGTTTGTAACCTTCAATATATGCCATGTGCTAAGTGTTGAATGATAATAAATTAAAATTCAAATTTTATTTGAAAAAGCAAAATTAGCACATAGAACTATAACTTTGACTCATAAAGATGGTAAATTAATTGTTCTTCATGCCCTGAGATTTCAAGATGAAAGACGAGCCAACTAAAGTAAAATAAAATCGGTCATAAACCTCTGAAATTAAATCCAGGACAACAACCCCCGAGTATAAGATATCGGGTACATTGACCTTGGCGCGTTATCAGAATAAATACTATATTGTGTTACTTTGAAAGTAAAGTACTTGAGTTGCAATTAATTGAACGGCCACCACTTATCATGACGTCCGGTAAAACAAATAGTACACAGTAATTAATTTCTTTCTACCTACGCGGGAAGCACAACGTCTCCCCTACACGTCATAGCGAGGCCATTGTATTCGGAAAGCGAAACTTTGCGCCTACGTCATAGTTAGACCAAAAGTTGTCAAAACCGGAAATTATGACGTAAACATTACGTCACGATCACTCATAGCAACATTTATCATGTGATATATTTTAGTCCAGCGACCGTTTGTAAACAATATGGCTATTGCACCAAGTGACGTCACAGTGATAATGTCGCGATATACATACACCGGGAATATATCTCGAATTAGCGGAACTTCAACTCATTTTCGTTAGGTCGATTTTCAGCTTTCGTCGGGTCTGTACTGTTTAAGCGTTGAACTTTTGAGATAGAGTTATTTTGACCGTATATGTGACATAGGCATTCCAGGAAATGCGCTATTCTGTTTCATCGAAGAGTTATACGATTTCACAATAGTTCAATTGTCATATTGTAATTTTTTTTAAAGTTTTCTAGATTTTTGAAGGCTAAATTTTAGTGTATGTCCAAGCATGCAAGCATATATGAACGCTACGCCACTGACTGATAGAGTCAAGGGACTAGAATGTTCGGACCGTAAGCTGGAATATGAAAATACATGTAGATGTCAAGGTAAATATTCCGACAAACGGAAACTAGTGACGCCATGTAAATTAGTGGCGTCAAAAACATGACAGTGTCGCCAACCAGCCAGTGCCCGAGGTACCCAAAAACTGTCGTTTCGCTGTAAATCCCCTAGCGCATGTTCACAATTCGGTTTCGTCTGTAAAAGGAATATTCATAATTATTTTTCGGCGACATTTCGATAAAACTAAATATCCATGTTCATATGTATCAATCATCGGTAGATCCTACTAATGCATAAAGAACATGCTAGCATAAACCATTTCTTTTTAAGTCAGTGTGTATTTACTTTAACCAATATACTTTTTACAGTGTATGGGTTTTATCTAGAGCCATTGGTTCATTATTTCGCCAAATGACCCCATTGTTAGGTCATATTTAACATTACGTGAAGGCCAAACTTATTATGTTACAGTGTTTTAGAGGAAAGCTTTTGAAAATGGTTCCATGGTGCCATCTGAAAATTTTTAGAATGAAAACAGATTGTTTATTTATTTATTTTTTTAATTTATTTATTTGTCAGTCTTTTTAAGATTTTATCCTGGGACATCTTATTTTTACAATGGACAGTGACGACTAAGTCCTTCAATAAAGCTACCTGCTGAGTCTTGTACATAATTAGTTCCTTGGCCGGACCAATTACGGATATGGGAGATACTTGACCTCCACCTTTTAACAGATGTTCAAGTCGAGGTCCAGTCGAGTCCATATAATGAACATCATCAGTAAATTATCGCCCAATCTATTTACACTTTACACGCGCACAACGCCCCTTTTTGAAAGTCAAATGCGTTAATGTTTGGCCTTGAAATATTAGATGGTCACGTGCTTTTCCAATATTTCACTGTCTGTCTGTGCATCCCAGTGACTAGTTTTCGCTGCTTTATTTCATAAAAATTAAAAAGTAGCACAATGCAGAAATACGTGAAAGCATATTTTAAAACTATTTATTTATTTATTTTAACTAGCATATACCTTTTTCGAATTTATCATTAATACGTTAAAAATGTGTATGACAAAACTATGCATTTATTTATTTTTATATGTAAATAATAAAATATATCTAATATAATTTTCACGACATGTTCAAAAATGTAAAAAAAAAATTCAAGTATTTTTTAAATACTTTTTAAATACTCTTTCGTTATAGTTTTCTCGATTGTAATATAAAATATCGAGTTTAGACAAATTAATACATTTTATATCAGAATAAAGCAAACAAAAAATCGTCATCTGTTTACTTTGTGGTCCAATAAATTCATGATTTATTTTATTTTGTAAATTATATTCAACTCTGTCATGTGATTTATTCAATCTCTTTTGTATTTAAAATTATCACCGTATGACAATGGTTCTTGGTTTTTTTAGCTGTTTTTAAAGGAAATGTTGATACAGTGACTAGAAATTTTCACAGTAATCTGTGAAATTGTTCTTCTTGTAGAATCATGATTCATATTTAGAAAAAAATACCAAAGGTATATCAATATTTGTGAAAAGATATTAAACAAAATAAGAAAATATGCTTATTTTGTCGGTGAAAAAATACAAGTTACTCACGAAATGCGGTTAAAATTGAGAATAGCTAGATTATTATTTTTTTTTCTTTTAAATTTCAATTTTATTTTGTCAGTACTTTATAAAAACAATGTAATATTACAAAATTTAATTTTCTGATTTTTTTTAAGTGTGACATTTATTTAATTTTTGAATATTTTATGCAGAAAATTAAAACAAGTGAAATATTATAAAATATGAACAACCTAGGTCTACAATCAACACTTGAAATTTAATTATGTGTAAGGAAATGATAACGATTTCCCTACTGAGAGCCTCTTAATGTTTTCAAGATATTTAAAACCACCAATACGGTTTCAGCATTCCTTTCAAACGAAAATGATCAGGTTTGACGAAGTTTTTCTAATGAACAAATAATTTCACAAACTGACAGTTAACTCATTCGTGACAGCAGTAAGATTTATCGACTTCGACAAAGAAAGTTCTACTGACGGTCTAAAATCTCTGTTCTGTCTATAATGGAGGTTATCTCCGATGGATGGTGGGCCATAAAGGATACGTGCAGAAAAACTTGAAAAACAGTCACCTACTCTCTCTCTCTCTCTCTCTCTCTCTCTCTCTCTCTCTCTCTCTCTCTCTCTCTCTCTCTCTCTCAATTTCGATTAATTTTATAAGAAACAGAAAAAGCATATTTTTACGTTTGCAGTTCCTGAATAGTTATTCAAAAATTCACTTTCAACAATTTTATCAGAAACAGAAATGGCATATGCCTTTTTCGTGCGTTCTTTTCAGAATGCTTTTTTTCGAAAATAAAAAAAAAAAAACCAAGAAATTCACAACTTAAACTGTTTTCATAAACCATTTTCTCATTTTTTTCTGTATAAATTTAACAGTCAGTGACAGATTTGAAATGTGCTGTGCTCAATTTTTAACGCATGGCTATTATAATTATTATTATTGAATTTCCTATTCTGATTTTTGAAAAAAGATATCAATATCGTGTAATATACAGAAATAGAAGAGATGTGTCATATTTTTTTTATAATCTGAATGTTGTATTGCGTAATTTCGAAGTGTAAAACTTTAACAATAGTGGCGTCTTTTTATTTTTTCTCTTAATAGAAATTAATATGCACAACACATTATCTAAGAACTTATGTACTATATTTACACATCATAAATTAATTTGACAGTAAATTGACAGTTATGACAAAGTTATTGAGAGGAGGGTGTCATGTCCCCCGCAACAGAAAGTAATTTAATGAGGTAATCACATCAATGTTAGATATGTGTAATATCACGACACGTGATAAATTTGATAAGTTATCATAAAATTTGTAGATTTTGAATTAAGTGATATAAGTGATACAATTGGTGGCGAGATAAGGGGTTTGATCAAGTGCTACTACTTTTGAATTTGTATAAAATAATAATTAATACATTCAAATGTAGCACATGGCATTATTTTTTTTTACAATCTCTTATACTTATTTTAAGATTGGCATATATTCTAGTACTTATATTTTTATTATTAAATGTTTTTACTAATGGATATGCTGTGACGAGACGATAACTATTTGTATTGTATAGGTATCTATCTGGTAAATAGAAGTACTGCGACGACATAATCAAGAAATTCACTATTTCGAATTAATAAAAGATGAATTAAAACAAAAACAAGAACAAAGAGGAGGAAAGAAAGAAAGAAAAATAACTGGGAATTTAGGATGTGTTCAGGTGTCATGTAAAAATACTATTATATATATATATCTTGTCAGCAGATGTTTTTGAGATAAACGGTTTAGTGTTAACTGTCAAGATTTGATGTTGTGGTATATTTGTCATGTGCTACTTTTGAATTTTTATGAAAATAATACAATTCAAAAGTAGCACATGATATATTTAAGAGAAAAAAATCGCATTCAAAGAAATAAGTTTTAACAGGCGCGCTGAAAAAACCCCAAAATTTTCAGAAAATTTGTTAGGCCATATTTTACAAAAATATGTGAATTAGCTTCATTATCATAAATTCATTGTTATAATCCAAGAGGATTGAAAATAAAATAATTACAATTTTGGAATAAATGAAAATATTGGTTTTAAGCACACTTTTCTTATAATTTTTCTTTGGATTTCGAAACAACTTATACATTTTCCATAACGTGCATTGTGTATTGCCTGAAATAAAGTGTTATCCGATATTACGTAAGAAGGACATCAAACAAAAATTCGAATACTAAAATTTGCACTCAACTCTCCCCAATCACAGGTGAATATTTGTATTTGGACAATAACCAAACCATGTGACCTACAAAACAAGGCCGTCTGCCCCAGTTTTAAATATCACGTCTGAGGTGGTCTATATTTTATTTATGATAATAATATACCAATAAAATGTTAATAATATCACCCTAGTTAACATGCAATAATTAAGTATAACCGCCTTATGTCACAGGCAATAATTAGGCTGAATTTGACATTTAATAACTTCCAATCTCTTTGTAAAATCTGACCATATCTGCACAAAGAACTGCTGTGGGGATGCAGTTTGATATCTCCCCGACGCCATCTAGTACTGACGCCATTTTGAAATATTCATATTAGAAAATGCGTGAGGTCAAGAAATACATTAGCGTATAACTCTCGTTTGAGCTTGTGTTACACAGTGAATTTACGAATTCTGGTAAAATGCCATTAGAACAATATATCGGTACTCACATTTTGGACTTATATTCCTTAGTTTTCTTGTAAATGCCTGTCAAAATTAACTTGAATTTACAACACACTGCTTGAGGGTTTCCACAAAATCACGTGACCTGTCATTTTGACGATAGCATTATTTAACCTGGCTGTTATTTATAGAATACTGTGACCTATCCAATCAAAATTACGTTTTTCAACACTTGGAGGTTAAGGAGGACCTTTACAGGCACATGAAAGAAATTATTATTAAATTTTGAACACAAAAGAATTCCTCAAAGGATTTTTAATCAAAGGACCTAAGAAAACTGGTGCACGGTCCAATAGTTTTCTGTATCTAAAGGGAGAAATAAAATCTGTTCATAAAAACCTTTTATAGAGGGTGAAAAATATTGAAAAATAAATACCATGTTTATTTAGTTTTTCTTAAGCCTTTTATCATTGTGTAAGTTTAATTTGATTTAAATGTGTCTATTCAAGTTATCTATTGGTGATTTATTAGCGAAAAAATTACAAATTATGACTTGATTAAATAACAAAAGACAATTAACTGAAAAAAATCATTCTATTTCAAAATTACATCTTAAAGTAAGATACCAATTCAAAAGCCACGATAGGGCTTTCATTGCTAGAATCTAATCAAAATTTAGCTGTAAAAAGTTCAATATGAAAATAATCATTGGATATTTTAGTAAAATATAATATCTGTAATAATAATAATAATAATAATAATAATAATAATAATAATAATAATAATAATAACAATAATAATAATCCATCTTGCAAACAGTAACAGTTTTGGTGTCTTTTTAGAGACAGATGTAACACTTTTTTTTACTTGAAAATTCTATATTTAAAAAGTTGATAAAATGTGGAAATTAAAAAGTTTTAACCCATTAATATTTCTATTTAGTTTTGAGTTCTAGGCTTATAACGGTGCAGTGTGCTACATGTACTTTGGTTTTTTATCTATAAAAATAAACTCATTCTAATTCATTCTAGCAACCTAAAATTCTGCACGATTTAACTTTTTATTTGTTTGAATTTTACAGAATATTGTTTCACGTTTTGATTGGTTTAAACATATTTTTTGTCAGTCAAAAGTAACAAGTGAAATATACGTTTTATAATATAAATAAATATTTCTGATTATATTTTAATATTTATAATAACCTTTTTAACTTACACGTTTATATCTACTTTTATTTCCAGCCAGTGGCGACTTACGAAACTAGATAACCAATGAAAAGTCCAGTACTTTTTGAAATTCGTTCTTGTTTTTTGGTTTTTTTTTCTAAAAAAATAATAATTCAAAATTCTTCATTCATTTTTCTGTATTTCAAAAAGTTTGTTACCCTAATATAAAACTCATACAATATCCATAAACTTGTTCTATGTGCATGAATACACCCGGAGCACCTGAGCACGCAGCAAGATCTCGTTTTAATCTCGTCTCTTTCAGGTGGAAACGAGAGTCCATTATGATTTTACGCAATATATTCTTTATGAAAGAAAATGAGAATGTAACATGTTACGTTTCAAAAAGTCATGTGCGTAAATTTATTTTGTCGTGAAATCCTAATATTCTACCAGTTGAATCGGAAATAAATGAAAATTCTTCCAGAAAATAGAAATACGCGAAACCCCATATTATTCGGTGAAGAAAAGAAGAACGAAAGAGGAAGAATAAATAAATAATAAATAAATAAATAAATAAATAAATAAATAAATAAATAATAAATAAATAAATAAATAAATAAATAAATCGCCCATTGTGCCATGTACCGTAATTAATTTTTTTGTCAAGATCATGAGTTTGTGGATACATTATATTTTCGTTTTTTATGAATGATGGATATATTAGCGAATTTTAAGTGATTTGATTAAAATATTCACAGATGAGATTTAAACTTTCATTTTTTATTTTACAATTTTTTCTTAGACAGAATATTTTGTGAAAAAGAACAAGGGCTAAAATACTTTTTTGTAAATCAATTTTTGTTCTTTTGATTCAAGAAATGAATCAAAATCAACGGAAAAAACAAAGAAAACGAAAGTCAAGTTTATTAGAAAGTAAACGCAAAAATATTCAGCTGATTGAGAAGTGCCGGTAATAATAATAATAATAAAATAATAATAATAATAATAATAATAATAATAATAATAATAATAATAATAATAATAATAACAAAATCTTAAGATCTACTATCCGTTCATGTGAAAATTTAAAGATTTGTTGTTAAATTCAGTTTGGATATCACGATTTTTAAAAATTCTTTTTCATAAACCACACAAGTCTATATTGCCACGGACCTCGTTTTACTGGTTTTATTTATGTTATTAGTCTATTATTATTATTGAATATTATTTGGTAACTTATTATTTTTTTGCAATTTATTTATCAAGAGACTGGTTTACATAAGAGTTCAACTCTTGTTCCAGAATCCTGGATTTTGTAACATTTATATTGAATGAAATATTGTTTATACGAAAATTCTTTTTAGATGAGGCTTATTACATCAGCAACAAAAATATTGAATTAAATTATTTCCTTTGCTATTTTCATGTTGATATGTGTCAATTTAAAAAAAATGTATTCTTTAAATGAAATAAAGTTTAAAACACAATTTAAAATTGTATATTTGAATATAACGCAAAAACTTAATTGTAAATTTCACAAGCCAAATTACTGCAATTTATTATGGTAATCTGATCGCCATTTAAAGAAACTCAACAAGGCAGATGTTTTTGAAATTACAGTTTTTTTTTCAAATGATAGAATTGATTTCTGAAATGTTAATTTGAGACTTTTAAACAGGCTGTTTATCCGAGATTTGAAAAAAGTGCGCCCATCAAAGTGCGAAGCTTTGCCATTTTATTCGACATGTGTCTGAGTGTATGGTTGGTAGAAAAAATCAAGCGTCCAAAGTGTCTCATAAGTCTTTTAAGGCCCGATGACGATGAATGACTCCTCTCATGATAATAATAATAAAAGTGTCATGTGCTGTTTTTGAATTTCTATTAAAATAATGCATTCAAAAACAGCACATGACAACTAGTGACAATAGACACGTAGAAATGTTACAAATAAAACGCTTAAAACTAAATTTGATGTGGTACTTCCATTCCCAATTTTGACTTCACAAGTGACAGTAGACAGGAGGTACTTATCCTTCCGGAGCAACCGGTCTCGCATCCTCATCGGAAGTTCATGTGTTTAACTAAATATGCCAGTTTTCAAAGTTTTTACTTTGCTGTTTGATTGTGATTTTAACGTATGTTTTTAATAAAATGACCCAGTTTGGCTAAAGCACCAGTCCCTTATCGCCGGCACAAAAAGACCGATTTTTTTTTGTAATCTGATAGTTCTTACGCCATTTTATGTCGCACTGATTAAAAAAAATAATGCGTTTTTTAAAACTAAAAAAATATATATCAACGATTTTTCAAATCACATACACATGCAAGTTGAGTGCTTGTTCTAAGTTCTGTCATGTGCTGATTTTGAAATTTTATTAAAATAATGCATTCAAAATCAGCATTTGTCATTTGCTGATTTTGAATGCATTATTTCAATAAAAATTCAAAATCAGCACATGACAGTTCTCCTGAAGAACCACTTACGAAGTTAAATTTATACTTAATCTTAACATTTTAGTCGGACTCGGTTCCATTCCCAACTCATTACTGCTGCGAACAGCTCATGCTAAGTATAGTAAAATCTATCGGGACATCGTTAGATCAAAACCTAAAGTAAAATTAGCAGTAGCCTGTAAAACAATTAGAATATATTAATACAAACAATTTCTTGTAAATTAGTATATAATAAAATAATTAGTATTATTATGTAATCTCTACATACAGAGGATTTAAATAAAGAATGACATATATGTATTTAATTTCAACTTGTAAAAAATGGTGACGATTGTCGTCAAACGTCTACATGAAAGACTGTGGAGTCGAGTTTTCATAAGATCTCAGTCTTGTTCTCGAATACACTATATGTTTTTGTATCACTGATTGTATGCCATCGCTTAAACTAGCTTTAAATCTCAAACGAACGAATGAATTAAAAAAAAAATACGCAATGAAAACGTTCGATATTTGATCATATTGAAAACATCGAATGTGTTTAAAATGTAAATTGAATTTCCAAAAAACAAAGATATTGCTTTTTCTTTTTCGACTTTTTAAATCAAAAGGTGTAAAGTTCTGGGGTTTCTTTTTGTATTTTTTAATGAAGTAACACAATACTGTTCGAGTGTCAGATGTAACACAGCTGTTTTTCCCCTTGTTCATTTTGCATGTGCTCGATACAGGGCCGACAAAAAACAAGGTCAAAACATGTTCTGAATTCATTAACTGGATTTTGCTTTTTGAAAATAAAGAAAATGTATCGCCTTCGTGTTCAATGGGCGATATTGAAACATTGTGTTTATACATTTTTAAATTCAAAATCTCTTTCATTTTTGAAATTAAATTTGAATTCACATATGTAAACAAATTTGAAAAAATGAAACTTTAAAATTGTGTCATTCCCGGTTTGAATTGAATTTTATTTTATACGAAAAACCGTCAGAAGTGTATAGTTTGTAAACAGGAAATTGTAGCACCTAAAAGTTTAAGAATATACAACACGATCCCCATAATGTCATCGAACGTTACCGACTTGACAACACTCTACCTCTGTATAAGGACCACGTTGTCTTTATAATTTTGTATGTGTACCGTATTTATTTACAAATGTGAAAATTATTTTTTTATTGAATCCTCTGTATCGTTCTTCTCAGTCTTCTTCTTCTTCTTAATTTCCCCTGGTTAATTTCCCGTCTTTTAACTAACACAAATAAAAAAGTACTGTTTATTGTGACCAGTTAGGAAAGTTTACGTATTATAACATAAACTAGAGTGTCACAAGTTTCTGTTTTTAGATTATTTTTAATGTTCTCTGTGGTCCTATTGCAGGTTTATCTTGTGTTGTTTTTGCTCGATTTGTTCGTTTATTGTTTCGTGTTCATGTTTGTTTTGGATTTTTTGCCAGTTTCAATTTTCAAGCGTAAAACTATTTTTCTCTATTATAAAACATTTGTTTTAGGAAGTACAAATATCATAATTTTTCTACAATTTCTAAAATTGTATACATCACAATATTTCTTAAAATGTATTGATACAATGTATATGTTGTATTTATCTCTAGTTTATACATAAACGGAAGTGCATTAACTTGCTTTATATATGTGTCAAGTTATGTACAAACATTATAACAACCTTATACTGTTTGATAATACACATTTTTTTTTACAGAATGTGACATTATATAATTAGAAATGATATAAATAATTAGCTTTACTGAGTGACACATTGAAATTTGAACATGTTGTAATTGTTGTTGTGGTTTTTTTCTTGTTGCTTCTTCCTCTTCTTCGCCACCACCACCATCACTACAGGTGATTATTATATTTTTATTTTAGAATAAAGTTGATCCGTTTTTCTTAAATGGAAAGAATAATAATTGATATACAAAATTTTTAAATTTATTATTATTATTATTATAACATACCATTTTGTTTAATGTTGGACAGTTTTATATAGACTTACATTCTTATATGAGAATTAAATCATAAATTAAAAAGGAAAAAAACCATGCCGCGGATTACATAATACAAATGTATATAAATTTTGTTCATGTACATTCACTGTATAACAATATACATTAGACGCGGCACTAATACCGTGTCAATATTTCTGACTGAAATTTCTGAATTTATATAAGATAAAGAAATTTCAATTTAAGATCTTCCCCATTCTGATTTGTTAATACATCTGCACTAAGTAGCTTTTTGACATACATGTAGATGTATTTTTCAACAAAAATTCTTGATAATTATTATCTAACTGTTCCGTTGCCACGTTCTCCCCTGTGTGACGTCGGCAACTCAGTAATCGATGTGTATTGTGTATCTATAGGTCTGCAGCCGGATATTGTACTGAAACTAACTGGTTTATTTTCTCTTTTCATTGACCCCTTGGTGCACTTTATCTTGACCTAGTTTTAGTGAATTCCTGTGGGGGTTAAACCGACGCATTTATCGACTAACCGCCCGCATTGAATAGCAACCACACACAATACACATACCAACATGCGCATATATTACACACATGCATACTGGCATAGTTATTTTCTTAAATTTTACTCTCTCCCCTGCAAAAAAATACGAGTTATAAATTATTACGTATTTACTGGACAATATAGCAACCACACATCGCTGGCGAGTACAAAACACATACCAACATGCGCAGATATTACGCACATGCATATTGGATACTTTATTTATCTTAACAAATTTTATACTCTCCACTGTAAAAATATGAATTATATAACATTACGTATAAATACACGTCTTTACTGAAAATATTATCTGGACAATATCGCAACTCGCTGGCGAGTACAATACACAAACACTGTGTATTACACACATGCATGTTGTTATGTATTGTTTATTTATTTATTTATTTATTTTTTATACAAACTCTTTGCGCTCCCCTGTGAAATATATATTAAAATACGTTTTTGTAATATTATATGCCGAAAACGTGTCTTTTCTGAAAAATATCATCTGGGGATTTATATAATAACGGGGATTCATACTGACATTTGCATTATTATTTTTTATTTACATTTTCTTTAACTTTATTCTCTCCCCTACAAAAATATAAATTATATAATATTGCGTATAGACTGCAACACAGAAAATAAGATAAGTGTTTTAAATAAAATTAGTATCTGGAAAATATGTGTGACGTCCCAAAATGTAGAAAAGGCAATTAAATCTGCTGCAACATAATGTTAGAAAAGGAAGAGGGCAAGAATTTCACAAAATCCAAAATTTATTTAATCAAAATTATATTAAATTCAGAATTTTAAGATGTAGTAAATTAGCATAAACGTTTCAAAAAATACCACATGCTGCTTTAATTTTTTCTTTCAATCTTTTGATTTCTTCCCATTTGAAATAAATAATTTTGTAATTTTATTATCCTTTTTGAAACGGATTAATATAGATCTAATGTAATATACATGTATATCCATTGTTTTCTGGAATCCATATGCTACTTTTGAATGCATTATTTTATATATAAATATGTACACATTATACACATCAATAAATAAAAATAAACAAATATGTAATGTGTTATTTTTTATGTATTATTTTCATAAAAATTCAAAAGTAGCACATGAGAAATAAATAAATAAATAAATAAATAAATAAATAAATAAATAAATAAATAGGCCATGTGTTTCTTTGACTATATTATTTCATAAAAATTCAAAAGTAGCGCATGTAAAAAAAAAATAAAAATAAAAATAAAGAATAAATATTTTGAAACCTTCAAAGCTTGCTCTTTGCTCTTACAAATATACAAAGCAAGAAAGTTCTCTGTAACTGGGTTTTTTTTTTGGATGGGGAGGGGGGATGAAACAAGATTCGGTCAAAATAATTCCCACAAACGTACTGACAATGCAATACATCATTGTTTCACATGTAACCATAGTATTATCAAATTATAAAAGAACCCGGATGATGACTGAATAATTGATATCGTCTTTCCAGTGATACCCTTGTGTATTTCCAGTATTATCCGGTCTGCATTCATTATCCATCAGCTGTTTCAGACAAAATATAATAATGTTTTAGCTCTCATGCGCTTAGATTTAATTACTATCGAAATCAAAGAACGCACCAAAGCAATTTTTCTATTGTAATCAAAGTCTTAAATTAGTTTTTGAAGTAATTTCATAAAGATATTCCTTATATGTTTTAGATTCAAATTCTAGCCAATAATAATAATAATAATAATAATAATAATAAAAGTTATATTCGACAGGATTGTTGGTCGACTTAAAAACAAAGTCTACTTCTTAATTAAGAAAAAATTGGACGGCCATCGTATGATGTTTGACCATAATTGGTGAAGAATGTTCTTATATAACTAACATACTAATCTTCTCTATATTGTTGTATGTAACTTATGATCGCCAATTTTCAAATTTCTTTATTTCTTCAATTGCACATTTACAACACAGAGAAAGCATACACTATTACAATATTGTTATCAGTAATTAGTTGACTAAACAGGTTCATCATTAACTTTGATACACTCACATTATTAAAAACACACAAACCAATCTATGTCCAAAAAATCAAAGCAAAGTAAAAACAAATATACCAAATCCATGTCAAAATCAAAATCTCAAAGCACAATAAAAACAAACATACCAATCCATGTCCAAATCAAAATCCCAAAGCAAAATAAAAACAAAAAATGCAATCCATGTCAAAATCAAAATCCCAAAGCAAAGTAAAAACAAAAATACCAATCCATGTCCAAATCAAAATCCCAAAGCAAAATAAAAAAAATGAAATATCAATCCATGTCCAAATCAAAATCCCAAAGCAAAATAAAAACAAAAAATGCAATCCATGTCAAAATCAAAATCCCAAAGCAAAGTAAAAACAAAAACCAATCCATGTCCAAATCAAAATCCCAAAGCAAAATAAAAAAAATGAAATATCAATCCATGTCAAAATCAAAATCCCAAAACAAAATAAAAACAAACATACCAATCCATGTCCAAATCAAAACTCCAAAGCAAAATAAAAACAAAAAATCCATGTCAAAATCAAAATCTCAAAGCAAAATAAAAACAAACATACCAATCCATGTCCAAATCAAAATTTCATAGCAAAATAAAAACAAAAAATCCAATCCATGTCCAAATCAAAATCCCTAATCAAAATAAAAACAAACATACCAATCCATGTCCAAATCAAAATCCCAAAGCAAAGTAAAAACAAACATACCAATCCATGTCCAAATCAAAATCCCAAAGCAAAATAAAAACAAATATACTAATCTATGTCCAAATCAAAATCCCAAAGCAAAGTAAAAAAATTAAAATATCAATCCATGTCAAAATCAAAATCCCAAAGCAAAATAAAAACAAAAAATGCAATCCACGTCAAAATCAAAATCCAAAAGAAAAATTTAAACAAACATACCAATCCATGTCGAAATCAAAATCCCAAAGCAAAGTAAAAACAAAACATCCAATCCATGTCAAAATCAAAATCCCAAAAACATACCAATCCATGTCCATATCAAAATCCCAAAGCAAAACAAAAACAAACATACCAGTCCATGTCCAAATCAAAATCCCAAAGCAAAGTAAAAACAAACATACCAATCCATGTCCAAATCAAAATTCCAAATCAAATAAAAAACAAACATACCAATCCATGTCCAAATCAAAATTCCAAAGCAAAATAAAACCAAAAAATCCAATCCATGTCCAAATAAAAATCCCAAAGCAAAATAAAAACAAACATACCAATCCATGTCCAAATCAAAATCCCAAAGCAAATTAAAGAAAACATACCAATCCATGTCCAAATCAAAATTCCAAATCAAAATAAAAACAAACATACCAATCCATGTCCAAATCAAAATTCCAAAGCAAAGTAAAAACAAAAAATCCAATCCATGCCCAAATCGAAATCCCAAATCAAAATAAATACAAACATACCAATCCATGTCCAAATCAAAATTCCAAAGCAAAATAAAAACAAACATACCAATCCATGTCCAAATCAAAATCCCAAAGCAAAGTAAAAAAACATACCAATCCATGTCCAAATCAAAATCCCAAAGCAAAATAAAAACAAATATACTAATCTATGTCCAAATCAAAATCCCAAAGCAAAGTAAAAAAAATTAAAATATCAATCCATGTCCAAATCAAAGTTCCAAAGCAAAATAAAAACAAAAAATGCAATCCACGTCAAAATCAAAATCCAAAAGAAAAATTAAAACAAACATACCAATCCATGTCCAAATCAAAATCCCAAAGCAAAGTAAAAACAAAACATCCAATCCATGTCAAAATCAAAATCCCAAAAACATACCAATCCATGTCCAAATCAAAATCCCAAAGCAAAGTAAAAACAAAACATCCAATCCATGTCCAAATCAAAATCCCAAAGCAAAACAAAAACAAACATACCAATCCATGTCCAAATCAAAATCCCTAATCAAAATAAAAACAAATATAACAATCAATGTCCAAATCAAAGTAAAAACAAAGCTGGACCTTTATCTCTCTTGGATTAAGCATCACCGAGCATATCGTTAATCCATGAGACACTGCATTAGACCGTCAGATAAACATTGTTCATAAAAATTATCTGCGTCTTAAATATTAATATTCCCACACAAAAAGTAAGCTATGCTAAAATGTTAAGAGTATTGTCTTAGATGAGATTGGTAACATATATTTTGGTCCTTCTATTTATCTCATTTATAAATATTGGTCTGAGCACTACTGATGAGGAAATTTTTCCGTTTAGTGCTGCAAAATTAAAAGAGGTTTAGTAAAAATTGACGTATATATTCATGTACTTAATCCGGAGGACCGATCCTCTCATAAATAATTTTAATAAAATTACACATATCATTTATTAGTGGCAGTTTTTTAGTAATATATATTCACATTATACCAGAGTTCATTTTACAGCACTAGACGGCCTTTTCGGAATACAATTCCTCACCAGTAGTGCTTAATCAAAATTTATCAAGAGGTTGAAATATATATCATTGACTGAAATATAATTAACCACATTTAGCTAAGGGAACACTTTGTAAAATATAAATTATACCTCATGCTATTTCGATTTTTTCTGTTATACAATGGTACACATTTCCCCTTTCATAAACATAATATGTTATGGTATTCATCACCAATATCACCAAGGCATAATAGGCATTATCTATCCGAATTGGGTATATTATGCCAACGAACTGTTTTAATGTTCAAGAAAATGAATAGTGTGTGCTTTAATTAATTTAAGGAATAATATTTTTGTAGTTATTATTGTCATTGGCTAAACTTGTCACTTGTCTTTTGTCTTTCAAAAAATAATCTTTTTAATAAAGAAAATTTCGAATATTCACAGGGATACGTGTACAAAATTTCAGAAAACAGTATTTCGGGATATTGTTTTCGCTTCAGGTGCCGGGAAATACCGTAAATTGAGACAAAATATTATGCAACTCCGAGGTTATACTATTGCCATATACTATCTTTTTTAAAAATTTTATCATAAAAAACATAAAAAATGGTATATAATATTGTCATATACCATTTTTTGAATGCATTTTATGATTAAATTCAAAAATGGTATATGGCACTATTGTTAATTGTATGTATATTGAAACAATATTTATTACTGTAAACGTATTTAATTTCGCCTGTATTTATTTTTGCGCTATCAAAAATTTAGACTTATCCGTGTAGTTAAATTTTAGCGTTTTTTTAAATATGCACTAATACACAATAGGCATAATATTTTTCGCTTGGTATTAATTTTCGCGCAAAACAAACGACCTCGAAATAAGCGAATACGTTTACAGTATTCATTTCCTGTTGTTGATATAGGATATGCCGTCTTACCATCTTGATTGTTTCTCTATGTAATATATGTTATTTATATCTGACCGCTGCCACCAGTTATGTAAACTATTTGAAGCAAAAACATTTGTATGCTTATGCCACAATAAATACATTGAATTGATTGCATAAAATGGTATTACTTATTACAGATATACATGTATTACGATCTTGGCTGTTTCTCGATGTAATATTTGTTATCTGTATCTTACTGTTATCATCGGTTATGTAAAATGTATTTGCTAAAAAAACATTTGTATGTGACTACAATAAACATATTAAATTGATAATTTGCTGCTATTTAAAACCTTAAATTTTCCCCCAAAAAACTAAGGCATACTCTCTCATGCAATGTATTTCCTTAGCTAAATTTGGTAAAATGTATTTTTGACCTTTGGATATTTCTTCAACATCTTGAGATTATTCAACAATTTATTTTCATATATACAGTGCTTTATTCATTGTGAAATTAGAGAATAGGCCTGTCATTTGCTACTTTTGAATTTTAATAAAGTAATGTATTAAAAACTGTCATGTGCTACTTTTGAATACATTTTAAAAAATTAAAATTAAAAATTAACTTCAAAAGTAGTACATTAAAGTGTGAATTACGTGTTCTCATTTATACATATATATCTATTGTAAAATAATTCTAAACAAGAGTAAAATGTTTCTTTGCTCAATGCAAATAAAACAAATAATGTATTGCCTCTCATTTATTTGAATTCATAATATTTATTGTTTTGTGTTCTAGTTTGCAGTGTTTGTTGCTAAGTAAATGTTTTAACTTGCATTTTTTAATTGGTCTTCTTACTTTTATTTTCTCTAAATATTACAAAGGTCATTGTGAGTATACATAGGTAAATCTACTTAGTGATAACTACACCAATTACAATTAAAACAGTTATGTTTTAAAATGAGGGAACAAAATGTTATGTTTATCTTAAAAACCATATTCTTGTTAATTGTTTACGTTTTGAAATAATATATATTTATGATTATATTTTTCATTATTGGTATATGTGATACTCTCTCACCATCTAGATTGTTTCTAGATATATATGATACCTTTGCCACCAGTTATATGAAATATATTTGAATGCAATGATAAAGCATTTGTTTGCTTACTGCAATATAGGTATCATGTGCTAATTTTGAATTTCTTTTTTAAATAATGCATTCAAAACCAGCACATAACAACTGCTGATTTTAAATGAATTATTTTATAGAAAATGCAAAATCAGCACACGACAAAGGTATTCATTTGAACTGTTTCCATAATCAATCCATCACTATACCAAAAGCCAATTACAATGTACCTTTGTATAACTGCTACTGTTATTTAAAATTTAAAATGAATTATTAGAACTAAAGTGAGATAAGCCAACATTGCATTTTCAAACATATTGCAAAATTAGTAAAATATAACGAAAGTTTTCCACTCCATAAATATAGATTTTAAGTGGTCTTAATTAGTATTGTCATAAAACACGTTTTGAATTTAATTATAAAACACATGAAAAAGTGATATATGACAGTATTGTAAAATGCTAATTAACAAAAAGAAGGATCTTTTGTTAGGTTCTTGCAAATAATATTTTTTCTTGTTTGTTTCTTTCATAAATTTTATTGTTTTGTGTTCCAGTTTGCATTTGTAGATTTCAGTTACAATTGTTTAATTTATTTTTTATTTTCAGTAAATATTACAATGTGAGTATTCATACGTAAATCTAATGAGGGATAAACACACATATTGCAGCAGCTATGTTTTAAAATGACAGAGCAAAACTATACTATATTTAATTGTATACCTGTTATACATGTTTATTGAAATTATAAATAATTTTGGGATGCCCTCTAACCGTCTTGGTTATTTCTTGATGTACTCAGTATTGTGCTATACACTGTATATTATTTATATAACAGGTTTTCACCAGTTTTGTCAATATTTATGACAAAAATGATTTGTATATTTACTTACAATAAAGATATTGAATTGAATTGGATTGAAGCTTAATCAATTTATATTTGTTAGACGAAAAACCAAGGTTATGACATGTAACTATTCCTAGTTTTACAACTAAGGAGATTCTATCCAAAATTGTATTTTCAAACTCGTAGCACAATTAGTAAACTATCAAGTTTTTCTCCGCTTAGAATTCATATGAGAATTGTAAAATGTTTATAAACAATAGTTAAGATTTTTGTGAGTATTTTGTTTCTTCGAAATAGTATTGTTGAAATGTCAAAATAGTATATTTCAATATGTCGAAATATCGTCGTTATCCCGAAATAGTATTTAGTTCTTTCGTTTTCTCGAAACAATATTTCTCTACCTCGATGCAACATGTTTTACCCGGCTCGAGATAAGATTAGTTTCCCTAGAAATATTATTTCGTTTTTTCAAAGTTGTAATACGTTATTACGAAATGATATTTGTTTTTTAAATGACATTTCGTCATCATTTGATATATTTCGAATTTCAAATTTAGAAATAAATTCATAAGATAAGAGATCGTTGTTACCATATACTTGTAATTATATAATTGATTATATATAAATATATATGATACAATTCTATTTCCTTTCTTATATATAGTCCACATACAACTGTGCATGTATACGAAGAAATTAAGAATTAGACCAGAAACGCACATAGAACAGAATAAAATAAAATAAATGCAGTGAAAAAAATTTAACCTAATTGAAAAATAACACATATTTTTAACATACATTTTAAAATATTTTATCGTCCATGTCTCCATGCATCTGTTTCGGGTTATTTTGATTGTTAATAATTATTTAATTAATTAATTAAAAATATATTAATTGTTTGAATAAATAAATACATAGGAAAGTTGTATTAAGATAATCACGTTTTGTTTAAATTTCATTCTTTTTTATAATATATGTTAAATGTCTATTTGTACTATCTAAAATATGTTTTATAGTTCGAATATATTTTGAAGGCAGAAAAAGTATGTGACTTGACTAGGGTATTTTCTAAAATTGATGAAATTGGGATGAGATGTTGCAATCCCAACTCTTTCGAGGTTATAATATAGAATTTAATTGTAATGAAATAAAGTATTAAAAGTAGCAATTAATTTTTGAATATAAATGCATTTTCACGTGCTACTTTTGAACCTTTATGAAATCATACAAATGTTCATGTGACAATACTTCATTGAATAAAAAAATAAAAACCATCAAAAGTGACAGTTTTATAACATGATATATAAAAATACATATTATACATACCTTTTTTAATTTTACAGCACTAGATGGCCGGTTCGAAATACAATTCCTTATCAATAGTGTTAAGACCAAAATTGTGAAACCAAAAATTTTTCAAGAGGTTGAAAAATATCCAAAGGATCTAAATATAATTTACAAAACTTAGCAAAGGAAATACTTTGCATGAGAGAGTATACTTTACTTTTTGCGGAATTTCATATTTTAACTAGCGGCAAATTTAGACAATAGTATTATTTAATATAGTCATATACTATTTTTGTAATGTTTTGAATGATTAAATTAAAAATAGTCATCTTAAACAATGCTGATGTCCAATTGTTCTTTTAAGTCGCTAGTACGATGTTAAGTTCCTTCCAGTATGTTCTGGTAAAATATCCTTATTCTTAGTTTTCTTAAGAGGCTGATATTTTAGCAACAGTGGAAGTGACTGCTACTCTCCTAAATCGAACCATAATAAAACATACAAAATACAATATTGATTATTCGTACAGCAAAATCTCTTTTACCGTCATTGAAATTAGTTAATAAAAGTAATCACAAATATATTTTTTATTCAATGGCAAATATTGAAATAATACTAAACACCACAACAATAAACGTTAAAACTTTTAACTTCCTGCGCATCCGATCCTACAAATAATGGACGTTTCAGAGTGGCACATTTGTCCCTATGTATTTTTTAACGATTTTGACATCTCGATTCATACTCTACACTCAATTTACAATTCCTGTCTTGACTTGCGTTTCTTCATTTTGTAATTTGCTTCTGGATTGTGATTCAGACATGGGTTGGTATGTTTGTTTTTGACTAGTTCGTTTTTCCTTTTCTATATGTCAATACATTCCGTAGAAATTCTCAGCATGTCAAGCAGGCGACTTGCCAAACAAAATGTAATTTACAGGATGACAAACTTTCATTACGATTCAGAACGCTGCGATTTTTTATTTACATGTATACTGTATTTTGTTCAAGAGGTGTCATATGGAACTATAATTATGTTTTATTTGTTAGGGTCGAATTCGGACTTTCATGTCAGATTTAAAACTTTAATAACTTTCATTTCAAATGACACATACAATTTCTTTAACCAAAAAAAAAAAAAAAAACATACTTATCCATGTCCGAATCACAATCTTGAAGCAAAGTAATAACATTGAAATTGACAAGTTATAAATTATTATCTGACATGCACATATGTGTAAATCGTTTGTAATTAGGAGGCATGGATTTATATGTTTGTTTTTGATTAGTTCTATTTGTCAATATTTACCGTAAAGATTCTCAACACGTCAAACAGGCGACTTGATCCTTAAAATGTTTATGTCTGTCGTCCTTATATTGTTGATAACTATGATGTCTCTGTATCCAAATTACCATGGGTATATTTGACGTCCCATACTTATATATACCTTTCAATCTCAATTTTGGTTTTCACACGTGGCGGGTGTGACTAGCAAGACAGGAACTCCCCTTTCCGTAGCACCCAGCCTCGCTTCCCTGATGAGAGTTCCTATGTTTGACTTAATTTGTTCGTTTTCAACCTTTTCACTTTTGGTTTTGGGATTGTGATTTGGACATGGAACGATATGTTTGTGTTTGTTTTCGCCTATTATTCTTTTTTAATACATATGATAAATGTCTTCAATTTTTAAGTGATATTTGTTATTTAAATTGCCATCACCATTATTATTAAATTAAACATGCAATTGATTATGTTGCGTTATAATCTGACGTAGTAGAGAATCAAAATTGGAAAAGCCTGTTGCCTGATCCTTTTCCACCTTTCCTGAATAAATATTGCATACATTATCAAATACAAACATACAGATCTGTTTTCAAAACACAATTCTTAATTCTTTGTAAAATCTATGACAACTTGCAATTAAAGTTAAACACGCGAACTTCCACTAGGGAAGTTAGTCCGGGTGCTCTTAAATCCTGCCTAGCTAGTGCCACCCACTATATGTGAAATCAAATTGAGAATACTATGGGGCGTCAAATATTAGTATATACAGGATAATTATAGATACAGAGATATCATACGTATTAACAATTTATGATGGCGACAATGAAACGTTTTAAGAACCTTACTAAATTTATATAAACTAATTTTGAACAAATATGAGAAAAGAAAACACATAGGTGAAATAGCTACACAAGTGATTTTTGTTTTTAATCATTAAATTTTGAAATTCTCTTTTGGAATTTGATGACCAGACCATGTCAATCCAATGGCTCGAAATCGAATAATTAATGTTTACTTGGTGACTTGATTATCATGTTCAAAACACACTATTTTTCAAACTTAAACAATCATTGCCAAACTTTGATGCTTTATGAATTAGAACTACAGAACAATCTAAATCAAATTGGGGTTGCTTAATATTGTTGGCATGATTGGAAAAGTTTTGTCTAGTCAGTCGCTTTAAAATCTTCTTGAGGTTTCAATTAACACAGTAAAAATTAAAATACTCATAACTTCCAAGCAACCATGTTTATTCAACTGTAGGTAAGGCAGATACGTCTAAAAGACACTGTTAGATAACATGGGGCTTCCTTATATCTGGAGAAAAGCAACGTTAACTTGGGAACTGTTTATTATCTTATTACCTATGAACAACACGGGTATTTGAGTAAAGAAAAATAAACAAACACGGGAAAATAAACTAGTTTATAGATAAGGGCATGCCATATTGTAATTTTTAAATTTTTTGGAATGAAATACTCAAACATTTATATTTGTAATATATGGGAAAGAAATATTCAAACATTTATAGCATGGGAACTAAACTAAAATTTCAATGGGGGTTATGTTGAAATTGATCTTACTTTTGAAGTTTATAATGGATATGGTTCTGAAAAATACTAAGCGCTATAACTCCTTTTGACATATGTTGTTACACGTGGGCGTTCCTATAACGATATATGTATCTTATTTACATATTGCCCGGGGTTACAGGCACGCTGACGACATTACCTATAAAACTGACACCTTAATATTACCTGTAGTAGTAAAGATTATTAATATATTGTCAGTTTTGTCCGGCATAGGCAAACAACATTGACATGTTCGCTTGACCTTTTATTAGGAAAATTCATATAGTCGGATCTACCTAATATATCGGCAGTGTTAGGATTCTGAGCTAATACATACACAATACAGGCGTTTACTCTTAATATAGTAACAGCGTTTCCCATTATGTAATTGTGTGGCCTAACTCGCCCATCAGATATTTAAATTAAAGGTCAACCGGATAGGTCATTATTGTTTGTCTATTTTTGATAGATCGGGAGATGTAATAACGATGTATGTACATCTACTTACAAGATATGTAAAACGCTTGTTTGGAATGAGAACACACAGGAAGGCCTTTAATCATTGTAAAGTGTCTTACTGGAACACAAGAAAAAATGATGTATTGCCAGTAATAATCCTGATCACCGGCCTGAGAGAGGGCATTTACCTATTGATTGGTTTGACTCTCTTATAGAAATGAAGATGAAAACATATTAGTGTAAGTGTATTCATTCATTGAAGAGACTATCTACATTTGTTAACATATGGTACAGCCCTGTCGAAAGTTTAACACTGAACAAACGAATTGGTGCCAAAACAACAGCTCATCGACAGTCGATCGTTAGCCATATCCCTGCAATTTTTTGGCAGCTACTAACTACCTTGGTAGTTGTTCAGCTACTATCTAAAATCTCAAGCACTCGGCAGCCAAGCTCCGACTCCTTTTGTTTAGCTGTGTGTTTTATTTTCGACAGGCTGGCATTGTATTTTATGTAAAGAGGAAAACATTCAATTTTTTTATTATCAACATTGGGTTAGTACACCAATATACAAAATGTTCAACATAAAGGCAAAAAATCAATATAAGGTTTTAATGCTTTTGGAAAATATTTACAGTTAAATAAAAAGGTTATGAAAATATTTTCTATATTAAAATTTGTCTGTCATATACATGTATATATCATTTTGTTTTCAATTTTATTATTAAATATATACATTAAAATGGTATTGTCATATAGGCATGTGCTTAATGATAAAATAAAAAAAAATGTGTACCATTATATCTTCCAGAGGTGATTAACAATGTATCAAAATACATTATGAACATAAAACAAAACAGTTGCTTTGCCTACATGACGGCATGTTTAAAAAAATGATTTTAGTTTGAGCTCTTTGAATATGAAGTTAAGTATAACTTATTGTTAAACGAGAAAGATGATCAGCATAGGAGCAATTTTATGTTAGTCTGCTTCCTTCTTATGTTTAGTCTGCAAGTATAGATTCAATAAATATTTTATGTTCTTGAAAGGATCTTGTTGTGATATTGTTTTCATGGCTGACGGTATTGTTGTCACGTATGTTTTGAATGCACTGGATTTTCATTTAACCAAACATGAATATAATAAAAGAAATAAAACAGTACATTATTATAGCACAAGGCAATATTAATAAAATGATAAAAGTATATGTCGCTTCATTTTGCTATATGTCTTTTATGCCCATATTACTAGTCCGTGCTTACAGCATAAACATATTTTACAAAGAATCTTTAATGGAACAGGAATGCTTCTTATATGACAAGCAAACGTTTTGGATGTATACAATTGTATATTCTGTTGCTAATAAATACATTCTTCAAAAACTGACTAAGTAGTGAATAGAGTTAACGATTTGGTATATAAATTAAATTTCCAAATTAAATAAAAATTAAAAAAATCTTAAAGTTATGATTAGGACACATATATACTAGTGCACTGTTTGTAAATGTTAAGTGTATTTTGACTATAAAGCCATAATCACAATAATTAATTAATAAATATACTCTTGTCTTAATTTGTTGCGGGTCAAATTATAAATTCCTCAAAAACTCAGGTATACTTTTTCATGCAAAGTATTTCCAAGCACTACTGATAAGGAAATTTTATTCCGAAACGCTAATGCTGCAAAATTAAAACTGGTATATGTAATTAAATAGATCTTATAATAAAAAATGGTGAAATATCTTCCTAGCAATCTATTTTTACTTAGTATTTACTACTTTTCCAATATGTCTAAAATATAGTATAGAGTATTTCCAAAAAATATCTTCAAATTAAAAAAAGCAAACGTATTTCCCATTACATCGACCGATTAGATGTAAAGATTCTCTAATTGTTATATGTTTTTGATCATGGTCTTTCAAAAAATAGGCAGCTCTTAAGTATGGGATACAATTAATTGTAGTAAAAGAAGGAAAAGACGAGGGTATTTTTATTAAGTAGTAAGTATGTAATGCATTCCTGATAAATTGAAACACAAAAACTACCAATTCACATCCAAATTACATTCCCAAAACAAAGTAAAAACTTTGAAACTGGTAAAATAAGTTAAATGCTTAAAATGCCACCAGGGAATTAAGGCCGTGTGTTTCGGAAGGACCTCCTGTTCAGCTGGCTACATCCGCCAGTGTAATAAAAATATACGAGTACGACGTCCAGTGAAGTCTGTTGCTGCGATCTGAATGAGCTTTGGCATTTTTCAGTGCAACAACAACGCCTAACATTTTGATCATAATTCTCTAACCGCATTACGCATAACGTATTCGCAATTTAAAACAAACCATCTAGTTATGGGCGTATTACCTTTCCGGCATTGTTGTTTATTCGGACATTTTTGTATGTAATTTTTTAACCTGAATGATATCTGTTTAATAGCGCCGTTCAAAAACAAAGAAATACCGAATCCATATTTTCTATAAAAACGCCCCCTTTTGAGCACCTCAATAAAATACACTATAGTGGACCTTATATCGACTTCTGACATTGATTAATGACTGTTTTGACGGACAGGTCAATAATACAGTAATCACCATGCGATCGGAGGCTGTCTGTACACGCGAGCGGGCCATAAATGTGTGCTTAAATAACCCCAGTTACTTTTGAATCATTTGGAGAAACAAAACAAAGATTTGTTACATTTGGATAAATGCCAGATGAAGCATGGTTCTTTGAGTTCAAACATATGGTTGTGAAGATCTTAAACGCGCGCTTTAGACAGATAATCGTCTGCTCAAATGTTTTTGAAATGGACATAAAATAGTTGTAATGACACATATTTCTCTCTCGAGTATGACGTCGTTAAAATTCACCATACTTTACCAGTAAGATGGAAAATTAATTATTTTCCCCTCGTTAATCGTGGGTTTTATTTATGTCAGAATTTTATCGTTTTTCCTGTAAACAAAGTAACTTGTAAATTCATTTGTGCTCAGGGAACTTGGCAAACAAAAATACTCTAAAATACATAAATAAGATTAAGTAGTTTCTCTATCTTAATTGAAATACACCAGCTTTGAATTTGATATTAGATAAACATCAGTGGCATGGTAATTCTATGGTATTTTGTAGAAACGAAAATAAAATTCTAAATTTCCAATTAACCTACTAAATCGGAGATTTATTTTCAAACTAACGGAAGCCTATTGGGCTCAGTTAGTCTAAAGCGAAATCGCGTAATATCGAGTAACTTTTTCGAAATAACGCGTACCTTTCACGAAATAACGCAACACTTACATTACTTTACCTCGTAACCTTCGCCAATATAACGAGTTATTCCGCAAAGGGTAAGCGTTCTTTTGCGAGTTATGCGTCATTTCATAAAGCTTTCATGCAAACTAAATTTTAGTTGGGACAGTTTTATGAGGACAGAAGGATTTGTACGGAAAATATGGTGTTACGACTGCAAGTACATTGACAATATTAACAACACCACTGAAAAACCAATGCTACTATAAACAATACTTAATTAAAATTTGAAATATACTATTGTCTAAATTTGCTGCTAGTTAAAATTTGAAATTCTTCAAAAACTAAAGTATACTCATGCAAAGTATTTTCTAAGCTAAATTTGGTAAAATATATTTTGTTTCTTTGGGTTTCTTTTCAATATCTTGAAAAAAGTTTTGATTTTATAATTTTGGTCCAAGCACTAATGGTGAGGAATTGTATCCGAAACGACCGTCTAGTGCTGTAAAATTAAAACTGGTATAATATGTAATTGGAAACTAATTGTATTTTAAGCTCTTGGTTAAATACTGAGATATTAATTGAGTTTATACCAAGACAAAACATTTTTACTGAAATAAGTTTCTAAAAAAAATGAAATGTCACATGACGGACAGAATAACTATAATCAACTTATATGTCTTTGTTTTAAATACTAAATTTTCGACATATTTGTAGAAAACAAAACAAAATCAATAGCAAACATCACATAATGTACGTCGAATATATATTAATTTAGAAATCTGCCGATATTTAGCTGACATGTACACGTACATGTATATACTGAACATTATTCAAATCAAATCAAACACAAACATACCGACCATTGTTCAAAGCACAATAAAAAGTAAAGTTCAAAGTTTGACAGCAAACAAATCAAATTAAACACGTGACATTCCAACAGAGAGTAAGGTCACTAGTACCGAAGGGCAAGCATCTCTTGCGAATTACAAACGCAACGTTTAAAATCAAAATTGATAAAGAAAGGGACAAGAAATTTTGGAACGTCTAATATATCCAGGATAATGTTTGATACATCAAACTTATCAGCAATACTGTGATGACGACCATTTATCTTTTTGATGACACACCAAAGTATCACCTTGGCGATAAGCCTAGGTCTGCAATATCTGACTCAACAATTTATTTGCTAATCTTTTGGTTTTAGCAATTTAATAATCACAGAGGGATTTTTACATGAAATAACATTTGTACGACTAAAAGTGCTTAGAATCTAAACTACATCACTGAAAAACCAATACTAGTATAAACAATAATTGAAAACCAATTATAGTTCAGAGATCTTAGATGAGTTTGTACCAATACAAAACTTTCGCTTAAATACGTTATTCAGTAATAACCAGTGTCATATGGTGCATACAATCAATAGAAATGGATTCTATTTCAAGTTCTTGGTTTAAAATTTGAAATTTCCGAAAAAATTAAGGTGTACTCTCTCGTGCAAAGCATTTCCTTAACTAAATTTGATAAAATATATTAACATCTTGATAAAAGTTTTGGTTTCATAATTTTGGTCCAAACACTACTGATACGGAATTATGTTTAGAAACGGTCGTCTAGTGCTGTAAAATTAAAACTGATATAATATGTAATTTAAATACTTAATTTTCCATGCGTTTTCCCCAAAAACAATAGCAAACGTAAGCACACATAATTACAGTCAGACCAATATGATTATAGAAACCCCCCCAATTCTATATGATATGTACATGTTTACACTGAACAATAATCTACAAAGATAAAATCAAATACAAATGTGTAATATTACAAATTTTTGAATCAGGCTTTGAATTCAAAAAATTATATGACAGTTAATAAAATTTTTATTAAAACATATACGACAAACGTTTTAATCGAAACACCAGAAACAAAGAAAACAATTTGAAAACTTCAAATTAAACGCGTAAACTTTCATCAGGAAAGAGAAGAAGGTGCTTCGAAAGGATAAGCACCTATGTGTAGCTAGGTATACCCGCCGAGGGTAAAATCAAAACTTGAGAATGACAGTTACGTAAAACAATGGGGCGTTTAATATATCCCCTCAAAGGGGTCACAGGCATAATTTGAAAAATGAATTTGAAAGAATACAGTTATCCTTCACGCGACGTGGTTAAACCAATATACGTGTTTTTGTGTTTCTTAAAAGCTCAGTTCATTAAACTTAAAACGCCAATAAAAAACTTAATCAGTGCAGCCTTGTTTTTCCGTATTCTGCGTGCAAGTACAATTAACTATTACAAAGACTAAGGTCAACGATTTGCTGTATATTCATTTTTTTGGATTATACAGTACAAAAACCAAGCTGTGCATGTCGTTGCAATAACTTAAATGCATTATGTAACCTTGAAAATAAAGTGAACTATTTAAACAACATTTTCTGTACTTTTAAGTCAAGTCAGGATGAATAATTCATATATTCTGTCACACAATATTGATTGTTTTATCTGTATTACTCTCAAGGTCAATGTTTTACAACAAATCTAAACACGACAGGTCTGTCGAATGTTTAACACATAATTATCAATAAGGAGTTGAAGCTTAGCTACAGAGTGACCGAGCTAAAGATGGGTAGTATCCAAAAAGATGCCGAGAGATAAAAAGCAGCTGTCGAGATTTAGCTCACGAGATGCCGAGACGAGCTGAACGAATTCGTTAGATAAGTGTTGAACTTTTGACAGGTCTATACTGTAGCTTTCAATGTCAATGTTCTACAAAGCTGATACGAATTGTGATCTATAAGCAAACGTAATTCTAATCTTAATGTACAAATAATGTTAACTGCAACCTCGCATTAACATCTTTCCAAGCCAAGTTCGACGTATATCATTACGGTATAAGGAAATAAAGAAACATGAAATATGATTTAATCACATTTCGTTATCAAATTTAAACAATATCAGTACAGACCTGTCGGAATTTAAACACTGAACTAAGGAATATGATTCGAAGCTTAACTACCTAGTTAATATAAAAAGCTAGTGACCGAAAATCCACCGAGAGATAACAAGCAGTTGTCGAAAAGCTGTCGATATATAGGTGATAAGGGGGGGGGGGTCGAAATCAACTACCGATTCGACACTAATTCGTTAGCTTAGTGTTATACATTTGACAGGTCTTTAGTGTATATATAAGACAGGCTTGAAATATTTTATATCTCGTCCTTTCACACAATTTTGATTACACACGTGGCGGATGTAGCTAGCTAAACAGGAGGTGCTTACTCTTCCGGAGCACCCGGCCTCACTTCCCTGGTGGAAGTTCACTTGTTTGCTTCCGGATTGTGATTCGGACATGGATAAGTATGTTTATTTTTGATTATATTATTGTTGTATGAGTAGATTTAGTGATAGAAATAAAGCAACATATACATACAAAGATCATACTTCAGCATCAATATACATATACCTTGCTCTTCCTGCTTATCGCTTATCTTACGCAATTAATTCGCTATAGTAGAGCCTGTTCCAACTACTGCAACTTTATACAACGAAACAAGCTGCTTACAAATAAATTATTGACTCTAGGTTGTTGCAAGGCAAGACTTATCTATTGCCTTAAAAGTGTCAGGGCCATCATTACAACGTTGTTGATATGTATTATGTCTATGTATCTAAATTATCCTGGATGTTTGTTGACGTCCTATAGTTCAATGTTTCTTTCATTCTCAATTTTGATTTCTAACGTGGCAAGTGAAGCTTACTAGACACGAAGTGCTTACCCTTCCGGAGCACACGGTCTCATTTCTCTGGTGGAAGTTCACGTGTTTAATATTACTTGTCAGCTTTCAAAGTTTAACTTCGTTTTGGGGTTTGTGATGCGAACATGGATCCGTATGTTTACAGCAAGGATTTGTTTTATATAGATGTGTTTTGCAAGTTAATAAATCAAATAACCACATTTGGTGAAACTATTGATGAAGAACTCCCTAATTACAATTACTTGGCTTATCAAGTTAAACACGTAAACTTCCACCAGGGCCAAGTAAGTCCCATTGTATTATTTCATTATGACATAGAATTTTTGATAAAAACAACAAAACGAAACTAGAGAAATTTATCAAGCAATTGATTTATTGTGCAAAAACTGCATTGTGTATTTATGTATAGTAACAGTGACTTTCAACTTTGACATTGCAACCTTTTTATAATATATGTCATCGTTTCAGTTTGGTAAAATGTCATCAAAGCAGAATTGAGACTTCTAAATCTACATAGTAACAGTGAACTTAATCTTTGACCTGTAAGCTCTTCCAGTTTGATGAAGCAAAATTTAGCCATCGTGGCTCGTACAACAATTGTCGAACAATTTGAAATCATTAAAAATAAAAAGATGTATAGATATATACACCAGCGGTCACCGAACATAACCAAATGATAAAAAACAGGTCAGTATTCGGGGGACTGTTTTACAAATAAATCATTTCATTTATTCACCGTTTGATACATGGGACATGTTCAATTCAAACCGGAAATGTTCTGACATTAATTATTAAGTTGGTTGTATTTAAGTTACAAATCACACGAATTATACGTAATAAAGAAGGCATGTTTACCTGTGTCATTGTCACATGTCAATATACAAGCGATTTGTTATGATATGCGTGAGAAACTGCGATAGGGTTCTGATTCGTACAGTACAGACCTGTCGATACTGTAACACTGAGCTAAGGAATAGGAGTCTAAGCTCGACTGCCGAGTGGCCGAGGTATGGAGAGCTAGGGTCCGAATAGCTGCCAAGAGAATTATAACAGCTGATATAGAGATATAGAGATGAACCTAGATACTGTACCTGCCGAGTCGATACCTATTCGTTAGCTAGGTGTTAAACTTTCGACAGGTATGTAACGTACCTGTAAATCCATGTTAAACAGAATTGATAAACGACTTAACAATAAATTATGTCTAGTTCAAGAATTGAAGTAATAATTTATATGCTAATTGAATAAAGAAAAAGAAACAGAAAAAAAGAAAATAAATGTAAGGCAGGATACCTGTCTTCTTATTTACATATTTAGCAGGTCTTATTTATTTTACTCTCTAACCGATCTAGAATTTCATGTAAAAAGTAAGTCCTGATTTTTAAATTTACACTCGATGTATCATGGTTGTTTGAAAATGTCATGATGTTGTTATTTATTATCCAATATTGTTATGTAATGCTAGAACATTATCTTGCTTTTTTGCTTTGCAATAAATCAAACACAAACATACTAATCCATGTCCGAACCACAATCCAGAAGCAAAGTAAAAACTGCCAAGCTAGGTTAAATACGGGAACTTCCACCAGGGAAGTGAGACCGGATGCTACGGAAGGGTAAGCACCTTCCGTTTAGCTATATACATCCGCCACGTGTGTAATCAAAATGGAGTGAAAGAAACATGAAAGTGTCGGATGTCAAATACATACAGTGCAATGAAGTTATTAATATCACTACTATTATTTATCATTCAGCTCTCGCATTGTATAAGATGACCTACACAATCAATTTAAATGTTCTACTTCTACTAAAGCTCACGAACTGGTGCCAAATCGGCAGGTCATTTCGGCCATTCTTAAGCTATTCTCCGTCAGCTTTCCAGCAACTGTTATCTGTCTCTTGGCGAGTTTTTGGCCACAAGTTCATATCTCGGCAACTCGGCAGCCAAATTTCGCCCCACATTCTTTAACTGAGTGTTAAGTTTTCGACTTTCTGCACTGTGTTCAGAGATGCTTCTAGGTATTTGTAACTATTTTTGCTTCCAATGCTATATAACATCTATTAAATTCTTATAACATATATTTGCATATAGTTTAGGAGTTTATGCTAATCGGTTAGATAAACATATCAAATTAAATCGGAAATTGTAAATGTTCTAGTGTACATCAAAACTCTGGAACTGACACATCAGAGAACCTATAATTTCTACCCAATTATTCATAACCCCTTAAACAATCTAAAACAAACAAGTTATATTTAAAACACTGAATGAGGGATTGGGAAATGGGTTTTAAATAATGGTACTGTTATGAATGGGCGGTATTGATAAAGCAGAAACATATAGATCGATGTTCAAATCATAATTCAAAAAGCAAATTAAAAAAAAAAACTTTTTTCAAAAAAAATTTGAATACTGTCAAATAAAGTTGTTAAACACGCAATCATCTCTGAAGAAGTGAGGCTTAATCAGTAAACATTCCTTAAGGATTTGGGACAGTCATTCAAAATTAAGAGAAAATGTCATAGTTATCATTATAAATGTTTGATATAAGCAGTTGATTTACTAAAGTTAAGATATTTTTATTTTTGGCGAAAATAAATAAATAAAAATAAAATTTAAAAAATAGAATAAAATAAGGGCTTGCATATTAAGCCAATTTTAATCAGATCTCAAAAATGTTAGACCCCACTGTGTAGATCATTGTTTACTGTTAACAAGATCAATATCCCTACCAGTTAACACTATAAATCATGACTTTGTAAAATTGTTTGTAAATAAAACCCTGCACGCAAAATTGTAATCTGTTATACTACATACAGTACAGACCTGTCGAAAGTTTAACACTAAGCTAACCAAATCGACAGACCATCTCAGTCCCTCGTTAGCTATATGTCGACAGCTTTTCAGCAGCTGCTATCTATTTTGCGTGTTTTTAGCCACTGGCGTACCCTATCTTTGTCATTCGACAGCTGAAGATCGACTCCGTTTCGTTAGCTGAGTGTTAAACTTTCGACAGGAATATACTGTACTTATACCATGGGGGTAAGACAATATTCGAATAAAGAATCCAATTTGCCTATTTTGACATGATTGACAATGTTTATGTTTTGATTAATTTTGTAAATGACCTATCCATGGGGGTAGATGTTTTTGCGTTTTAAAAGAACTGTTCCATTTTGTTCGAGTTTTTATTGGCGTTTACATAGTTCAGATTACAAACGATCGCAAATGTAAAGAGATAAAGAAAGGTATTAGTGTTTGCGTGTTAAATGGATATCAGGTTTTAAAAAGACTTAATAAAATACTAAACAGAAAATATATCAAAATAAACGTTTAATATAATGCATAAGGAGGCGCTTAACTTTCCAGAGTACCCGGCCTCACTTTCTTATCAAGTATATACCAATTTCCCAAAATGCGATTTATTAAAAATGTTTTACATTTACATTACATTGATAATTTGATATATGGGTAAATTACTTACTATTCACGAAAAACGTAATTCTGTGTCCAGGATTGCCCTGGATATATTTCTTATAGTTCCATGTTCCTTTCACACAATTTTGATTACACACGTGGCGGGTGTAGCTAGCTAAAGAGGAGGTGCTTATCCTTCCGGAGCACCCGGCCTCACTTCCCTGGCGGAAGTTCACGTGTCAAACCTAACTTGTCAGTTCTAAAGTTTTTACTTTGCTTCTGGATTGTGATTGGGGCATGGATTAATATGTTTCTTTTTATAACTAATACACGTCTATATAATGACAAGTTAAGTTAAACAGGTGAACTTCCACAAGGGAAGTGAGACCGATTAGCACCGGTTGTTTCGCTAGCTACACCTGCCACATGTGTTATCAAAATTGAGTGAAATGAACAAGCATTACTGATAAGGAATTGTATTCCGAAACCGTCGTCTAGTGATGTAAAATTTAAACTGGTATAATATGTAATTATATATCCAGGACAATTCAGAGACATCATAATTATCAACAATACTGTAATGACGACCATTTAACTTTTCGAGGAACTTGATAAGCCTAGATTTGCAATATGTTAACTAATAAAGTATTTCTTAATCGGCATCTTTTCTTCGATATCTATATCGATATTTTTCAGTTTCTGCTCTTCATCTTTTGGCAGTTTTTTATTACCAACTATCCATATCTCGGACACTCGGAAGCCAGACATTGGCTCCTTTTTTAGCTCAATGTAAGTTTTGACAAAACTGTTCTTTAACTCATTACATACCAGTGCACATGCCGATACTGCATCAGGAACCTCGATGATATATTTTCATTTTAGAAGCGACGGAGATCTGTGTAATTAAAATTTGTAATGAAAACTTAAAAAGAAGAAAAGCCGTGGCGTCTATATATTCTTCATTACCCCGAAAGTAAAGATAATATGATGAGATAATATGATAGACGTCTTTAGTTCGTTAATTCAACTAATTAAATTAAGTTAATTATCAATATTACTGTGTTTCCTTGCAAAGTTCTAAACGATGATCAAATTTAACCCAAAATCTTATGTGTAATATCTAACCTGCATATTTCCTCCGTTTTTTATTCCTTACTCAAAAGACTGCGTATTCCTCATATTTTCAAAACAATATATTTGAAAAAAACGGCAAAATTTTAAATGTGAATTTAAGTAATTTATTATATTTTATCTAACTTTACACTTTTTCAGTTGCCATTTTCCCGATGAATCAATTATTCAATGTAATTGATGATATATATTTGCACGTTTTAATTGTTGCAATATTATCAATACTATTTTATGAACAGATGGATTTTTACATTTGTAAAACATAATTTAAAATTTACATACAATAATTTTCTCAGAAGTGTCTTCATAATATGCAACTGTCATGTAGTATTTTAGAATATTATAATAGAAGGAAATTTGTACAATTGTACATGTACTTAACAACAGCCAACACAACCAAGAACACGAAACAATACAAGTTAATGATAATAACAACTAAACTAGAAAAACTGTGAGCCGCAAGCTCACAAAAATACCCCCCCCCTGCTCCCCCACATAAAAAAATCCATCGGATCAAATTTTTAAATAGGAGGTGCACATCTACATTATATCACAAAGATTGTGTCATGAAAATTCATTGAAAGGTTTAGGAGGAGTTGCGCATAAGAGATAGGTACCCTAAGGTGTAACGGAAGGACGGACGGACGGACACACGGACAGACACCCCTATCACTATATACCCCCACTTTTTACGCGGGGGGTATAACAAGAGACTACTACTCGCAAGTAATACACGTCGCTACATGTAGCTGTAACATATGATATTGTCTGTCAGTTTTCTGTAATATGCTTATTTTACTCTTTTCTCTTTGCAAGGATTCCACTACAGTAACTCAAGGTCGCTACGTATTGGGAGGTTGGGTTCAACCAAGACTTGCATTTGGTAATTAATGTTCTTTCGTCGAGAGCATTTAGAAATGAAAGCAACGGGAACCTTCGGAAGAGACATTAGAAACCAATGTCACGGTAGGCGTGATACGCTCTGCAAACCACCAACCCCGAGCGCATTGCAAAGGTAAACACTTCTGCTTCTTCAACTATAAGTGGTGATGGTTCGATGTGAGTAAAACATTTTTAACTAGGCGTTAAAACCAATGAAATCATGGAATCTTTGCAAGGTAATATCAAAGGTTGAAACACCTCTGGACTTGCGACTACCGTTGATCCTTTTTAATTGAAAGACACAATTAATAATGGAATAAAGTACAAGACGAAAATATCGGTTTGTGGTGAAGAGTAATAAAACCGTCAGTTCTGGGATGGTAGAGGAAACCAGAGTTCAGATAGAAAAGCTAACAAGAGAAATGATAGTTTTTACACAAATCTGTCCAAAGTGGGATTCGAAGCTGGGTGATCATCAGGCAATGATAAAAATACGAAGACAAGGTCACCACTAAATATTACTTTATTGAATTTGAAATGACATCATGCAGGCAAGATGCATATTAATAACCTTCATTGTAATAATAATACTTCAACATATTACATCCTAAATATAACCATTATAATATAACATAAAACGGAACACAAACAAGTTAAATATATATATGTGTATGTCTGGATGGGGAAGTTCATAGAATCTAAACATGCAATTTATCATGTATTTTCTTGTTATCAGCTTTGCCATAGCACCCCTTCAAGTTCACGTATGTTAGGTAATTAACTTTGTTTTTGCGAATATGTTTTGGACATACACTGTTAAGTTTGTTTTTGATTTTTCAAAAAAGGCATGCAAATGACATCTATCAGATTTGTTTTTTTAAAAGAAGTAAGAAATTTAAAACGAGAAAAACATGTACTTGACAATAGCGGACGCAACATAAAGGACGAAAAATGAATGTTAATGATTAAATATCAAAATAAATAGATTCTATCTGAAAGGCGCCAACAGCGCCGCATGTAGTTGTGTTAGCAGTATATTATTAGGCATTTGGACTTAGTTGTTTCAATGGTTATAATTCTATTCCCTTCCCATCCAGACATTTAGCGCCTTCATAAGGTCCAATTTTACATGCTACTTAAATATAAAACTACAGTACCTTTACAATAAGTTAAAACATTTTAACGATCTAAATCCCTCTAAACCACTATAACCTCAACATGTCTAAAAACTGACAGAAACAATTATAAATTTGATTTAATTGAGATCTAAAAGTTAAGGGATTTGAACTAAAATATTAAAAATATGCCCTACGTTCAATTAAAATTGTCAATACTAAAAATATTGCGTGTTTCATACTTAAAAATAAATGGATAAATAATAGTGAACTGAAATATAATATATATAAAGTCTCTCTAAAAATGTATTTTGAGTCCGTTAACTAAAATTGGCAAAACATTTTGATGGTTTTATATATGAAATTCTTAAATGAGGCCATGTATTCCGGAAGTGTAAGCATCTTATGCCTAGCTAGCGTCGACCGTCACGTATATAATGGAATAATGACTGGAACATGGAACATGAGACATGAAATATATCCATGAAAATTATAGACAAAACTGTCGTCAAATAAGGGGATTCAAATTGAAATAAATGCAAGTTTTATTGTTAACATTTGTTCACTATTAGCATAGAAAAGATAAAATGCAATGGTACATTTTCACTAATGCTCATCAATACAAACTATTCCTTATCAGCTAAGGTCAATGGGTAAAAAAATTTTATAAACAATTAATTTAATGTGAAGATTCTTATTATTGATGGTTTGGCATGAATATATAATAACTTATAATGTGATCAAAATATCCGACAATTTTCCGTTTGATTAGAAATGTTTATCATGTGATTACTCTGAATTCCTTAATGCATATAACTTTTATAGCATGTTTACAAAACCTTTTTAATTCTACAGCACTAGACAGCCGTTTCGGAATAAATACATCATTATAAGTCTGCTCAGACCAAATTGTGGAAATACAAATATTTTTAAGATGTTGAAATGAGACAAATTTAGGACCAAAATGTATATTAACAATCCACCTTAGGCAATACTTTAAACGAGTAATCATAGTTTTGTTTTTTGAGTATTTTCTGAGCGATTAAACCGTTTAGATCGTTTCTAAATACCTCTGTATGATAAATTGCAGGCAGTAGAAACAATTTCCATGTTCCAGCTAACAGTAAGCATCAACATTTATTAGAGTAATAACTGTTGTTACGCAATGTAGCCTCAGCAATCGATTATTTCATTTTATCAAGGTTATTAACATTTTAGAGTAATTGATTTTCATTTATGTTGGGAAACCATAAACATATAATTGACTTTTCATAAAGAATTCACTTTTTCACAATTGCGTTAAATGATTCTTATTGCGTACATCTTTTTAGAAAAATATTTTTTTCAAGAATAAGGTTGCATTCAAGCCAAAATAGGAAAGCAATAAATCAAATACATTCAATATGTAAATATGTAGAACGGTAAATGCTATGATGTACTCTTAGCTATCAAAGTCCATGGTTCATGTCACCGCTATTGTGTATAAAGACTGTTGTGATTAGCTGTACTAGTAGTTGACACTGGATTGCAGAATGTAATGTCGACACCTTTTGATAAAAACATTACTCATTTTCCTGCTTTAAATTATTACTTAATCTGTTTAATTTTGCAGCACTAGACGGATTACACCCAACCAGCATTAACTAAAACTACACCCTTAAGATGTTGAAATCAGAAAAATTGGACCAAAATGTCATACGACTTGTACAAGTATACAGCACTGTAGAATGTTACAAATCTAGGTTATCCTAAAACACAATTTTGCTACATATTTCTCAACTATTGATTGATTTCAATGCGAGGAATTTACGACCCAGTGATACACATCCAATCAATATATCATACGAGAAGTTCCTGGTACTATTGTATAAAACGACCTTAATCTCTTCCTAAAGAAATTAAGATCAATACCATGAATAAGAAAACCATGATCAAATAAAATATCTATATTCAGTACACAGAACTTTATTGACACGAAATGTGGATTTCTAGGAAGATGAGCTTTTTGTAATGGCATAGAACAATTTTTCAAATAAAATATTCATTATGTCCTTGGCTAATGTGTGTATATAATGTTCATACGACAGTTAGGATCTCGTTTGTCATAAAGGAAAAATTGATTAGTTTGGAAAAGTGATAAGTGGTATAAAATTTAAGATTGAATGGTTAGACATGTACTTCGAATTTTTCAATGAATATTTAGTTAAGTTACAGAGGAAAAATCTATTTTTTCTTCCATTTAAAAAAATTTGATTAAACAATTTTGGTTCGAGCACTATTGATGAGGATCTGCATTCTAAAACGGCCGTCATATGCTGTAAATTAAAACTGGTATAATATGTAATCTAGTTCGCGCTTAAACTATCAGTTTGGAATGCAAATTTTGTTTTTGATAACAGAACAGCTAATGAAAATGTTGTCTATAGTTTTAAAGAGCTAGGACTCTAATTAACATCGAGCACAAACATTTATTTCCAGAATGCGTGCTTCGTGTACCGTATATCGCTATGTACAATTTTAAGGTATACATATTTTTTTTTACTTTATCCCAGAATGAGATATCTGGCTTTAAGCCAATTAATATTTCTAAAGCATTGCCGAAAAAAAGATTATTAATAATTTAAAAAACAGCAATATTTCAGTTTTAAATCTAGAAATAAAAGCTAGACATAGCATCTAGAAATTTAGCACTAAATAGTACAGTATCCTTCTTTAAACTGTAAACGGAATGTTGTTTACAAATCACTAAAATGGTTGAATATATGTAAAATAGCACTTCGATGCAATTGGCACGAACTTCATACAAAAATCTAAACAAAGAATAGACGTTACACGTCATGTAACTAATGTCAAGCACTGTCCACAGAGGAGTTAAATTAAACCAAACTATGTCACAACTGAAATGAGATTCCATTTCAAAAGTGTCCAATAAACTAACCCCAACTAGGAAATACTTGTTTTCTCATCAAAAAAGCAATTGATCATCTACTCCACCCTATGATGGTTCCTGTCAATTTTATAAAGATCTGTTATACAGTTTTGGAAGAAGTGGTGGGACAAAAATAGAAAGAAGAAACCGAGTGAACACTATATGTACCACATGTTCGTGTAAGTAAAACAAACAAACCAGGAATTACGTTTTAAATCCTCCTGAATCATACATAAAGACAGTATGTGATTAGAAGTGTTTGTTAATTGCTAAACAAAATAAATGATACAAACGAATAATTGAATGAATGAATGAATGAATAGAAACACAAGTTCTCTGATTCCATAAATGCCATTCAACTTTAACAATTTCTCAAAGTGTAAACATCATATATCACTTTTAACTTTCAACACAAAAGATATCATGAAATATATTCCATATAACAAGAAATATCAACAAGAAAACCTCTCCCGTTCTGCAATAGATAATGCTTCTTGCTAACCAACACTAGATTTAATCGACCATCGGTTCAGACTTGATATGATGAAGTTTTTGAGTGCTGATAGGTAACTCGTCCTCATCCGTAAATGCAAATTTATCTATTTCTCCATTAGGAAGATATCCGTTTGCTTTCGAGACTTTGTCCGTTTTGTCTTTTTCCTTCCCATGTCCTTTCTGATGTTTTTCTGATTTTTCTCTTTCTTTACAATAACCAAAACTATGTCTTCTTTCTATCGGTTTGTTCTTATTTATACTCAGATCTTGCGGAACTTCAACGTCATAATGATTTGAAAAGTCACATGACCCGTTTAAAGGTCGTGAACTCCAACTATCGGCACTTCCGCATGTGCTTCTCCTATCGGCTGCATGATCAACTTTTTCATCGGCATGCGTAGATGAAGAAATATTAGGCGAGATGCTATTTTTCTCCGGGGTAACCGATTTGCGATTTTCATTAGATTCAACACTAACAGTACTTGTTTCATTACTGCTATTACAATTAGTTGAACTACTTGATTCTGTTGCAGATTTGTCATTTTGTGAGTCAGAAAGAGCACTTTCACTGGTAACTGTACTAGATGCACATTTTAACTTCTTTGCAGGGTTTGTGTAAACTGTGTAGAATAATTTTAAAGGTCCTTTCTGTAAAATAGAAATATAAATGTTACAATTAATGAACAAATTCTACCAAGGGAGCGAGATCGGTGTTCCGGAATGAATATGGTACTATGGGACGTTAAGATAATTTTGGATACAGAGACAATCAATGATACAGTGGTGACGGCCATTTATCTTTTTCTGGTCCTTCATGAGCCACGACTTACAGTATCTCACAGCCAAAAGTTAATCTTTAAGCAACTTCCGTCGTTGTATAAATTTTCTGACTTATATACTTTATTCAATACCGAGTAATGGATGTCATAAGTGGTGCTTCATTAATGACCAATGTGAATATATTACAGAAAATGTGTATGCTTTGTTCAAATTTTCAGAAAATGCTTTTCTTTAGAAAGTTGATAGTGCAACTAAATAGAAATACTAAGGAATACCGTTTATTGATATTATTTAAACACACTTACCCTTCTCCAAAAATATATGTAGGCTACATCTATAAGTGTGTATGAATCACTGAGAGCTTCATCAGTGTGGTATATATCAATCTACAAATAGAAATATATTCTTTATTGCAAGTTTCATTGCTTTAGATATACGGGAAGTCTGAGTCAATTGACTGATGTGTTTGTTTTTCATTTTTATGCTTTTTGGTTTTCGAAATCAAAACAACGAGAGAGATAATAAAAATAAACGAGAATCCATCTTTGTTTCTTTTAAATGCTTATTTAGTTAATGGGCTATGACAAAACGCTTATTAAATTCTCACTCACAAACAAATTCTCTATACGAAAGTTCTATTTACAGTTCAATGGAGAACAGAGTTAATTTATTTAATGTATTTGTTTTGTTGTATTTGTCTGTTGTTTTATATTCTTGGTTTTCTTTCCTATTATCAAAACATTTAAGTTACATATTGTTTCTAATATACGGGATATTTGGAACTGAACAGCAGTTATTTAGTAAAATTTCAGTAATTGCTATTGATGTTTTTATAGTTATACAATTTTTATGTGTACATTTTAAAATTGAAAATGTAAAATAAGCCTAATATCACTATATCAAAAACAAATATACTAATCCATGCCCAAAAGCAACGTAAAACTTTGAAACTGACAAATTTTGTTAAACACGTGAATACGCCAAGGGAAGTGAGGTCTGGCGCCCTGGAAGAGAAAGCACCTCCTTTTTAGCTAGCTAAACCCACCACTAAACAATCACAAATAACTTCAATGACTGGCTGGACTTTAGTATCACATGTAATTGAATATCTTTTCAATTTTCTAAAACAAATAATTCATCAAAATCAAATCACTGTTGTGCTAAAAACACAGGGAACGTTTAGTTAATTGAATCTAAAGATACTACAGTGCATTTTCTTAGCAAGAGTTCGGTGTTCTACCAATGAAGTAAAACAATTTATTCGGTATATCTAACCAGGGAATTTCATAATAAAATGATAAAATGTTTGTGAATACACATCTAAATAATTTAATTTGTACTATTCCCAATATTTTTTCATTGTTGAAAGACAGTACAACCACTTGTACGTATTTTATATATATTGTACCATCAAGTATTTTTCATGTTTATCTAACAAATAATGCAATATGCTAAATTTATTTGAGTATGTAAGTTTAAAACTCAAACAATTTGCGAATACACTTAAAAACCTTAAATGTCTGTCACCTACCAACTACTTTATTTAATGTGAATAACTTTAAAGGCCGGTTATGTAATGTTCTTAAGAGCAAAACCAAATCATAGGACGAGACAATTTTCTCGTCAATTGCACAAATGTCCTTTTTAAATAACAACAAATATCTTTTTATATAACAATAAATCGTCTCTCGGATAATTAACTTGATCAGAATTATCACCAGGAATTGAACAAGTCCTATATCAGAGATATTCGATACAGTGGTAATATTAAAATCAATACAATGTACAACGAACTAGTTTTATAACCAGTCAGATATACATCTCAAGACACAGACTTCATAACGATTAAATACACTGTTTATATAACATTGAATAATGTCTGATAGATAAGGATTTCAAAGCATTATGTATCACGCATGTTATCATCATATCAAAGAAATGGTGACCGTTGAGTTTACTAAAAGAAAACCATTTTGCAAAAATTTAGTTAAAAGACATATAATAACACAGTTATTACAGTCATGACAGTCTTCAAGTCTAGAGTAAAGATGATGGTCAACATATTGATAATAAATGGAAAATTGTGTTGAACATAATTATTACTAAATCTGTTTTAATTTTTTTCAGGACTAGATGGTCCCTTTGTAATAATTGATGAATTGTATCATTCTAACGTATTTATACTGTTTTAATGGTTCCAAATTAAACTGACAAGAGACCAATTTAAATAATCATATGAAATATTTAATGTTTTATTTATTGCACTGAAGTCATAATTACTGTAAACGTATGTAATTTCATGTGTGTTTATTTTGGATGTATAGAAAATTTAAACATATCCGTGTTGTTTATTTTCGCGATTTTAAATATGCACTTTAACACAATTAGCATAAAATAATTTCTTCTCGGTATTAATTTTGGCGCAAAATAAATGATTGCGAAATTAGCGAAAACTAGTACACCGCGAAAATAAATACGTTAACAGTATAATGATAATCAATTTTGATTTTGAGATTTTACTCTGGTTCATTAGCAGTATAGCGTTTTTATGTCAAGGATATAAGAACGAAGTTGCTCCGGAAATTCAATGCATAAAATGTAACTATTATTAGACAGCTATTATTCAGAACAATTTCATTCTCGATTTGCAGTTTCAAATTTCAAGACATTAGTGCCATTAATATGACCTTAATGTTTTTATAAATGGTCTATAAATGCTATGCAATTCCAGTCATGTAGAATTAGAATTACAATTGAAAAATCAATGAATGCGATAATAAGGAGTATAAATCAGAAACTAAGTATGAAGAACAGCTATTTCACTATAGATCTGTAAGCCAACGATTGTGACATTATTGTTAAACGTCTGGGAAAATGTCGCTTAACTATCTTGTATACTGTGGTAATATATATAGCTTGATTATATTTTTCCATCAGTTTCGTGTTATATTCACATCTGTGTATAGGATATTGTAGGGGAATAGTATGTGCTATACAATGGTCGGAACAAGAAAAAACAAAATAACAAATTACCGACCGATATAATTGTATGGGCCCAAGATTTCTATAGGGGTTTCAATATATTTATGTATAATTAACATATTTTAGATAATACAAAATAATATTGTTATAACTTTAAAAGAAAATTATTTAAGCCGGATTGTTATTTTTGGTAAAATAAGTCTTATTTAAAGGTTTAATACGCCTGTTTAAGGACTTCTGGTTGTTGATACAGACAGATAGTTTGAGACTTCAAAATACCCAAACTATGATAAAGTTAAAAGTTGCTAATCAAGTGTTTTCAAATTATGTTGATTTTCAGTTTTCTGTTATTTCATGTGTTAGTTTTGTCGTTTTATTTGATAGTTATGGATGTTGTCTGGTACACGTGCCACAGCTGGGAGCTAACAATCTTTTACGACCGACTGTTTAATTCAAGTAAAACGTATTTAATACACCTACATGCACGTACGTTAAAACAGTGACGATTCATGCATCGGTATGCATCTTTACGCGTCCAACAATTGTAAATGACATTACAAATTTTGGATAAAAGTTATCATCATACTTAATTAGTTCTGGAATTGTTTACTACGTAGTCATGTTTAATAAACAACAGGAAATGACTAACGACCTGGAAGTATTGAACGTTAAGTTTTACACTAAAATAATAATAAAATGTCACGTTAAATGAATATCGTCAATTTTCCCTAAAGTTCGTTCTACCTTAGGTTGATTTTTTTAGACTGAACAAAAATTTGCTTCAGTAATCTTTAGAATGTTCTTGTGTTTTAGTGTTTATTGCTATAGAAATTAAAAAATAAAATTTAGTTTTCTTTTTGTTATAAACACTTTAATTTTATTCTTATGTCTTTCATATGAAATAACATCACAGAGAGCCAATCAATTCATGAAAATCTTGTGACTAAAAACAAACCCGCTTGAAATGAAAAACAAACATACTAATCCATGTCCAAATCACAATCTCAAAGCAAAGTTAAACCTTTAAAACTGGCATATTAAGTGAAACACGAAAACTTTCACTAGGGAAGTGAGACCGCGCGTTCCGGAAAAGGAAATTAAATAATTACCTGATATCTATCACAGAGATTAAATTTCATCCTAATGAATTTCTTTAAATGACTTATGGTCACAGCTGCCGGACATTGAAGATATCGCCTGTCCATAACCTGAAAATAACATACAATACATCCCATGAAATTTGAAATTTCCAATATGACATCTCTCATTAAACTACCGTGGAATCATTAAGTGTCGTACTATCCCATCTTTTGTTGCTTTTTGGATATTATGATTCAATTCACATGTCACCGAATAGCATATATTATATTATAAAACAAACATACTTCAAAATTAGCACATGACAGACATTTCATAAAAAAACTGAATATAGATAATCAAATACAAACATGTCCGAATCACAATCCAGAAGCGATGTAAAATTTTGAAACTGACAAGTTAGGTTTGACACGTGAACTTCCACCAGGAATGTGAGGCCAAGTGCTCCGGAAGGGTAAGTACCTCATGTTTAGCTAGCTAAACACGCCACGTGTGTAATCAAAGTTGTGTGAAAGGATCATAGAACTATGGGACGTCAAATATATCTAAAGTAATCCTGAACAATTTAATAAAACTGATTCTCAGACATCTTTGTCCAATCCACATTTTATGTATCTGATACTCAAATACCCTAAATCAATTTACATTTTGTTTTTCGATGTTGTCATCTTATTTTCTATTTCTAATAAAACAATTTTTATTTTGGACATCAAGTTGTATGAAACAAATAAATAGGAGTTTTTCATATAACGTGTTGTCATTGTGAAATGGACTATTCATGTTATAATGGTAATGATTTGCAACCTAGATTCAATAATATCTGTTTTGTTAAAACATTAAGCTCCCTTAACTGAACCTCAAAACCAATTCTATCATAGCGCTAATTAAATTTCTTGAAGCAAATGGTTTAAGTCTTGGCAATTATAAATTACCAGGGCGATACTCCATGTGTTTTTGAAAACACTTATAACTCAGTTTTTCAATCAATTTTTTGTAATTTATTTTTCAAATAACATCTTAATCTTTTCAATCAATTCTGTAAAATTGCACTCTCACAAATAAACTCGTTATACATAAAAATGCACTGTACTGAACTCTCACAGCAAAACGAAATGTCAAATAAATTTACACACAACATGATATGCAATTCAGCTGCATAAACTGATGTAATTATATCATTACCTCTTTGGTGTTATTTTGTGAGGTTTTATCCGGACTTCGAGGTGGTTTGCCACTGCAATATAAAAACGCCAAGTATTAATTACGTCAAAATAGCACATTGATGTCTTAAATGTATATAACAGACATTTGATGCTTTGCAGATAGATGTAACATATGTGTGTATATAGGGCTATAGATGGGCAACCTTTTCTCGCTTCTTTTCATGACTGCCAGGTGCTTTGGGCATTATTGTTTAGGAATCAAATACTTAAAGGATCTGACAATTGTTTGTGACAACAATATTATTATGTAATACAATATTATTATGTAATCTAAAATTTTAATTACATTCTTTTTATCGGATATGTCAATCGAGTCAGCTAAGATTACATTGTATATATCTTTAAAACATTAACAATACTTAACTTAGTTGTAAAAAGCAATACACAAGCTCGTCAAAGTACTTTGGCACGATGTCATGACGTTATGACACATCTAGGTTTTTTTTATAAAACATTGCTATTTACACAGAATATAGTATAATATCATTAATACTTGATACGTATTCACATAAGAATTTTCACTATTACAGCGTATGCATGTTCTAACCGCAAGTAACTGAAATAATGCGGACGCATCTACAAACAATAAGTCACTCACTTATATTTGAATATTATTTATGCAGGATATGATACATTTGCATATATGGTGTGTATTTGTTCAATTCATAATCAATTAACTTAATTTCAAAAAGTTAAACATAAATGTATGATTTAAATGTACTTGCCTGTATTTAGTGCAACAATAAACAAAACGCTTTGAGAACAAAACCAAATTGCATGTATATGGGGAAAAGCACTGATTGTTTAATTCCAGTATCACGACGGGCACTGGATAATTAAAATTGAGACAATTTAAAAAAGATTGTATCATCGCAAATATTAAAAAAATATGTACCCCGTCTAATTTTACAAAAAATTTCCAAAATCAGAATTTTTGGAGAAAAAAGGGAGAAAACACGATATATTACAATGCATGGTGGAAACAGTTAGGAATTCATTATCCAAAACTACAACACCGTAAATTCTTAACGAGACCACCGGTATTTCTCATTCACGTATGAAAGTGAATAAAATGATTTAAAATCAATTAAGTCAGAATAGAAATTCTTATTTTTCTACAATAGTCATGTTGCTAATTGTTAATAATCAATCATATTAGTGATAAAATATTTCAGTTTCTTCTTCGTTGTTTTCTTAAATTGTTGATATTTATAATTCTTGTAGAGACTTTACATTTTAAAAGCCTAAATGTTTGACTGTCTGGAGCCTCAATCATTTAAGAATTATTATTAGAAGATACCTTTTTCCACATGTAAGTATTCCTAAAATCTGACTAGAATTATTTCATTTCTGAAAACACGTGGCGGAATGTCTTCTGGTATTTGAAGTAAATGTGTTATTTAACAGTAAACAAAGTTTATATATGTTACTTTTACTTAAGAGTAGCGATGTATTATGACCTGTATTAGTTAATGTAGAAGTACATCTATCATTTAAATTGTTCTTTTATGAATTATAAAAGATACCACGTTTAAAGATACACTCAATGAAAGAGAAAATGGCAAAGTAACTCAGAATAAATTTGGGAAAATTAGTTTTTATTTTTATTTGCAATAAAAGTCAAAGATATTTGTCATTTATTTAATTTTGCAGCACTAGCCGATAAAATTCGTCCTCAGTAGTAATATTTTTAAGATGTTGAAATCAGAAAAATAGAAATACCAAAATGTATTTTCCATACACCTAAGGCAATACTTGGAACGATTGAGCTTTGCTTAGTTGTTTTTGAGGAAATTATGTTATGCATTAAGAAAGATTATTTGAATCTTATGAGCAATATTTTAAATACTAAAACTATATATATAGCCTTTCCCAATTTGAAATGGCATATCAAATCAAATTTTTGGGAGATATCTGTACGTTTATAAATAGCTATTGAGATATGCACTAAACAAAATTACAGGAACAGAAATACAATTAAAAAATTCAGAAATATATTGATAATTAAATGATAATTGAAAAAGGTAAAATGAAAATAATTGTTTTTGAATTAAATGTTTTTAAGAGACAATCAATACAATTTAGAAAAAGCTTCATTGTGTGGAAAATGAAAAACGAAAATTTGCAAAATATTTACTGTAATTTCGGTCCACTGCTAAACTATAAACACCACAGGGAATTCAATCCACCTTTTAAAATGTTTTTCTTTTCTTTCGTGACTTGTTATGCTTTTTCTGCTATTTCTGTCATTACTTTATTATTTCATGTTCTTGACTGCATTGACTGTTATCAAGTCCATATACATTATTTTCAGTCACAACCTTCTTGCTTGTATTTTATATTTTAGCATCATTTTCGGTTTCCGACAAAGGTTTGATATGTAATCATTTTTGTGTTCTTTTTTAATAATTGTTTTTGTTCTTAATGACATGTATAAGGATACAAGGATGTGCATTTCAATCACCCTTAGGTCTTAAAAATTAAGTCTTAAATTTTGTTTTAAATATGCCATAAATCAGTATAACAATTTTGTTTGAACCTGTTCAAGGTGTCGGTAGATAGACATTGAGTGCTCACCCTAACGGAACACCTGATATCCATTTCCTCCTCCAATATCACGTTCTTCACTTTATTTGTCCCAGTTTTTAAACATTTTACTTTGCTTTTTGGATTGATATTTTAACATCGATCCATATGTGTTTGGTCGATTTCAAAAATATTAAAATTTGAAAAGATTGATATTTGTTAGATCAGAAGCTTACTACATTTGGTTTTATTAGGAAATATTTTTATAGGCTTGCAATTTAATCTTTAAAACGCATGACATTATACCAAGTAACTAGATGCCTCCTACAAAATTAAACTTGGCCTGTATGTTTATTTACACTTATTGTAAAAGAAATATAAGATAACTTACTCAATACTCAGTTCTAAGGCTAGGCTTATCTGCTCATCTTCTGAATATATAACTCGTTCTTGTTGAACCTCACCATCTTCGTCAAGATAGGCCCCTAAAGTACTATGTGTTATTGTCTCATGCCCAGTATCTACAACAAATAAATTAATTAAAATACATAAATAAATACATTTAATATTGGATATCGATATAAAATAGAATAAATCTGTAAAACAAAGAAAATAAGAAAAAAATACTAATAGTTTATTTCTCTTTATTCCCTCAGTTTGACTTGGCAACATCATTTTAAAACCGGATGACAATTATATTTAATTAGTAAGTAATGATTCTACTGTGTTTTTATTTTAGATTATCTTATCATACGGTTATAATCAAAACGCTTAGAACATACAATACTAAATTAATGAAAAGGTTAACTAAAAGTAGAATAAACGAATATATAGCAAAACTAGTAGTTTAAAATAAAAGAAAAAAATTAAAGGAAAAAAATATGGCAATATAGAACACAAAAGAACAAATTAAAAACAAGAACAAAAAAGAGGAGAAATGACGTACACATACTATGACCACTAATTATAAACCTTCACTGCATGTGGTGATAATATGATGACCACTGTTACGAAAGTGGTTACACCATTTTTGTTGAATGCATTACTGTTTCGTGTGTTAATTAAAATGTTCACGAGTTAAAAGATAAAACAAGACTATGAATGAATCGATATTGTGCACATGTCAAAATAAGATAGGCAGTAGAAACAACAAAATATGAAGCAGTACTGCAGTAAATGTTTACGTAACGCAGATTATTTTCAAATCACATTTTCCTCATCGTAAAATCTGTCAGTTACATCAAGTGTGAGAACATCAGTAAGATAACCCAGATGTTCTAAGGATAAAAATTAGGAGGAAATTAAGTTTATTGCATGAAACGTAGTGCATGTGTTAATAAACATTATATAATTAACATTTAATACATGAAGTTAATGTTACAGATTTAAACATATATAATTTAAATGCAAACCTGGCAATGAAAATTAATTTCGACGCTTTCCGGACAGATATAATTTGTTGCACTGAAAAAATTTATAGCACTCGATCTCACTTCCTTGGAGGAATTTTACGTGATTAACTGAATTTTTCAGTTTTTTTACTTTGCGTTGGGGTTTGTTTTTATTAGTATATATTAGTCATCTAGAAAGTTTTTTCAATCCCTTGAAAAATAATTTGGTTTCACAATTTTGGTCTAAGCACTACTGATGAAGACTTGTATTCAGAAACGGCCGCCTATTGCTGTAAAATTAATCTTGGTATAAAATAAAATCTAAACAGTTTTTCAAAAACAGTTTATATGAATTATGTGGGTGCAGATTATTGTAATGTTTAAATTCTTAAATTCATAAATGAATGCGTTTATAAAAATGGATAAAAATGTTAGAGTACTATTTGGCTATGTATGGTAGTTAAGAACCACGAAACTTCTAAAGTATACCCGTTTATTCCGTAATTAAATCTTCAATGAACACAGCGTTGAATGGAATTGTAAACAAAAACGTCTTTTCTGAACGCTTCTGTATATTATGGACTTAAGTTGGAACTTGTTAGCAAAATGATATTTTTAAAAATTTCGTGAAGTGAATTCATCTTTAAAAGTACATTATTAGATGTACATTTAATATAATCCATTTCACAATACATACGAATAATTAATATTTGTCCAACAATTTTAATTAACTGATATATTAAGTAGGTGTTTTCCAAACATTTTCATGGGGTCAAACTATAAGTGAAATATGCAAACAAGGTGCAATATTTATCTTTTGTATTTAATCCTTTGAAAAAGATCCATTATTTATCCATGCATAATAATACTCCATACAATATATGTATGTGTGCTAAAATATGTTGAAAGATATTTAAACCATTGTCATGTTGTTGCATATGAAATATATAATTTATAAGAAGTAGCCGTGACATAATTTTATCAATCCATTTTTCAAAAAAGCAAGGCGTGACTAATTCTATTGAATTAAGCCAACAGACTGGATTTAATATATTATTTCAAGCAAGTGCTTTATGGAGCAGATATAATACTATTAATAATAATAATAATAAATAAATAAATAAATAAAAAAAATAAATAATAAATTATATTATTTGTGTTTGGAATATGATGTTCCTTTTACACAATTTTGATTATACACGTGGCGGATGTAGCTAGGTAAACAGGAGGTAATTACCCTTCCGGAGCACCCGGCCTCACTTCCCTGGTAGACGTTCACGTGTCTAACCTGACTTGTCTGCTATTACTTTGCTTCTAGATTGTGATTCGGACATGGGTTAGTATGTTTGTTTTTAACTTTACAAATACTTATTCAATAAATATTCATTAGTACCTAAACTCCAAAAAACACGACCAACAATATCACATCAGTAGAAAAATGAAAATGTGAAAATTTCAGTCAGAATAAAACTAAAACAACTAATACCAGAAAGGAGTTTTGTCCTTTATGTAATTAAAATATTTTCTATGAATGTTTTTTGGTAATGTATATTGGCCCCACTGAATTAAACACTCCCGACATACGTTGGACAGACACTGAATGTTATGATAATAAAATATCCAGTGGTGTGGTTTAGTGCACTTAAATACCGGTATATGACAGGTAGGAGAAAAGAGTTAAAATGTCTAAGATAAGTATTTACCGTCAAGGCCTTTTCTTTTTCCATAAACTAAATATGTATATTTTGCTTTTCACTATCTTGTATGCAAGAAAAATCTATATTCATTCTAAATTTCTGACAACATTCTGAACATAAGAGCCATTGAATAGCTGATTATATCACATACTTAAAAGATTTCTAATATTTACGTGTAATAAATCTAGATATCATGTCATAATTTTCAAAGCATGTCCTTAAAAGACGTTAAAATCATTGTTCTCAATACCGCATAATAAACAATTTTTTTTATAAACAGCTGTTAAGTCCATTGTTTGAAATTCAAATGTTGACACATGGGTAGATAATTACGTTGTGATTTATCACCATTTATTAAAAAGTAACCATTTAATCTAAAAATCTTTTTTTTTCAATGAAATATCTTGTGCTCATTTTGGTTGAATTATTCCGATTAGGTCACATGGAAGAGTAAATTTTTTATGTCAGGTACTTTTGTTAAATGTCTTTAACTTGTTCAGGGTGATGAAAATTAAAAAAAAAACACATTTTAAAACCTTTACAGATTCTTGTTGAAAATAATTTTCAAAGTAAAAATTTCAAATATCATTTTTTAGAACTGACTGTTCGTTTGTCCTAGTTCACCCAAAAACAAACCAGAATTTTAAAACCAACAAAGCTGATGAACGACCGGTTTTCTAATTAAGTTTTTAAATTTTGAGGGTTTATTTTACAAACAGTCTTGCAAAAGAAGGTTTAATGCATCTGGGTATATCTTATTTTTTCTTTCCAAATATAGTACAATTAAATTCCTCAAAAGCTTAGGTATACTCCCTCATGCAAAATAGTTTTTATTAATTTAGTTAATTTGGTAAAATATATTTTGGCCCTTTGGGTATCTTTTCAACATCTTGAAAACAATTTTGGTTTCATAACTTTGGTCTAAGCACTACTGATGAGGAATTGTATTCTGAGACATATATGTTATATAGTTGTTATAAATACACCAATCGAATATTCTAATATTATTTCAATATTACATTGCGTAGCATATCAGATGAAATGTATATATGTTTTTTATAAAAGAAATATAGAAACACGTAAATGCAAATATAAATTTATTTCGGAAACAACAAAACATAATGTATTTCTGAAACCACTTAATTAGAAATAAATATATAAAATTGAAAGTAACAATAATTTTTCACCAATGCCTGATTGGCCACAGCTTCAAGCTGTTGGTGCTATTAATGCAAATACCTATCCGTGAAACTAAATGATAACGGCATAAAAATCAAGCATACAACAGATTTCAATTTTCTAACACGTGGAAAGCCAGACAGACGAACACTGAATCTAATCCATTTCTACATCCGTTTCTTTAATAAAATAACTGTCGTATTTGTCGGAAACTTCAAAGACTTGTAGTCTTTACAAAATAATCTAAATAATTTGAATGCAAATAGCATATTTTACTAAGAAGGTTTAAGAATTTATTTATATTGTGGTAACATTGACCCTGCTCAACAAAGCAGAAAATTTTAAATTATGAGTAAATTACTTGGTCGTTCCGTCTCATTTAAAATGCAAAGTACATCTTACTTCTTTAGTAGCCTCATTTTACCTGTCGGTGTAAATGTAGGTCAAACGCATTCAGAGAACAAATATAAAAATATGAAAGACAGAAACATCCAAATTATTTAATCAAAATGTATGTTGTGCGTTAAACATAACAATAAAGATATAAAAAAGGTATGGAAAGGTCACAAACATATAGGCTATAATTATAAAGATATACCATTAAGAGTCTTACTATTGTACTAGACTATTCTATTTCCTTAAATACGTTAGAAAGACAATGTCGGTGAACAGTTGATAATAAACGGATAAAAGAGAGTATGAGTGAAGTTGGCAGACATAGGTTCAGCCTACATATACCAAACTATTTGTAAAATTGCGATACATACAAATATCAGGCAACAGATAATCCTAAAGCAACATTAACTCTCAATAAAGAAATTTATGGTGTCATTTACAGAAAGAAATTTATAACTGCAACATTTACTTTACAACAGCCAAAACCAGCACGGAATCGACACGATGCAACATAACAAGAAAAGACAGATATTTATTAGGCCAATATTTATACAGTTATTGTTATTTTAGGCAGTCATTGCAGTTATATCACAGCTTTGTGTCCTTGTGATACTTCAAATTTGTTAGTTAATGAAGAGTAGTAACTTTTATTTTACATATTATACCAGTTTTGATTTTACAGCACTTAACGACCATTTCTGAACAAATCAGTAGTGGTTGGACCAAAATGGTAAAACCAAAAGTTCTTCAAGGAGTTGCAAAAGTATCCAAAAGATCAAAATATATTTAACCAAATTAAGCTAAGGAAATACTTTGCATAATGAGGGAGTATTGTTTAAGATATAATAATTTGTCTATAATTCCAGACATGCATAGTTGATTGTTATGCGAATATACTTTATATCTTGGATATAAATCTAGAGTTTTGGTTTCTAAACTGAAATATATCACATTTTTAAGATTATTAAATATTCCATAAAATATTGTTTACAAATTATAGTATGAAAACATTCCTAGTTGAAATGCTGATATTCGTTAGGGACGTGCTATTAAAACAAACTTTCTTACTTTGTAAACTACGATATACGTAATTCAATTTTTGCAAAATGGGTAAAACTTACAAAAACCATATATTTTGCGTGCAATTATACTTCCAGAGAACATCCAAGTTTTCTGGAAATATAATTGCACGCAAAATATATGGTTTTTGTAAATTTTACCCATTTTGCAAAAATTGAATTACGTATATCGTAGTTAACAAGTAAGAAAGTTTTAATAGCACGTTCTTACAAATTTTCTTGTTTTAAAATGGACTTGTTGATTTGTCAATTGAATAATGCACAGTTTCAAAAGTCACTTTACTGTCGTTCGTTTAATGATTGATAACATACGGGCAAAATTTATGGAACAAACAAAAAGGAATTTTAAAACAAACACGAACGAAAAGCAATGTAACCAAGAAAGGACAGAACATACGAATAAAAGAACACGAGACAACACATATCTAAACCACTGGTTATAAAACTCCTTACTTTTGGTTGATGCTAAAACAATTAAGAAAATTGCTGGTAGTAATGAGGTTTACGTACTTTACTGTGACATACAAGAATGAAATTTACAAATAAAGCATGCACTTAGCAACAACAAACGCAACCAAGAACACCAAACAATACAAGTCATCGATAAAGCCAAATAAAACCAAATAAGTACAGTCCAACACAAACATTTGAAACACTGATTATAATTTTGATATTTTCGACTAGCACTACAGAAGGTACTTTGAGGGTAGTGACCATTGAACTTATTTATAAGCAGTGGTTTATATATAGTTTCGACACAAAACGTTTTCAACATGAACATTAGACGGATATGACAGATACATATATATGTGCATTGCTTCATATACTTACTTTCTTTCATTTCGTCTTGATAAAATTTCCTTCTTCTTTTCATTTCATCTATTATTAAGAGAAATAAACAAAAATTAATTTTATGATTAAAATTGTATCAGACGTATTTTGTTTTAAACTGGAAAATACATTTGTAAAATTAATTATTCCAAATCAAAGACGACCATATATACAGTGACAGCTGATAAAGTATATACAGTAGTTGAATATATTTGTGCAAAAAACTGTCCATTTATTATTTGTTACTTCGTCAAAAATCCTATTTGAATTATAAATATACATACACAAATCCGTAGAATATAACTGTAAAAATAACGACTTTCATTATAGAAAAGTAAAACATAAAAGTTTATATCAAAGGCAGAAGAGAAACCATCAACCCCAAGTTGCACTATATGATTGATATTTGCAAGGTGAACAAGTACTTGTATAAACACGTGCCAGAAAAATGTTCTGGTAATTTTGTGAGTACAACTATTTCAATTTGTAATAATACACGCTGCATGTTTCCCTTCACATAATTGTGTTTTTATAGTAATCGTTATTACGTAATCTTGTACATTTTTTTAGAGTGATGTAATCCCGAAAAATCAATTTATTTGTAAGGTAATCCTGATTGTTTTCTGATTTTTAAGGGTAAAGTGAAATTTAACCCCTTTTCTTAAATGAAAATTAATAACATTAATAATTAATTAAAAACAAACGTACTCATCCATGTCCAAATCACAATCCCAAAACAAAACTAACTTTGAAACTGACAAATTAGGTTCCACGTGAACTTCAACCAGGGAGGGTAATAATGATAGTTTGTTTTGTCGAGGAAAAAATATTTTCTCGTCACAAATTCTATATAAAGTATAATGTACAAACACACTATCAATTAAAATCCTTTAATTCTCTCACTCTAAATTTGATTTCATACATAACGATCGTAGCTAGCTAGAGTCCTAAGAGAAGCATACCATTCGGGAGCACCCGACTTCACTTTCCTGGTGAAGGTTCACGTGTTTTACCTGAATTTTGATTTAAACACTAAGAGTAACAATACGTTAATGCAAAAACTTAATATCTGTGGAACAACCTGTCACGCTTTCCTGGTGGAAAGATTTTACTTTTGTTGTTGTTGTTGTTATTTTTGTTGTGATTTGAACATGGACTGATATGTTTGGTTTTTTTTATTTCATATTTCGAATATTCATAACATGTTTGAATCATCTGCATCAAACTTGTCTTTGTTAGATCAAGGCCTCTAAATATTTTATGAGCATATGCACAAGATATTTAATGAACATCACAATTTACCACAATTTTGTTGTTAAGTATACAGGTATAATATTCGTGTTCAGAAGTGTCTTTGAAACACTTGACTTCTCATAGTTTCTGTTTGCTTTCATTATTTATGGGATGTAGACAGTACGCTTCCGGAGTCATTTTCCTGGTAGCAATTTACGTGTCTGACGTGTTTGTTAGTTTTTAAACTGTAAAGTTTACTTTTTGGATTGTGATTTGAATATAGACCGGTTTATTTTTGTTTGATATAAAATATCTGACTACTCTGAAATAATTGAGTACTATTTGTGGCATAGATGACTGCTTATTCTAAAGCAAATGATTGCATGGCCTAAAACAACTCATTACTCTAAATTAATTAAAAAACTTTGTCTGAAATAGGTAACAACTTATTCTGAAACACGCTGAATTCTTACACTGAAATAACTGACTATTTTCTCTGATTATTTGACTACCAACTCAGAAGTTATTGGCTACTTCCTCTGAAATAATGACTACTTATTCTACAAGAACTGATTGCATATTCTGGTTCAAGTAAGTACTTAGAATCAATTTACAACTTACTCGGAAATAAATGACTACTTACTTTGAAATAACCCCGGCACTAATTTATACACTATATCTTGTAAGGTATGATCAAGCCTGAAATAAGAAAAGATATATTTTGAATTATTTGTCGTATTTACCACTTTTGTTATGGAATTTAGCCCCGAAAAATTTACATAGTGTACCAGTTTTTATTTTACAGCACTAGATGGCCGTTTCGAAATATACTTCCTCATCAGTAGTACATGGGCCATCATTGTGTAACCAAAATTGTATTCAAGATGTTGAAAAGATTACCAAAGGAACAAAATATATTTTACTAAATTTAGCTAAGGAAATACTTAGCGAGTAAGAGAGTATACCTTAGTTTAGGAATTTCAAATTTTAACTAGCAGCAATTTTAGACAATAGTATATTTCTGACAATAATACGCAATTATTCCTACTGAATTTCTCAAAATTGTTTTAATAGTCATTTATCATATATGCAATGCAGACTATATCGGAAAACAAGTACGAACATCGATTAAATAATTAAGCATTGCAACACAATCCGAACTTGCAAAAAATAAATCTGTAAAAATGTTCTTTCATCACGCGTCACCAACACCGATGTATAACTGTAATACACATATGACGTCAATGTGATTTAATAATCTTGTGCACGAATAAAATAACACATGTGGGTATTATATCAATGACAGGTATAAAATTTCGGAATAAAAGGATACTGTCAACAAAATAGTAAAAACAGTTACATTTTACACAGCAAAAAGCGTAAAATAAATTAAGCTGTAGTATTATCCGTCAACGTATAATGGCTAACAAAATATTACATCTTTTGTGATATGTATTTTAACTATGTTGGTATTTGTTTAAAAGTAAAAATTATTCAAATTACCTTTTAAAAGCTTTTAATAAATTAGTGCATTGCTTTGTTCTTGTTTACATATAACTTCATTACAAATTATTGCAATATATTTATAAAAGCTACTCACTTTGCCTTAATTAAAGCCTATGTTAGACGTTTTTGAAATTAAGTTTTACCTTTTTGCCAATTTTTAAAGTTTTTACTTTTGCTTATTGGGATTGCAATTTATTCATAGAACACAACGCTTGGCCTACTACTCTGGTTGAACTTCATGTGCTTGACTACAATTATCAGTTTTAACATTGCCTTTGGGATTTGTGAATGGACATGGGCCAGTAAGTTAGTGTTTGATTTAGGTATTGGGAGCACTCAAATAGGCTTGCTCCAGTGCAAGTTTAAAAGTAGACATTTTATAAGCAATGGTCCTACTGTATTTTATATTTTGTTGTCTTTTTTATGTTTTATCATTTACATGTATTTTGTCGTGTTCTTAGTTTTGTTGGGTGTTGCTAAGTAAACACAAACAAACATACTTATCCATGTCCGAATCACAATCTAGAAGCAAAGTAAACTTTGGAACCGATAAGTTAGATTAGACACGTGAACTTTCACCAAGGAAATGAAGCCGGATGGTCCAGAAGGGTAAGCATTTCTTGTTAAGCTAGCTACACACACCACGTGTGTAATCAAAATTGTGTGAAAGGACCATGGATCTTTGGGGCGTCGAATATATCTTTTCAGACGCAAAAAGATAATTTCTAATACGGAGGTATGTTAGATTGATACTGCTTACAATTCTGCCAAATGTATACTTGATGGTCGTTTCTTTCTCAAATTGCCTTTGGTGAATTAAATGTTCGGAAGACTAAAAATGGTAGAGCAAAAAGCGAAACAATGCATGAACAGAGCGTGGTTAATTTTAAAACTAAATTCCGTTTCAAAAGAACGTTGTTCAAAGTCGGTGTTTAAATTGTAACAATAGAAATATACGTAAGTCCAAAAACTAGTAATGAAAATAGATCTTAATTAGCTATAAATTAAATATCATATGACGATTGTCATACATATTGCTTATGCAGCACAAAAAATATTAAAATATTAAATATTAAATATTAAAAATTTCCTGCAAGTTAAAATTTGAAATTTCTCTAAACTAAGGTATACTCCCTCATGCAAAGTATTTCCTTAGCTTAATTTGGTAAGATATATTTTGGTCCTTTGGGTAGCTTTTCAACGTCTTCAAAATAATTTTGGTTTCATAATTTTGGTCCAAGCACTACTGATGAGGAATTGTATTCCGAAACGGTCGTCTAGTGCTGTAACATTAAAGCTGGTACAATATGTAATTAGTTATATAAATGGATATTTTTTGATATTTTACTTAATTAGTTTACGTGCTAGTTTGTATTTCTACTAGGATATTTAATTAAAATTAGTAAGATATGACATATTTATGATTATAAAAATAATGAAATCGTTACTAAATAGACAATGGTTGAGTTGCTATAATAGTCTAAATCCATTATTTGAAATGGTTGTATTTTTTATGATGATACCTGTCAACACATGTGCTACTTTTGAATGCATTATTTTATAAAAAAATCAAAAGTAGCATATGACATACCTATAAAATATTGTTTATATCTTATATGTAGTTAAGTAAACGATGTTGTTAAGAAAAAAAAACAGGTTTTAATTGTATTTTATGTACTTCTTTATAAAACAACTATCATTGCAGTGCTAGGGGCGTCTACTAAATTGTGGTAAAAATGAACTTTGTGTCATATCAAAGACTCAATTTAAAATGTCTAGATCAATAGTTCTACTCAAACCAAAGGTGATACAGGTTGTTGGTTTATATTTTCGTTACCAAGAAGTGCTAAGCTCCTAATTTTTCAGACCAGAAGGTTAAAAACAAGATGTTTGGTCTATATTTTTGTTGCCAAGTTCAGTAAGTTTTAGGAGCCTTTCTTTTCTTTTATTGTTATACAGAAAACAATACATAATACTTTTAAGACAACAAGATAAATCAGAAAAACTTCTATTAAAGCCTAAAGGTATTACGGAAGATACATTTTATGATGGTCATATGAAAGCAGCTAAATATTCCAGGATCAGATACTGTTTTCTGATAGACAGATAAAAGAAGTAACATCATTTGAGGACTGGAGATATATATTTTATAATAGACAGATGAAAGAAGTAACAACGTTTGAGGACCGGAGTTGTATTTTTTATGTCTAGGAATATTGTTACTTTTCTAATTTGTCTATCATAACATACAAATCATAACAAGTCTTCGAATACTTCGTTTTATCAATAAATGTATCAAGTCTTAGAATAACTCACTTCTTTCATCTGTCTATCATAAAATATACAACTCCGGTTCTCGAATGATGGAAATCATGTCATAATACAGACAGAAGAAAGAAGTAAGATTATTCGTTGACCTGAAGTGTTTTATTCCAGGACTTGATACATTTATTGATAGTATTCAAGGACCCGACATGATTTCCAGAATGAAAACGTATTCCTAGACATGGTACAGAAGAAAGAATATTGTTTGACCTGAAATATATTTATGATAGACTGGTGAAAGAAGTAAAAATATTTCTGAACCTGATACATTTTATGACACACAGAAGAAAAAGGTAACATTATCTGAGGTTCTGATATATATATTTTGATAGACCGATGGAAACAGTTTTCCTGGACCAAATACTAAATCTGGATTTATATAACTAACCCCGTTTTCATTTTGTAGCACTAGAAGGTCTTTTTGGAATAAAAATATTCATCAGTAGTGCTTGGAGCAAAGTTGTGGAAATCCAAATATTTTAAAGATGTTGAAACGAGAAATATTATAGATGGACCAAAACGCATCTTATAAAATCTACCCGAGACAAAACTTTCACTCTTATTATACAGAGATGAAGAAGTAAAAGTATTCATGAAGCTAATGTATTTTATGATAGACAGTCGAGGAAAGCCTAATAATTAGTTATCAGATTTTATGGTATGTACCACACTTTTTATAATTATATTTTCCATCCTGTGATAAAATGTCGTTTTTTAATGAATGTACCACTACTTCAAGGACTTTTAGCCTCAACAGTTTATAAAATGTATAGACGAGATATCGGGCTCAAATGTCTTATATAGCGCATATAGCAATGTTTCCTAATTGACCTTTTGTTTTTTTAGTGTCTCACAATCAGGCTGGCTGGGTTTTAATATTTTAAAAGTATTTTTGACCTCATGAATTTAACAGTTTTATGCTTATTAACATGCCACACTTGAAAATAATATTGTAATAGAGAGTAAATAAACCTACCTGATATTCATCAAAGGTTTTGTTTTATGCACCTGCACATCACAGATCGGACAAAACTTACTGCTTTCTAAGTAACGAACGATACACGTCTTACAAACTGTAGGAAGAAGAAAAAAAGAAAACAATAATATATACAAAAAGTGAAATCATTAATTTTCGTGGAGTCCCTATTTCCGTTATTTTGTTGGACACCCCTGAACCACGAATTTACACGTCAATAAAATAGTATATCAGTTTCAAAGTTTTCACTTCGCTTCTGGATTGTTATTGGGACATGGATTAGTATGTTTCTTTTTGATATATATAAAAATTGTATCAAAAAGAAACCACACACCAGGAATTTACAATCACACAAAAAGGTATTTTCCTTAGATCAAAGATATTAAGACACCACTCAAATAAATGATTCCACAGTAATTGTTTTTTATTGAAAACATTTTTTGATTTCATTAATCTATGTAGACATAATAATTAAAAGTATTGCTTGGTACAATCGTTTTCTTGGAAATGCAGCATTCAAACTCACAACACGTGCAAAACATATAAATCCATGGTTAATAAGTTTTTAAGCCAAATTAGTCATCAAGTTATATATCAATATTTATCAAACACATTGAGGAAATTAATTATTTTAAATATCCCTGTGGTGTAAATCGAGAAATTTCCGTGGTTTATTTACTTTCGAGTAAATTCGAGAAACATTAAAGTGAAAATAAAACTTTTGTAAATACCTGATTTAATATAATTAATGTGCATTAGTGCAATACTTGATTTTAATATAATTAACTTCCAATTGCACAAATTATCATCTGACGACGCGACAATAAAAAAAACATGTACACAAATAACTTAAAATGTCGATATTTGCGAAAAAAATTCTCAATTTTCCAGTTTTTTAAGAACACTCCTCTCCGATGTATTTGCAAATAATGAAAAACAATTATTCCCCCATTCTGAATGATAATCAACAACTGTTTATAACAACAGACTGTAAAACGCCTCTTCATTGCATTGTTTTAGCACATGTTAACGTTGAATATCTTGATATATGTTTTCTGATTTTTTGTTAAACAACTGGTGCTTTTATCCACATGTTCATTTTCAATTTCGGTTATTTATTATTCACAGTATTGTAGCTTTTTACCACATGGTCACGTTGATTTTCTAATATTTTTGTTATACGGATTGACAATCTTTATTGGCGGCAATTAGTATAAGTGCCAGCTCAAATTATGAAAACATGAAATAACCAAGACAATTATGATTATTATTTCATGCGTCTGTAATTTGAAGATTTGGATGGACCTACAAAAGACTTTAACCACATCTACAGATACAATTTTGCCATTATGTTTAGATGTCCGATTAATCTATATGTATTGTTTATTTTTACTATTCAATTGTTTTTCTGTTATAAAGCGCGTTTAAATTGCATCTTTCTAGATTTCATTGGAAAAATTGAGTGCTGCTTGTATACATAAGGATAAGAAATCAATTACATGTATTACTTATCCATGTTCCTTTTATTTTCAACTTTGATTTCACATGTGCCACGTGTAGCTAACGAAATAGGATGTGCTTAATCTTCTGAAGCACTCATCTTCACTTTCTTGGTTGAATTTCACGCGTTTAACTTTGCAAGTTTATAATGTTGAGATTATAATTTGAACGTTTGTTTTGGACGGTTTGTAGGCTGGAAAGGGAAAAGGCGTTATTTGTTTTACGTCTCGATCAAGTTGTCCCACGCTAGGATCTGCTCGAGTGAGATTTAAAATAAAGCTATGAGAGGCGCTATGATTCCCAAGATAGTACTTCAGACTGCTTGACCACCGATACCCCTAGGTACAAAAGGGCACTGTTTACTATAACACCAACCTAAACTCTATCAGCAAATATTTTGATTACATAAAATCACAACAAATTAGGTTCACAGATAACGAAACCCCCGAATTTGTATGTACACTGATTTTATCCCTCTTTTAGTCCATTACATACACACATACGACCATAAAGTTTAGAACAGACCAACTGACCTTCGCAAAGTGAAAAACTGATCTAACGACAAGGAGTAGAAACCTAGCTGCCATGTGGACAAAATATGGACAGTTAGTTTCCAAAAGTTGTCATGAGATCCAAGACAAAGGGAATTAAGGACCTAGCTGAGCTGCTCATTCGGCACTAATTCATTAGCTTAGTGTTAAAATTTCGACAGACCTGTACTGCAAAAGGTAGAGAAGAAAGATAAATACTTAGAAGGGTACTTACAAGAATGAAGGCATTCAACAATAGTGGTGGCATCAATCAAGTAGCCACCACAAAGCACACATATCAGATGTGGATTTAACTCCGTGATGTTCAGTCTGGTGGCTCGATGCATTGTTCTCGTTCACATGAGTGGGATTTCCTTTAATCTAAAAATAGAAAAGTAACAAACGTGAATCCATGCTTACAATAGTATTGTAATTTTGTTATTCGGTCTATTTTTATAGAAAAAACTTTATCAAAAAAGTCTAACGATATCTAAAGTTTAATTTGCCATTAATTACCACGATAGCAGCGACTATGGCAAACACGCAGCGATTCCAACACCTATTTTACACACTCTAATTCATTTACTAACATGTTTTCAAAAATATCAGGTACATCGTTCATTACACAGGTGGTCAAATTCGTACTTCTCAGCAAATCGACACCTCATAGCAACTACATCCTTATTTTTTAATAGATTTATATTCCCCTTCTTGTTAATAACGGGAAACATTTTAGTTTCTACACGCAATCATAAACAATATAAAAATACCGCTCTATTTTTAAAACTTACTACATGTATAACGGCCTTGACAATTTATTTAAAAACAAAATTCCCATAAGTGGTTTCGATCTTGCATTTGACCAATTAAAATCCGTGAAATTTTATCTGATATGTTAATTTCCTGTTGTTCACCACAGGCCTGTCCAAAGTGTAGCACTAACTTATTAGTAGCTTATCGGAAGCTCATCTCACCACACCATCCCCCCATTACCTATATATCGATTTATTATCTCAACATATCTCGGCAGATTTTCGATCACTAGTTTTCCATTTCTCGGTCTCTCACTGCGGCACCCTAGCTTTATCTCCTTTATGTTAAATGTTAAACTTTTGACAGGCTTGTACTGTATATAGCTGTCGAATCCGTCGTAAGGAAGGAGTGATAAAAACTAAAGATAACATCTTTGATAATTAATACAAAACTTCAGTTGGTGGAAGGAAATGTTTAACTAAGTCAACAATGAACACTTTAGATATTTCGTCAGGTCCAAAACAAAGCAAAAACTTTCAAACTGACGAATTAAACATAACTAATCAAAAATTATTGAGCGATTAAATGTTTGAGTGCCACTCGTGGATTTTATAAAATACATAGGAAACGATTCGAGTCAACCTTGTCTCAGTTTCACAATGAACTTAATTTGATACCGTGATCATCCAATGAGAATATAGTTGCTTATGATTTTACAGCACTAGACGACCGTTTCGGAATTCAATTCCTCGTCAGTAGTGCTTTGACGAAAATTGTGAAATCAAAATGTCTTTTCAAGATGTTGAAAAGATATTCAAATGACTAAAATATGTTATATAATTTATTTATTATTAATACTTTTCATTCAAATATTATGTTGTGCCAGTTAGTTGTAACGTATGGCTTAATAAAGAATATAAATACACTGTTTTCAATTTTTTAGATGTGCATGAATTAAAAGTTTTCAATTTAAGATCAATTCAGACTTTACGTTTTGTCAAAATATTTATTTTTGGTTCCAACAAGATAACCAAAATGTGCTAAAATAAAGGAAAATCTTGAAAAACATGTTCGTTTCACGGTTTTGCTCCAATCACTACTGATAAAGAATTGTATTCCGAAACGGTCGTCAAGTGTTGTAAAATTAAAACTGGTATAATATGTAATTAGGTATGCAATGACTGCGAAACTGAGATCTATCAATCTATCAATATAATCCAAAGTTATTGGACTAGTATATTTTTGATTTTGTGCGAATATGTGTGAAACTTATCTAATATTAAATGATTTTGTTCGTTCATTATACTGTCATATAAAAAAATGTTTGATTTCTTATAATGAAATTTTTAAAATTTATAATATTACAATACAAAAGAATTCAGAAAATCATCAGGGCGTCAGTTTTCACTTGTACCTCATCCTGACTTACAAAAGGACTGGCAGAATATCCCGACGCTTGTAAGAATTTCGGATTTCGAAATTATATGCATTTAGTCTATTATCAAATATGTTTTTATTTTCAAATTAATTTATTATTACAAAATTTCCATTGTATGATGTTGGGAAACTGTCATTTGTTAAATTTACTAAATGAAAATTCATTTATTTGTTTATTTATCTATCTATAATTGTCGTAGACTTGGTCGCCTAAAAATGTTTTGTTTGTTTCTTTCTTTTATAAGGTTTATTGTTTCATGTCCTTGGTTACACTGACCGTTGCCAAGGAAATGTTTTTGTTTTGTTTTAGTAACTGGTAACTGTCTTCTATTAGTGTTATTTGTAATTATAGTTATGGTGAAGTTAATATTTTACACACACGTTTTTCAGTTTTTCATTTACGTAATGCAATAGTATATCATTATGATTATGTGTCACATTGCAACATTTTTACAAACATTTTAATGAAATATGAGGCTATTATACACAATTTTTGTGCATAATTTTCATGTTAAACTCGACAATAACTTTATGCAAAAATGAGAAACAGTACAGGCCTATCGAATCTTTAACAGTATGCTAACGAAAGTCGAGTTTTGGATAGCTAGTGATCGAAAAGTTGCTTTTCTATAAATAGATGCCGGATATCTTCCGAGATATAGTTGACAAGGAACCGAGATGCCGAATATCTTCCGAGATATATTTTACGAGGAACCGAGATGCCGGATATCTTCCGAGATATATTTGACGAGGAACCGAGATGCCGGATATCTTCCGAGATATATTTGACGAGGAACCGAGATGCCGGATATCTTCCGAGATATAGTTGACAAGGAACCGAGATGCCGGATATCTTCCGAGATATAGTTTACAAGGAGCCGAGATACCGGATATCTTCCGAGATATAGTTGACAAGGAACTGAGATGAAGTGTGGATTTGGCACTAATTCGTTACCTTAATGTTAATTTTCGACAGTTATGTACTGTATGTGTACAAATATGGTAAGAGGCATGGCGGATATTTAACTTGAACACCAATTATAAAAGATCCTCTTTTTGAATGTTCGGAAATGTCATATGTAGAATTTGAAGAAATGCAGAACAGATATAGGTATCTTATTTCAACAATAATGTACTATTATTTTTCTCACAAAATATTGAAATTATAAACTGAAATTTCTATTTTTCGTGTAGGAACTAGCAACAGCAATTTTTGTCAAAGAGTACAAGAAACTTCCAATTTTGATAATGTTGAAGAAAGAAATTCATGTAACCAAAAATATATTTTTCAAAACATTATTTCGGATACAGACAGCAGCATGTCCATATATTTATTCTAAAGATGACGTTCCTTATATTTTATTTATATTATAATTAGAATGCCTTCATTCTGATTGGGTAACATTTTTATGAGAAAGGGATTACCAGTAATATATTTTTAACAGACTAACACAAAACTCCAATGAACCGTTTTAAGAAAAGCGAGCCTGTATTGTAAACAATAGTATTGCCAGATACCATTTTTTTTAATTAAATCATAAAACACATTCAAAAATTCAAAAAATAGTATATATAACATTATGGTCACGTGGTTTCATTGGCTATCAGTTGAAAACAATGACTAGTTATTTAAATAAATACTTGAAGTGCCCAATGATTGTTGTTTTCAAAATGTCTGAAAACAGTTAAATCCAATAAAAATCAAAAGTTCATTCAACTATCAGACGAGACATGTTAGCGCATTAATAAGATAAAAATAAAATGAAAAATATATATCATTGTTCAAATAACGAAGATTCATTCGATTACATGTATCAGAATATTTAAAATCGTAAAATGTGTGATGCAACAAAAATTAATGTTAAATGCTCATTCTAACATATTTGCACTCAAACTATCGTCTTTTATGTGTTATTTTAAAGTATAATTTCAAAGTAAAAAAAAGCATTTTGATAAGAAATATTGGTTCAAAAAAGCCATTTGGATCAGAATTTGTCACGTTAAGACTACAAATGACTTTCAAACGCCATAAAACGTTTGATAAACATTGCTGTTAACTAATTTCCAATATGTCATAGAAACATTAATGTCACATTTAAGCCAATATTGTTTAAAACATTCTGATGATCTGTGATAATGACAAGACATGGATTTAACCGCCGTACAGACCTGTCGAAAGTTTAACACTGACCTTAAGAATTAGTGTCAAATCGACAGCTTATCTCGGCCCCCTCGTTAGTTGTTTCTCGACAGTGACTATCTATATGTCGTTCGGCAGCTTTTTGGTCACTATCTATCTGTGTATCAGCCATTCGTCAGCCGAACTTTGGGTCCTTTTCGTTAGCACAGTGTTAAACTTTGACAGGTCTGCAATGTCTGTACAAAATGCATATCCGTAATGTGTAGTTATATGCATTTATCACAGGCATGTACTGTACTGTACATCTAAGTACAGTTTTATACAGTGTAAATATTCTCTATCTAAAGCAAATACCGGATAACGAGGAGGAAACGAAATCACGTGCACACGATGGTGTGGGTGTATAACACTTGAAGGACACTTGCATACTGTAACAAATTATTGCAAAAACCGATCGTTATAAAAATATATATTTCAAAACGTCTTCGTATTAATTTCACTTTCAACTTGTTATTATATTGCGTGCTGTAAAACGAGGTTTTATCACCACAATATTTTGATGAGTCTCCATGATATGTAAATGATCTAGTTTTATGCAAAACATTTACTGTTCAGAAAAATTATGTTAACATTTATAGTTCCCGATATTGATTTACATAGTTACACCACAAAATCAGAAGAAACAATAACATGAGTATATTAGGAAAACATTGCTTAGAATTTTTAAAATAAAGTAAACTATTACACTTATTACACCTAAAAAGATTACTGTAAGCATATGCCATTGGTAATAATTTCCTTTTTTATTTCCGGGCTCTACAGAAAAAACTTTGGTAAAGTATGATAAGGTATTACAGTACCACAAAAATTTGTCCGAAATCCCAGGTCGGGTCAGACTTGGAACAAATGTACAGAAGTATAATAATAATCTTTATTGGCATTATTTAAATAATATTAATAAATGCCAAAAATAAATTTAAAAACATTTTATGAGTTTTGTCATATTATAATTTTTTGAATATTTCATTCAGAAAATTCAAAATTTATAATATGACAGTTTTCCTCTTATTAATAAGTTCTGCTTCTTCACCTATATCTGATGACGTCCCGGTGTATAAGTAAAATATTCTTGACTTGGACGTAAAACCACATTCGATCAATTGATATTATTGCTAAACGCATAGAAAGAGTAAAGTACATTACATAATACACCATTGCTAAATGCAATTTATCATCTACCTTTTTCACTTTTTCAAAAAATGGTATATGCCACATTAATAAAACCAGTTTAACACCCATGGTGAGTGAACGTTAATTTTGTAAACTTTAACAAAGGTATCGGGTATGTTTAAATTTCATCACTGACAAAAATGTTTATTTCACGCAGCATGAAACTGACAATGAGATTTAAATACTTAAAACATCGCATAAACAGGAAATGCAAGTGTATGCATAAATATTCAAGTGCACACATTGCCCTGAGGTTATAACACGTCATGTAAATAACTCTGGAATGTGTTATGACATGGACTTAAGACCCAATTACATGCGTTTTATAGGTTTTCGTGTGGTGTGATTGAGACTGCTTCACAAATTCTGTAATAATGTACCAGAATCATAGTCAAGTCCACATATATTATTACTGAATGTGTTATGACATGGACCCATACACAAATGGTTTAGGCCTAATTAAATAAATGATTGGTTGGTGGATGATTCACAAATTATGTAAAACCATAATCATAACCAATTCCAGTATACCATACTTTCTGTTAATTACTATAGTCATATACTATATATTTATTTTTTTAAATTTTAAATACATTAAATATTACCAAATAAATAAAAAAATAAATAAATAAATAAAATGGTATATGTCACTATTAAGTAATTGCTGTCTTCGGAACAAATACGGATTTTCTATCATGATGTTATATACCATTTTTTGAGTGCATTTTATGATTAAATTTTAAAAAATGGTATTTGACTTTGACATAATTATGTTGGTTTCACACATTATAAAACCGACGTTGTCTCTGAAAATAAAATATTTCACTATGCAGTCTACAGAAATTATGTATTTTGCATCATTACCTATGAGGTCGGTGAAGAAACTGATATCAGCCCTTCACATGCATTATATTGTTAAAATACAACATACTAAGTGTTTTAACCTCATATTTCGGATTGTTAAACTAGTTACATCTTTGACATTTGATCTTTACACCATCATCAACTCTTTTATCCAAACACTCAGCTTACAAATGTTATAAGCAGCACAGTATTAGCGTTCCATTTCCAACAAGATCGGCTTTCCAAGCATATCGATCAGTTTGAAAGCCTCGTTTTAAACTTGAATATCTCAATCAATAGACTGTTTCATGACGCTGCTTCATGACGACCTTGAGAAAAAGGAAACATATCGGGAAAAACCAGAACGGGAATTTATGACCGAATGAGTGGAAATTTTTATTGGTTGGTAAAACGTTTAAGTCTTTTGCCCTAGTAAGTGCAAAGGATTTCCCTGCCCCTAGCCAGAAAGGTTACGATTTTATATGCTCCTTGAACGAGTTCTAGATTAACATGTTTTTGTATATGCACGTAGAAATATTTAGAACACTATAACCTCAAATATTGCAGTTGTGGTCTCTGGCAGATGACGAAAACGGCAGACAATTACGGTCGAAGATAGGAATTGTACAATCGGCAGAAGTCAACACCACTAAAATGACGATATTAATACAAAATAGTGATAGAAACTACCATACAAGACTAACATACATTGATGTCTCTGTGTCCAGGATTGCCCAGGATATATTTGATGTCCCTTAGTTCCATGGTCCTTTCACTCAAGTTTTATTACACGCGTGACGGGTGTAGCTAGCTGAACAGGAGGTGCCTACCCTACCGGAGCACCCGGCCTCAGTTCTCTGTTGGAAGTTCAAGTGTCTTACCTAGCCTGTCAGTTTCAAAGTTTTTACTTTGCTTTTAGATTGTGATTCGGACATGTATTATTATGTTTATTTTCGACTGACCACAATTAATCAAACACAAATAGATAGATCGGTGTAAAAATTAAAATCCCCAAAACAAAGTAATAACTGTGAACACTGGCAAATTAAGTTAAACAGAACACGTGAACTTCCAACAGGGAAGTATAATATGTTTATTTTTCAAATTCGATAAGTTCACTATAAACATTAACAAATGCTGTGATTTGAAAAATATTGACATAAGATAAAAAGATACTAGCCTTTGATTATGGTAATACAAAAACCGATCAAACACGTAATAAGTATACTAGTACATGATGTACCCTTCATCTTACAGTACACATACAACCTTCTTCAACACACATTATCACATCGTACTTTGTACACTACGCAGATTCAGACTCGTGACACGATGGTAGCATGCAGCAATACATATATTGATGTATTTCATAAATGCGCAGTGCTGACTATTGCCGGAGTAAAATAAAACGCAGTATTTTCTAATCATCAAATCAGTCATATATTTTTTTTTAAGAGTTGATTCATAATTTGGACTTTGTTAAGCTAAAGCTTATATCCTACAATGCGTAATAAAATCAAATTAGGCGTTAAAAATGCTTATTGATTTTGTTTTCATGAAATTACTTAATTAACTAATAGTTATGCTTCAGAAAATTATAAAATTAAAAAAGTAGGCTAGCACATGATGTGTGTACGGAAGTGTACTGAACACAGTTTCAACTCGTTATTTTTCTGAAATGATTAAATAACCAAAGTATTGACTTTTGAATTGTTTAGCTTCAGAAAAAGTACCACATAACGAAAATATACAGAGCACATGCTGTATATACATCATTCAACTCGTTATTCAAATTACCAACGTAAATCAAGATATGTGCTTATTACGGCTCGGATACATTAAAATAATCTTTAACGTATAATTTTAAATAAAATTTCAAAAATAGCTTAAAATATTTTTAAAAAAATCAAGACTAAAAACGATATGTGCATTTTAAAAAAGCCAACGCCTACAAAATGACGTGTAAAAAGAGAAACCAGGTTTAAAATCTTATGACACAGAAAGCGAAAACTTTTTATAGCATTACCACATAGTTATCACGGATATGTTTTACTACCCAGTACTGGCGTGTCGAAAGCTTAACACTGAGCTTAAGAAAAGGACTCGGAGTTCGGCTGCCAAGTGGCCTAGATATGGATAGTTAGTGAGCTAAAAATTGCCAGTAGATATATAGCAATTGTCGAGATATAGATATAATTGAGGGATTGAGATGAACTACCGATTCGCTACTAATTCGCTAGCTTAGTTTTAAACTTTGGACAGGTCTGTACTGTACAAGTAACATGAAGTCGATGTTTTATATTATGACGTAAGAGAACATTGACCTCGTTTCAGTTTTTTTTTTTAAAAATCCATGACCTGCTTTTAATTTCAAATTTGAACACAGAATTACGTAACCGCAGCATGTACACCTAACAAGACGATTAAGGGCATTTATTTCAAACTAAACAGATAAATCGCAAAATTATATTTTAAAAAAGAAAAGGGTGTTGCATGTCGGAAGTTTTAGCACAAAGCTTATAAAAGTGGCCAAAATGTCACCAAGAGATGGACAGAAGCTGTCAAGGTATACGTATAGCTAGTTATTATGAGGACCGACATTAGCAGTCGATGTCAACTTAGTATTAAACTTTCGACAGGTCTGTGATGTAATTTTATAATGATTATATTGGAGAAAAAAAAAGAAAGAAAATAACCGAAATTAAAAAGTCGTATGCTAACTACAAAATAAAAAAACTAAACATACCAGTTCATGTTCAAATCACAATCCATTAAACAAAGTAAAAACTTTGAAAACTAGCACACTTTATCCAGGAAAGTGAGACCGGCTGCTCCGAAAGGGTAATTATCTCCTGTTTAATTAACTTTACCCGATAGATGTTTGCGCTGTACAACTATTTTGCACTCAGATGATATATTTAAATAATATTTGATCGATGGTTATAAAAATGCAAGAGCATCGTCTGCATTCATATAGCTCTTTCCTACTTTTACTTTTCAATTTTTGCTTTTTAATCACTTTAAGATTATATGAAAAACACTGTAATGATTATGTAAAACATTTTTTATTGATTAATTATTTTGAAATTATATAATTTGAGATTTATTAATCTACTCAGTGTCATATTAATTATAAAATACATTTAAATTAGTGATGAAAAAAATAAATATGCTTAATTAATTGTTTGAAACAGCACTTTTCTTGGAATTTAAAAAAAAGACATTTAGATAAAAAGATTGAAATTCAATTTATCAAGTTTTAATTCGGAAGGACATATAAAATTCGAGGAATAGATCAGCATGAGTGATTCTTATAAATGCATCACTTGTTGTTTCAAAAGCTTTTTAAATTTAATTTTATTGATAAGTTTAGTTTAAACAATATTTATTATTAACCAATTAGTACAAACGATGCAATAAAAATCTGTACACTGGATTCAGAAACAATCGCAAGCTTATCTAAACCCGTCTCCAGAACAACTGCAAACTAGATTCTCCTCCGGAACAACTGTACAACAACATGTAAAACAGCCTTTATTGCCGACTGTCAATCCGTATAACACTATAACATACAAATGCTTTTTGCCACAAATATCTTATCGAAGGTAAGATACAAATAACATATAATACATAAAAGTACAACCAAAATGGTAAGAGAGCATTTCTGCAAAATAAGACGGAACATTTATTAACCCAAAGGGAAAGTGCTTAACATTCTAAGTTGTTAAGAAAAATATTGCTGAATCGCCAGTAGTGGCATGTGAATGTATAAGAAAATATATGTAATTTTAAAATTTACTTTGAGTTTTTATGTATTTGTGCAAAAATAAACGTTATAAATGTAACAATCATAGCTGGTAATTATAACGCATGTTGTATCGTTAATACTCCTAAAGCATCGCAGACAGCGTAGTAAAGGCATTTTAAAGGAAATTCATGAATTGTAACCAGACAAGGAAAAAACACTTAAAAATTCAGGCACGCGTCTAAGTATTCAAATTAACACGAATAAAAAGTGGGGGTGTACTAAACTAAATTCTTATCTTTTTATCGTTCTTCCGCGGTGCCAACGAGTCCGCACGTAGGTACATTATACAGGCGAATGTAACGTAAAAGTTGTAATGTTAGAAGTGAATAAATAAAGAATTGTATCTCTTGTATCTTTTTTATTATAAAGGTGTAATAAAAATAGGAGGGAAAACATACATAAAACTGAGTTATCTCAAAGTGGCAGTTTGTAAAACTCCTCAGATTATGAGTTTAGTACATTTAAGTGAAATATTATGTTATAAAGTTCGTATATTTGAAACAACACTGTTATTATAGAAATGGAATTATTTCTTTCCTTTTATGGAAAAATGAAAGAATAGGACATTTTGCAGACTGCATCATTCGCGTAGATTCAAATTCCTTTGTGCGTTGTCCATAATAACATGACGTCACCAAGAGCCAATCCATTCATAAGAAAATAAAAAGACAAGATCTGACCAATCAAAATCCTTGATGCAAAGGAGAATTGAATTATTCAAAATCAATAACTTTCAATAACAGATGTTCTGAATTTCGTAACTTTGTTTGAACAATATCTTATTTACAAATGAACTTACATTAAATAACATTATATTATTTATAACATAAGTAAAGAAATGGCCGTCGTATTTCTCCCGACATTGGACAGAGGTCATGGAGAAACGGATAATGCATTGTTAAGGATGAATATATATCGGTCTTAAACCAAATCAAATCAAATTCATTTTTTCTCAAAAAATAAATACAATTATTAAAGAGATAATATTAATTTTTTGGTAAAACTTTGAAACTGGCAAAAGTAAAACACGTCAAATGTCACCAATTAAGTAAGTGATATTGGGTGTTCTAGAAGGGTACGCACCTCAGGTCTACCTATCACGTGTGGAATCAAAATTGAGAGTGAAAGGAAAAAGGAATTATGAGACGTCAAATATAACCAAAATAGATTTGGATACATAGACATTTACTAATATGTTTTACAAGTATTTTAGAGATTTAGAAATGGCTGCTATTGTTTTGCCAATAATCCGACCCGTATATGTTTAATGCCCAACTGTAATAATTCAAAAACAAACATACAATACGTGTCCAAATCAAAATCCAAAAACAAAGTAAAACTCTTTAAACCTACAAATTAGATCATAATATCATTACATGTACATTTATTTTGGCAAACGAATACAATCGTACAATATGTATTTAGACAAAAAAAAAAAAAAAAAAAAAAAAACATCGTCGTATTCAAATTACGTGTCAATATTTTGGTACGTCTATTTGAATGAAATGCAAGTTCGAAACATTTCAAATAACTGCAACACAGAGTGAATCTATTTTGTTTTTTATACCACATGGTCACAATATATATTTTATTAGTATTGTTTTTTGTCATGTGCTACTTTCGAATTTCCCAGTAATTATTACCTCACAAAATTTAAAAGTGGCAAAAACAAAGACAACAAATACGCCCCGGATGATTGGGCAGTATACAGATTAAACAACATAAAACTGAGATTAAGATATGTATTGTTTATAATGCAAAGAACAATATTTTTAACACAGAAAATACTGTCTATAAAAATGTATCGATATTACTTATGTAATTTGAAGGGTATTTAGTCCATTGGTAGGTACTTACTGTAAAACAGTTGTATATATACCTTACAACAGATCGAAAAGAATGCTAAACCACCGCATGAGCTAACTTCAAAAAATTAAATTTCACCTAATTGACCCGACAAAATAATCTCACCAATTCACGTAGACTAACAAAGACTTCGTTTTCCGTGGATAAAAAACCCTCGAATTACCCCATATGTAACATAGTTTAAACTTATTAAATTACACTCAAGAATCTCTCTGACACAGATGATTGCAGTCACGTGATCTTATCTCCACGTGGTATTGTCATACTGTTTACAGACCCATGAGTTTTCTTTATATATTTGCGTGTCTCGTGGAAAAAAATAATTATCAAAATCCCAGTTAAGCTGTTCATTTTCACAGCTATTTAGAAAAAGACGCAACCTACACCAGTCATTGTGGAATTAAAATATCATGTTAAATACCTAATGGATTTTTTTTTTAAATTTTGTTTTATTTTTTATCAGATCTGGCGTTCAAACAGAAATTTTTAAAAGATTGATTTACATAAACCTTACCTGAAAAGAAAATTATGATTTTTATCTTTTGTAAAATTAAAACTACTTTGTATCTCGAAATAAAATAGTTTAAAGAATTATTATTAAGCAATTTAAACATTAAATTATCAAGTTAATTTTAATGACTTTTAAAAAACTTAAAGAAAATTTGAATTCTGAGAGACATACCATTTTTTTTTCATAAAAAATCTTTTGCGAACATGAATGATCCAAAAGGAGCATCTCGTTTTTAAACACATGACGTGATTTTCAAAATCATTAATTTCTAGACAAAGTATTGAAAATATTAAATTAGAACTGTCTGAATAGACGAAAGTTGCGGTTTTATGAAGAGACATCTTGTAACGTTTGTTTATTATTATTGATTTCATGGGAAAATAAATAAAATTTAAATTATCTTAATTATGTGTGGTTTTTGTGTAAAAGAAAAAGAATTCTGAAAAAAATAGTTTAGAGGAACGCGTCACAAAATATGGATCAGAAACTTTATCATCTCCGCTTTGATTGGAGTTGTTCATCTAGTCAATAATAATTTGAGCGAACATTATAAAAATTTAAATGAAATAATCTTAAATAGTTTAACAACACCACATAAAAAACTAATACTGTTGGAGAGATTGAAACCACCTTGGGATCAGTAAACGAGAAATGAAATATTTAAAGGCAGCCGAATAACATTTGACAGTGCAAACGAGAACATATGAACTAAATAAAACAAAACACATTAATGAGACAAGACCAGACTGAAAACAAAGAATACTGGTTATCATTTTTTTAAGTTGTAAGTAGGATCGTATTTGATCGTGCCGTATAATACTAGTAGTATCTAGTATCTTTTATTTGAACATTGCTTCCTAAACGGCGCATTATACTCTGGCTTAATCAATCAGTAATAAATGACCAGACCGTCAAGGTAACATTTATGTTACTGTCATATTAAAAATAATCGAATGGATAAATAAATACATATTATACCAGTTTTAATTTTACAGCACCAGCGGCTGTTTCGGAATACAATTCCTCATCTGTAGTTTTATTTACCAAAATTGTGAAACCAAAATATTTTTAATAAATAAATAAATAAACAAATATATAAAACGTAACAGATACTACAATGTTACTGAGATGATCAAGAAATCTTGAAATGAGTAAGGCAATCAAAAGAATTTGTTATATATTATATGTCTATATGTTCGTTTTGCTTCTTTTCATGATTTCATGAGATTGTGCAAAATATAAACTAGGTAACCTAAGATGTTATGAGTTACATTTTAATATTGAAATCGGACATTATAAACAAGTTATAACACTAGTTCTGAAAGGTTCCAGACACTTTCTGAATAGGATAAAGCACTTTTATGCGTACATACAGGCGCGAGTAAAATTTAACAAACAAATTCATGTAAAATTAGACATCATTAGCGAAAGATTAAAAGTATTATAGATACTCAATACGTCTCCAAAGACGACAAAACTCGGTAACAACGCATACTTTCTTATTCGCAATTAAACACCATGAAACGTCAATGCAGATTCGCATAATTATAAAATAAGATGCACATGCAGAAACAATAGCTAACGTTAGAATTGAAATAAAAAATACAACGTAGACTTCAAGAATATGAACGAAATTAAAAATAATTTGGAGGCAAGGAAGAGACATAAAACAAAAGTTTTACAACAATAATTAAAGTGAGTTAAAAGATACACAATATTAACAAGAAAGCAGCAAAGCACACAAATTGATTGCCGTCATAAAAATTTCACATGTTCCCTTAATTTGTTAAAGATAACATATACACACAAGGTTGTTTGTGTACAGCTTGGTAAAATAAAGCGTATTTTTCATCTTTTTTGGACTCTGGTTATAAAAATAAGAAGGATGGTTGAAGATATTTTGCTCAAATGTCCGTCTAAGTTCAAGAAATTTATAATCAGTGGTCCCAATTTTTTTTGTTTTATTATTGGTTTGTATTGTGTCATGTTCTTGTTTACATTGACTGTTGCAAAGAATCTTAAATGTTCTTCTATTACAAAATGATGCCATATAAAACATAATGAAAAATATTTAATTTATTCCTTAAATAACACAAAACCCTAAAACATATCTGCTGTACCAATTCAAACATAAACATGTCTAGATCACAATCGCAACAGCAGAGCAATAATTTTAAAAACTGGCAAATCAGCTAAACACGTTCACGAACTTCCTGCAGGGATGTGCAGCCGGGTGCTCCGAAAGGGTAATTACCTTCTGTCCAGCTAGAATCATACAAACATGTTATCCAATTTTAACGGCGCATCACCAATCTATAGTTGATTGCAATGGGGTAGCAGAGTAAGTTCAATATTAAAATGTCTGGGTGCCTGTTGTCAATTAGGAAAAAAGTCAAGTGGAATTATTTGAGTTTTACGTCCCAGCCAAGATTATTTCACTGATATCGTGGCGGTCAATTCTTAGATGGATGATGGAACCGGGTACCCAGAGAACACTACTGAACTTTGGCAAGCGAACAGACAAACGTTAGGGTCTGCACAAATGGGATTCAGAACCTAGATGGTGAGGGGAGGATTCAGAACCTAGGTGGTGAGGGGCACTGTGATTTGATGTTCCAAAAGCGAAAAGGGTCCATAGAACAATCCAATCATGAAACAGAAAAACAGATTTTGAATGCAATAAATATAGTCTATAGCAAAAACATGGCTTTGTGATTTTTTACAACAATTTCTCTACAACTACTGGGGTGCTTTCACTATGTATTACCAAATAGATAACAAAAAGATAACAAAGAGTGAAAATCTTAATTTTTTACCTAAGGGCCCTTTTTGCATATGGATGGTCATTTGTAAGCGTGTGTTTTAGACTCCTAGAACAAGTAATGATCGTTACATTACAAGAAAATACGGAAAATGTCAAAAGACGATAATATACACTAGTACACACAACATACGACACAACACAGCACAAACCAAGTAAACATAACCATATCCAATTTTCCTCTTTACAGCATATAGAAATACTCTACATAAATATTACACAGAAACATCATACAATCAGCTCATATAAACCTCTGATATCTTATACATACAAATCTAGTCTTTATTGCAATAAAATATACAATAAAGCAGTGGAAATATTACAATATCAGACATATAAACATAAAACGGTATACAGGTATATATAACACAGAGCAAGGCATCGTAAAATACAAAACTCTGTTAACATGAAGCGGTAAGCATTACGTGTAGAGCAGCAATATTGATTGTGTTGTATTTAGCTATATACAGTACAGACCTGTCGAAAGTTTTTCACTGAGCTAACGAAAATTAGTTGAATCTCGGCTGCCAACTGGCAGACACATGGAAAGCTTCTGTGAGATAGATTACAGTTGCCGAAAAGCTGTCGGGACATAGCTAACGAGGGACCGAGATTAGCTGTCGAGTCACTTATTCGTTACTTTAGTGTTAAGGTTTTGACAGGTCTGTACTATAGATCTATTATACAGAGAAATAAATAACTCAGGTCCTAGTGGTAAGGATTTAACATTGTCTGTCATAAATACGGTATTATCTAGAGGACTGACAGTTATTTGACACAGTTAATGATGTATAATCAATTTAGGACATTTTATATTGACAAATGACAACTATGAAATGACCACAGAATACGTGTCTGGAAATGTGTCTGAATATATTATTACAACATTAAACAACAATACATATTGAGTGACCTTGTCTGGCTCTGTATTAGGAATCGCAGAATTAAATCAAAAACAAACATACTAATCCATATCCGAATCACAATCCAAAAGCAAAGTAAAAACTTTGAAACTGACAAGTTAGGTTATACACGTAAACTTCCACCAGGGAAGTAAGGCCGGGTGCTCAGGAAGGGTAAGCGACTCCTATTTAGCTAGCTACACCCGCCACGTGTGTAATCAAAATTGTGTGAAAGGAACATGGAACTATATGAGACGTCAAAAATATCCAGGGCAATCCTGGACACAGAGACATCAAACTTGTCAAAATGATTGCAAAGTTGCAAGTTGTGCGTATTGGTTATTTTGGACAATTTCAAATTGATTGCTATAATTTGTATGTTCCGGGTATTTCTTTTAAAGGGGAGTCCGCGGCACAAATGTAAACCAACATGAGACAATGTGTATCATACTAAATTTCAGAGCACAGATCAAGGCCTCGGCCAAATCTTAAAAATAACAACTCAACCATTACTGCTATTTACAAAAGGTGCACGTCCACTTATGATATTCTAATAACCTCTTTCTTCCTACGTTTTCTTGAATTTGGAGAATTTTTATACAACAAACCAGCTAACTGGTACAAATTAATTTTGTTAAATATAATACAGATTAAATCGTCTGTTTCCTCATTGCTGTAAAGTGCATTAAAACCACCAGTAAAAATAAAATAAAATGAATCATTAATTCTTCACAACAATTTTCGAATACTTATTTCCTGTCAGTTAAAAGTACATATGCGTATCGTGAATCGAGAGGATTTAAAAAAAATTGTCAAGAGACCGAACGACATAGAGTGCAAAAATACTCCTATACATGTTATATTTAATTTCTTTTTTTAATGATATACCATTCATTAGAACAAATAATTCCTTGAAAAAACTTATAACTTCATCATTTCAGTACTTTTTCAAAAAATATATAAAATTTTGTTTTTGTTCTATTAATATTTTTGCTACTTTGGGCGTTTGTTAATGAAATAAAATAACGCATTGAATATGTGCTACTTTTGAATGTATTTTTTCTTATTTCTGTTTAAAAAAATACCTTACTAAGAAAAGCAAAAATCACTTTTTTTGGGGTTGCGTTTTTTGTTAAATAAAGGTTTAAAATTCGATGTTACACTGATGTATTTTTATGCTGGCCAAGTTTTAGTTACTGCAGCTCAAACCGTTTCTCCATTTACTCAAATGATTCGAACTTGAACTTAAATCCCGTTTTGAAAGATTGTTGTTAATAAGAATCCTAAATGCATCTAAGCTTCGTCATGGTTTATTTTAGATTCAAATGGTGCTAATGAATTTAAAAACACATGCATTAATATTTTGCAAGTTTGTGTGTTCAGTATTGACTATTTAGCGTATCTTATAGATTGATTGCCAGGCAAAACCTAAGTTTCTTTAAATTCAAAATGTTATTAAATGTAACAAAAAGTAAATAGTATGACAATGTCGCCAGGAAAGAGTGTTTAAAAAGGAAAAACAAGAAATATATAAGGAGAATTAAGATGGTGCTTACCTTTGTGGAACACCCGTGATCATTTAACCTTGTAGGTTTCACGCGTTTAACTCAATTTGTCAGTACTTTGCTTTTGGATTGTGATTTGGGCACGGGGTTGTATGTTTGTGTTCGATTATAATGGCAAAAGCCTACAGACCTAAATATTAAGTCAAGTGTCGAAACATTACAGACTAATAATTCTAATAGCTACTGACACTGACAATAGTCAACCTTTTCGATTAAGACTGAGCAGAAACGTTAACTTAGGGCACCATAAAATTGATTTTAAAATTATTATTCATACAATCCATATTAAATCGGTTTAATATGCTTCAAGGAAGATTTTAACGCCTACAAATAATAGGTTTACACTATTTTGTAATTTAGTTTTCCATCTCCATATGAAATTCATCACGCAAAAGTACCAGTATTGTAATAGATAGATCGCTGAAACCCAAATAGTTACAAAGTCATTTATCTGATAAAACGTAATTACAATACCGACCTGTTGAAAGTTAAACACCGAGCCAACAAAAAGGATTCTAAGCCCGACTGATGGGTGGCCGAGATATCGGTGGTTAGTGGCAGGAAAAGCTGTCGATATATAGCTAACAAAAGGGCCAACATGAGCTGTCGACTCGACAAGTCAGCTAAATATTTAGGGCTTGTACTGTTCGTCGTAGATGATGCAAGCATATTTTTGATGATAAACGCATCATGCTATAAAGAGGAACGTTCTAAAGATTGGCTGAAATCCCAAAGAAATAGAATGTAAATCACGTGGTACATATAAATCACGTGACTCCTCATTTGATAATCTGGAAGATTGTCAAAACAGAATTCCTTCAATGTTGGTGGATAAGATCATTATTCTCATTAGCCCTAAACCGTTACTAATCTGATAAACAATTTGTTATTTATCGTTGACTGCTGGCAGAATTCAATTTCCTTGTCAGTCTTGTACACACAACTAACACGAACAAGTAATGACAATATTGGAATTATTGTATACAAGATGGCATATATTGGTAGCATTTATAGACATTTTACAAGTACAGCACAGACCTGTCGAAAGTTTAACATTCTTTCCGAATCGGCAGTCAATGATAACTAGTATTTCGAAAGCTACATTTCGTCAGCTTTCGGCAGTTGTTTCCTATCCATCAGAGCCTTTTGGTCACTAGCTATCCATATCTCAGCAACCCGGTAGCCGGGCTTCTGACGCTTTGTCCGTTAGCTCAGTGTTAAACTTTGGACAGGTCTGTATTGTATTAAATGTTTATTTAAGCTTGGTTCATACTGCGTGTAATTTGAGTTACATGCTATGTTGTACATGCTATGTTACCTGTAACCAATTACAGAGCAGTATGATAGATTTTAATTACGTCGTCATTGGAATCGGATCTTATAGTTGTGGAATAAATCTACAACAACTATGTGTTGAAGGCACACAGTTAAGCATTTAAATATTAGGGCGAATGACATGCGTCGAAAGCTGAAGCTCAATATTGTGTCACAACGGAAATCCAATCTTTCATGCAATATACTGTCACTTGCATTATACCGTCACTTAAATATCAGTCAGGATCACATTCAATACCCGTTCACAGGCGTACTTATCCTTCACTTAGCAATCTTTCATACAGTATCTTGTATTGTTGATAAGTTTGACGTCTCTGTGTCCAGGAGTGCCCTGTATATATTTGATGCCCATAGTTCCATGTTCCTTTCACACAATTTTGATTACACACGTGGCGGGTGTAGCTAGCTAAACAGGAGGTGCTTACCCTTCCGGAGCACCCGGCCTCACTTCCCTGGTGGAAGTTTACGTGTCTAACCTAACTTGCCAGTTCCAAAGTTTTTACTTTGCTTCTGGATTGTGATTCGGACATGGATTAGTATGTTTGTTTTGATTGTCCCTTGTTACTTTATTAACTTTCCTTGATGTATATGTTAATTTTGGATTATAAGTTTTATCATAAAGTAAAGATATACTTTTGTCACATTGATTACATTTTTTGGGTTTTGGTTAACACAAAAGAAGGTTTTTTTCCATGGTTGGGTGAAATACGGGTTTAGTTTTTAGTTCATGGTTTGTAATAGAAGGCTCGTGTTTTCAATATTTAAATGCGCGTATTTCTGGTCCAATGCTTGTTATTGATTGTTGGTGATGGGAGGGAGTATCTTCCAAGAGAACTATCACCACGCCACTGGGCACACTTTTCTTATGAAATCAAAGTCTAGAGTTTTATAATCAGTGGTTTCAATATAATGCTTATATTGGTGTCATGTTTGTTTGTTTTGTATATTGGTTGTGTACTTTTTAGTTGTATTGGCTATAACCAAGTGCAGTGTACATATTTTATCAACTACCGTTTTCTTTATTTACCTACACTATTGTTGTGTTTGAATGCAATATTTTCAAAATAAAAATTTCAAAACATCAAAGAGGTACGGATCCTCGATGGCTGATTAGTCTAAAGCACAGGTTTACGGATCGCATTGCCTATCACCGTTTAGGTTCGAACCCCCTCAGTACAGATGTTACTGTGAAAAAGTTTGTCAGTTCGCTTACTGTAGGTCGGTGGTATTGGCGAGCATTCTAAACTGATATAAGTTAAAGTTTTGATTGGCGTAAATATGTGATTTCGAGAGATATTTTAGGACAAAATCGCTTTACAATTTAGGTTTTAATTCAATTCGTTATAAGCAAAACCTGCTAAATCGAATTTCAAGTGTAACAGATGTTTATACCATGCAGACCTGTCGAAAAATTAACAGTAAAATAATGAACGAGTGTCGAATCGACAGCTCATAACCTTACTCATAGGTTTCCGCAATTCAAAAATTATCAGTAGCCAAATTTCCAAAATGTTTGAAAATATAGTGCTTTTTAAAGTAAATTTTCACAAATCTGCTAAAATAGGTTACTTTTTGAAAGAATTTCTGAGAACTAGTAGCCGATGGCGATTTTGGCTACTAGGAATGGAAACATAGCTACTCTATTAGCTATCTCTCAGGGAATTTTTTCCAAATAACTGCAATAAAAATTTTAGTAATAGTATAAGTCGTACTATCCATATTATGTCCACTCTTAAATTTTCGATAGGCCTGCACTATATCTACAGAATACAAGCCTGTCGAAATTTTAACACTGTGCTAACGAAAAGGAGCTGAAGCTCGATAATCTAGTGACCGAGATATGGACATCTGGGGGTCGAAAAGCTGCAGACAGGTAGATGGCAGCTGCCAAAAACCTGTCGAGATATAGCTTACGAGGAACTGAGAGCTGCATTGATTCTTTAGCCCAGTGCTAACCTTTCGACAGGTCTGCACTTTATGTACTGGAAATTGGCTGGGGCACTTATTGAGGAAAGGAGGAACAAATGACTGCAAGACAGCACTAGGGTGGCAACCAGAGGGTCAAAGAAAAAGGGGAAGACCTAGGTCCACATGGAGGAGAACGACTGATAAGGAAAGAAACGCCGCCGGATGAACAAGCTAGAACACAGCAAAAACAGCAGCGAAGGACAGGAAAAAATAAAAAAAAATATGGTGTTACGGAATTGTGCGCCTTCTGGCGAGGAGTGCATTTAGGTAAGATAAGGTAGTTTATGTACGGAGCACTACGGTATTATTAATATACGTCTCTTGTGGTTAAATTAATTTAATAATACTAACATCTGTTAACAGATCATAATTTTGTATTAAAAATAAGTTTTGCATTGCTATAATTTTAAATTTAATATTGAATACCGTATCATAAATTATCATAGATCGTACTATAAGACGACAATTGTGTCTTATTGATCTGTCATCAAATACAGAAATACAAGTGAATAAAATACGAAAAACCACAGACATGAACGTAATGTTGTAACATGTGATAAAACGAATTACATGTACATGAAAAACTCATATAATTAAGTTTTTAAATTTAAAAAGTTTTTGAGTTGAGCAAACTCTAGATGTCTCATCAAAGCATCAATATACAGGCCAACAAGGCCCGTTTGGCAGTGATATTTTTTATATTTCGCTATCCCCTTTTGTGCCAAAAGATTTTAAGTATAAATGCTTCTGCTATAATTGACATAGGTGGTTTAGCAATATCAAAAGTTGAAAATTGAAAAAAATCCGAACATTAATTGTTATTATTGCCAGGTAGCGTCGAAATCATTCAAAGAAAATTTTGATGTAAATTGTTGATATCACCCTTATGTGGCAGAAAATTTTAGAAATATAAATAACAGTTACATGTATTTGTATTTTTTGACTTAAAAGAACCAATTTTATAGTTCAGCAAATATCAAAATTGAATGTAGAAAAAAAAACGAATATAAATTAGAAATTTTATCAGGTGCTATCGGAGTTCACATGCACATTTTGGCTACTGAAAGTTGTTTTGTGATAAATATCGTTGCCTTGCACTATTTTCGGATACAACTCTCCCGTATATGTTTTGAAACACGAAAATATACTGCACACCAATGGCAAAAAACAATCATTTTTATAATTTCCCATCATTGATTACTCCCTATGATATATTTGGAAACAGAAAATGACAAAACCGTAACATCCTCTTCAGAAATTAATTATATAGAAACTGTTTAGAGCAAAGTTGAAATAAACTATCACAGATACATTTTAATTGCTCTATGAGCTGTTGCAACAGCCACACACGTAAGTGACTTTTATTTCACTTGCCAAGTTTAAATGCCTACTATTTTTATCCCCGAATTCAATTTTCTTGTCAGTATTTATTGTAATGTTTGAATACATTAATTAAGGAACTTTGGTGGTGGCCAAGTTGTCTAAAGTTGGAATTACAGCGCCTGCCACCGCCTCGGTTCGAATCCAGTGTGTACTGTGTGTTGGTGGTTTTCTCCAGGACTTCGGTGTCCCGTTTCCATATAAAATGATTGCCTTGATAAAAGTGAGTCTGGTCTGGGCGTAACACTGCACGATTGCTTCATTTCACTCTCGATCAATAAAAGTGAAGACACTGATCCAGTTGGAAGTTGCATCCGCGTTTCTTTTATAAGACCAGTGTTTTCAAATTAATGTGTAAGTAGCACTAGCGTTATAAGGAAAACAGTGGAAAAGTTAACACGGAGTTAACAAAAATGAGACGAGGTTCGGCTACAGAGTGACTGAGATATGGATAGCTAGTGATGACAATCCTGATAGATTGCAGCTACTGTCGACATATACTCGTAGCTAGCGTAGAGGCCGATTTGGCACTTACTCGTTAGCTAAGAGTTAAACTGTCGACAGGTCTGTACTGTAGATATATCATAAGCTATTTTAATGCCTATTTTATACAGAAACTCAAAACAAAATAGAAAACGTTGACATTTATGTCTGAAGGTTATATGTAACCAAGTTCATATCACTTTAAACAGATACTCTGTATAATTCGTTTGTATTGATTTTACATTAAAGATACGGTAATATACGATAACCTTCTTGGTGGTACTATTATATAAAGCCAGATAGATCTTTCTGCACTTTAAAGGTTCAGATTTAAAAATTTGGACCAATATTATTAATAATCTAAATCAGGCAATTTTCGCGACAATTATCATTTCAATATATTCACGAAATTTTATTTTAGCGTTTCTGATACGACAACAGATATACTTTATATCTGTCTGCACTCAATGGTTCAGATTTAAGAATTTGGTCCAATATTATTAATACTGAAAATGGGGGAATTTTCGCGACAATCTTCATTTCAAGATATTATTTAGACGATAACCTTCTAGATGTTGTTATTACATAAGCCAGATATATCTTTCTGCACTCAATGGATTTGTTCCAACATTAGTTATTATGCATTTCCTCTCAGTTAATTTTCGCAAAGAACCAATATCAAGATATTAGCGAAATTTTATTTAAGCGTTAAAGATACGACATCAAACGATAACCTTCTAGATAGCATCAGATAGATCTTTCAGCACTTAATACTGTAAATCGGAAAATTGTCGCGACAATCGGCATTTCCGAAGATTTTCAAGTAATCTTATTTTAGCATTCTTGGGTGATATTAGGCACAACTGCACATGAAATAAATGGAAATAATATATTCGCGAAAAGTTTATTGCTACCTCCAAGGTTTTCACATTTTATAATAACGTTTTTGTTCTTTAAGTTGAAAACTAACTTTTTTTCTTCTACCTAGAGACTTCTATTCCAATAAATAAGATATTAAGTGATATCTGAGTTAAATATAAAATTATTAATTTTTCGTGAACATTAAAAAACAGTTTTCGTAGATCTGATTCTGTACCGCCCAGATTTTACGATAAAACGTAACTTCTGAAAAATATTACTGCAATATTTAATAGAGTATATACAAATATACAGCTTCAAACTGAAAAAAAAAACTTGAAAAGCATGTAAAATACTTTAAATCTATACAACTGATGATAAAACTGTGGGCGGATCCGTCACAACCTACCAACACACCTGGGGCACAAAACAGTTATTGTGCATGTGAAATTTGCATTTTTGATTATTTCAACTTTTTATAATTTTTTTTCAGCAATTAAAGTTAAATGTGAGTGGTAAAGTTGTTAAAGTGTACGCACACAAACTAGTAAAAATTGCATCAAATACGCAATAAAAAGCCATAAGAAAAACAAATATAAAATAAATAAATAAATAAAACGAAATAATGATGAATGACAACTACCCAATTTGGATGGGCTTTAAACAAAATATCAAGCTTTATTTTTCAGTAGAATATATTAAGAATTAATGTGATTTCATTTATTTTCTCGATGAGTGTCTGATTTTTCGTTGTTTTAGTGGGCACTATTACCCGCAAATTTACATGTCAACGAATAATACATAAATAATAATTTAGGAGTAACAACCAAGATAAATACAACATTTAATATACCGGTAATTGTAATGATTGTGTGAGCAATAGATTGCATAAATGCCAACTTGTGTCAATAATAATAATAATAATTATAATAATAAATCATTTCCGTTTCAAATTAAATGACATAAAATTTTTAATTAACAAACCTACCAAATGTTTTTTTTTCTTAGAACATTCCAAAGTATTTCCCAGTAGTCTAGGCGAAGTATTTTTCTGTGGTCCTATTAATTCCACTTATTTAGAATAAAGTTGTTCAAAAAGTCTACAGAAGTCTTAATTTACTTAAAGAAACTAGATACCTTATTTCTCAGATATCATATATATATTCTTGGGTTACATACTTGGCGCTTTATTGTCAACTTTGCTTCCTTAAAATAACAAATTAATCTAGTCTTTGAAATGTCAAACGAAACCAAATATCAAACTAAACTAAATATTAATAAATGAAAAAATAGTCGAAAGCAACTTATTAAACTGTAAAGGGCAAACAATATAAAATCGGGTTTTTATTGTCAATATCTAGAACTAGTATCTATTACCATAGAATCAAGTCATAGTATCTTGTTACCAAAGAATCAAGTTAATGATTGTAATTATTTTGTTTAGTTAAACTTAATTTCCTGATTCCTTTTTTGTCAAAGTAATAGACGTTTGTTAAAAAAATCGCGTTCTTCGGTCTATTTTGAAATGTTCAACATAATAAAATATAACATCCAGCGATATTTTCTCGATCATAGCTGTATGCTAACATGAAATAGAACATTCTGCAGCTTTCCGCTATCAAAGTTGAGGACTCCTCTTAATTGAATCCAGTTAGAACATTGTGAACGTGTGACATTAAAAAATCTAAAAACTTACAACAACGTGTTTGAATAAAAAATAAACAAGTGTGACAATAACATATTGTAGCTGTACATTCGTCACAATCGACTGATAGGTACAAAGAAGGAACACGAAACATAAAAAAGGCTTCCCAAAATCTCTAAAACGAAGCTAAAACCTCCAACGTTTCGTCGGGGAACTGGACATGATCATTATACAACATAATAGTGTGTTGAGTAAATTTGTAGGGACCTATCAAAACAAGCGAGCGAAAAAAATAAGGACGTGATGAAATCAAATCTGTGGTGTTATACAAAGTTAAGGTTTTGCTGCCATTCTGATATCGTGGATACATTCTCTCTCTCTCTCTCTCTCTCTCTCTCTCTCTCTCTCTCTCTCTCATTATAATTAAATAAAATAGAGCAATTGTAATATCTAATATAAAGTGCATTCCGTACTATATTTTTATCACACTGTTTAAGACCTCGGGTAATTAATAATAAAGATATCAGCTTGATTGATTCCAACTGTCTTACGAATAAACCAATGGACGCGAAGCTCTCAAATAAACTAGCTGTGGCAACTTATTATATGCAGTTTGAAAAGTCCCTACGGCGTCAACAATCCATCATGGGTGTCAACATATTACTTCAATATCCAGACATAAAACAGACCTTCTGAATTTCAAAGATATTCTGCGCAAAAGTACCTTTCTATAAAATCACATCAGGGATGTATACAGGGGTGATGTGCGAACAGAAGGAATCAAGCTGTGCTATAAATTCCAAAAGACAGTGGTTACCTAGTGGTTTTAGTAGCTACTCTTAAAACCCAAGACGTCTCATCGTTGTGGGTTCGATCCCAGTTAAATGCAAGTGAACTAAAAGTTTTTTTTCCTGGTTTGCCGTAATCTAGTTGATCTGGTATGATTATACAAGTGCACTGACACTCTTAGATCACGTGCACAGAAAATACACATAGATAATTTCAACCTTTATCTGTTAATTTTTAAAACGCAATTGACTAATTTTTCCAGGAATTCAGAAATCAATGTTTTTTGATACCGACAACCTTTGACAATAATATTGGTAATCCCTCTAAAGATGAACGTACACCACACAACCAGATAAACTCTCACGTAATATTACGTTCCTGGAAAAACCTATCCCATTTGAATCCCTGGATATTCCAAAGATCCACCTACACCGTACAATCAAATAACCTGTCCCATAATTCCATTTCCGTCTCTGGATTTTTCAAAAGATCCACCTACACCGTACAATCAAATAACCTGTCCCATAATTCCATTTCCGTCCCTGGATATTCCAAAAATCCACCTACAACGCGCAATCGAATGACCTGTCCTATAATTTCATATTCCAAAGATTCACCTACACCGCACCATCAAATAATCTTTCCCATACTCCATTTAAATCCCCGGATAATCCAAAGATGTCCCATAATTCCATTTCGTCCCTGGATATTCCAAAAACCCACCTACAACGCGCAATCGAATGACCTGTCCTATAATTCCATTTATGTCCTAGGATATTCTAAAGATCCACCTACACGGGCTAATCGAATAACCTGTCCTATAATTCCATTTACGTCCCCGGATATTCCAAAAATGTCCCATAATTCCATTTGCGTCTCTGGATATTTCAAAAGATCCACCCACACCGTACAATCAAATAACCTGTCCTTTAATTCCATTTCCGTATTTGGATATTCCAAAGATGTCCAATAATTCTATTTTCGTCTCTGATCCACCTACACCGCACAATCAAATACCCTGTCCTATAATTCCATTACGTCCCTGTATATTCCCATTGGATGATAATGATATACGTTTATTGACAAGTTAAGTAAGAACGGTGTGTATCAACTGTCAATCTTCAGACCGACAATTAATACAAGGAACCATTTAATATACTTTATTTGATAAATGTACTAGAGTATTGATCGGGGTTTGGCATATACAATATTTGTACAAATAATAAATTGTAGCTGCGAGATATAGAAAGATAGATAGTTGTTTGAAGGGTCGGATAAATAGTGTTTTACGCCCAAGTCAAATATCGAAACGACCGTGTCTTGGATAGGTTGGGAAATCGGAGTGCCCCGGGAGAAAACCACCAAACGTCGCCAAACGAACTGACGCACTTTCTCACGCTAGGATCTGACCAGAATGGGACTTCAACTTAGGCGGTCAGAGGCGCTGGAATCCGTATTATTGATGGGTTGTGCATATACAAATATTATACAATATCAATCATTACTACAATATATAGAATAGATAGTTTGTTTGGTGGTTGACTGTTGTTTTACCTCCGCAATGTTTCTGCTTCTAGTATTTGTGACAAGACAAAATATTTTATTATTTATTACAAGGATTAATTCATGTGGTATGTGAATTTGTATATGTTCTAAATACTGTATACCATACTACTTTCTTTCCTCTTATATTTTACATTTCTTTTACTCGATCTTTATTTAACATTTACGTTACGTCAGCACTTATTTAATTATTGAGCATCATACACACTTTTAGTATTCCGTCACTTTATTTTGATTTAAAGAGTTATTAGTTCTTTTGACAATACATAGATCAATGTTCCTTACATTCTAAATTTTGACTACACACGTGGCTGGTGTAGCTAGCTAAGAAGGAGATGTTTTAATTCCGGAGCTCCCGCGGCCTCACTTACATGGTGGAAGTGCTTGTGTTTAACTAAACTTGCCAGTTTAATAGTTTTTACTTTGCTTTGGGATTGTGATTTGAACATGGTATGTTTGGTATATTTTTGAAAAAACTCGAAATTACAGAAGCCGTGTTCTAAATACCTTTGAGGATACAAGATCTACTTTGTGTCTACTTATGTTTTCCGTTACGTATTATTATTTTTTATACTGGATATTTTTTTCACTTGTATCTCATGATTTCAATATTGGTACTTACATTATGTTTTTATCATGTACATTACCATAGTTTCGTCAATATCATCACTTATTTAATTATTGAACATTATATACTTCTGTCACTTTATTTAATTTATAAGACCCTTTGTTGTTTTGACGCCTTATAGATAAAAGTTACTTATATTCTAAATGCCGGGTGCAGCTACAAGTAACTAAACAGGAGGTGTTTACCTTCTGGAGCACCCGGCCTCACTTACATGGTGGACGTTCTTGTGTTAAACTTTATTTGCCAGTTTCAAAGTTTTTACTTTGCTTTGGGATTGTGATTTGTATGCGATACGTTTGTTTTTGATTTGTTTGGAAAAATATAGAAGGAAGTTCTTCTTGCCAATTCGAAATTTTTACTTTTATGATCGTGATTTGAACAAGGTATGCGTAGTGGTTTTTTTTTTTTTTTTTTTTTTTTTTTTGAGGATACAAGTACTACTTTGTATCCTACTTATATTATCTGTTTTATCTCATTATTTTTTAAGCTGGATAAATTTTTTTATGTTTCCCTTTCCCATTACCATGTTTTTCCCACTTTTACTTTCAATATAGACACTGATTTAATTATTGAACATCATACACACTTTAAGTGGTCTGTCACTTTATTTTAATTTAAAAGACCATTAGTTGTTTTATATTACATAACCGTTCTGGAAAGTAGTAGTGGGGGTACGCTAGGGGACAAAAAACTGCATTTAGTATATCAAACGGTGTGATATATATTTTAGCAAAGTTGAAACATCTTTACACAGTACAAGCTCTTACTTTCAATTACGACAAAATAAAAAAGGAAAAAAACCAGAAATGTGGTAGAAGACAAAGATGGAATCAATTACTGGTGGGGTAATAGCTTCGTATATTGTTTGGTAAAACGAGGTTCATTTTTAATTCATTTATACACTGGTTTAAAATAAGTGGAACGACTGAGAGGTACCCAACAGGACTTTGACCACACAACTGGCCTTAACTCTTATGTCGGTCCAAAGTAGAGAGTTTTGTAATTAATTATATTTTCCTTCCTCTCTAGTCTTGTTTGGTATTTTCTGTTACTAGCATTTATTTGTATTGTGACTGTTTTTTTTTGGGATTTTTTTTCGAAGTACAATTTTTAATTGCAAATCTTACTTCTATCATAAAGATGTACCATGTGCTTTTTCTAGTAAACATTTTTTTATATAATAAAGTATCCAAACAACTAGGACATGTCATTTTATAAAATGCAGTGTTTCAACAATTAGCAAAAATAGCGTTTTCAACGTATAAAAAAAAACATATGCCATTTTATAAAGTAAATCATTCAACATTAATTATATGCACTAATGTTTGTAAAACAATATCACATGACGTGTATCAAAGTGAAATTAGTTTTAAACTAATATATGGAAGTCACACTTTTAGTCGCAATTTGAGACACGATCTAAGACAAAATTCTCATTTTGTGCCAAATGAATGCACGATATTCCTCACAAAGTGTCTGCTTTAACTCAAATTTCCGACAAAAAATTCAGAGCCAGTGATGACATATCTGAAAAGAAATGGGTAGCCCCCCTTTGCGCAGAATTTAAATAAGGTAAATATCGTTTAATTATTGCATCAAGGAAACGAGAATGATTTAACAGAAACAATATTAATTGTCATGTATGGCCAACCGACAGGTGTAAAAAGACGCTACATTCCACAGTAGCTGAATGAGTTTAATTTATCTCTGATAAAAATGATGGTACGCCTCAGTTTTAATCTCTTAAATGTCAGAGGAATTAATTTTAAGCTTTTGTTTTGGTGTAGGTACAAACGGGACTATCGCCAGATGTCAAACAAATTTATATGACGTCATGGTTCTGATGATGTGGCCATCGTCTGCTCGCGTTAGCTAGTCACAATTCCAAAAGCAAACTGAACTTATGAAATGTAACAAATTTAGGTAAACAAGTGAACTTTCACAAGAGAAGTTCTTTCACTCGAATGATCTACCGATGCGATCTTTTTATGTTGTTGCCGGGTTACCTCTTAAAATCTTTCCAACCAAATGGAAGCACTACACCAAAAATGAAGGTAATTAATAAATTAGTTAATGAGAAACAAGCTTCCGAATGCAATTAAGAAAAATCAGGGTACCTACTACTTTTGAATTTCATGACGTAATGCATTCAAAAAGTAACAAACAGAAGAATAAGGGGTATGTCCATCAATGCAACATACGCTATACAACATATTAACACACGATTCATGTTCAACTCACAATCCCAAATGCAAAGTGAGCACTTTGAAATCTGGCACATTATGTTTAGTATTTGAACGTCCACCAAGGGAATGATACAAGGTGCTCCGGAAGGGTAAGAAAACGATAAACGTACAAATATAATGTGGCAATCACATTCTATAAACGTTCGACTTGTGGCGAACACTAGGCCAAAATATAAGTATACACAGTAGTGTAAAATCGCTTTTTTAATTCAAACCCAAATTTTAAATATTCAAAGATTAACCCTTATGCACTCAAACTGATCATATTATCCACTAGTGGCTTCATTTTATTGACAAAATAAATATATCCCTTCATAAACTGTTTTGTCTGTGCAAGCTTAGAAATTAATTTGAACACGAGAATAATTACAAGTATATATGGTTAATCTGAGATCAATTATTAGGGATTTGTATTTTGTATATATTTGTTACAGATGTGAGTTGTAAGCAGAGTCTATAAGATAATAAAGATTGACGATTATCGTCAGATAATCATTAAACGCGAATGTACAGCTAAATGACAAGGTTTTTGGAATTCGATATACTCCCTATATTTGATTTGGAACTGTCAACTCAGCATTTGGATATTTAGCGAGGCTAATGAGATGAAATGTCATTTCATCTAAAAGGTAATCTTATATAGGTAATGTCATATAAACGATGCCCATGCTTTTCATTTAAGTATCAAATAATTCATTATTTATACACTCATCAAAATACTTGTCTAATTTTAATTGTTCTGAATTCGTGAGATTATGCGAGATTTATGTATTTTTTTACATGTTGCTCATGGGAGGTCAAAGGTTTGTTTCGGTCTTTAAAGTAAGCAGTTGTTTTTCGAATTTCCAATGCTGTTTTAAAACGCATGTTTTCTTTTAAGGGTAAGCCGTTTTTTTTCATTTTGAATTTTTTGTTACTGGTTTTTCAATGCTATTCTTAGTACGAAAGTGTTTTTGAAAGGTAAGCCGTGTTTGTTATTTCTCATAGAACCTGTGTTCTCAGTTACATGAAGTCACATGCTGTCTTTAGTACGCAAGTGTTCTTGAAGTTTAAAAAAGGTAAACGTTTATTTTTATTTCTCATAGAACACTTTTTTACAGATAGGGAAGTTCTATGCTATTTTTGGGGACATGAGCGTTGTCATACACGTGGTTTAACTCGTTTGTAATCCTATAAATGCTCACGAGAATATTGCGCGTATTAAATAAATAACCTGTGCTAGTATTCGACAGAAAACGGGTAACCGAACTGCAAATCAACCAATGAAAAACATACCGGTCCATGTTAACACCATAACCCAAAAGCACAGTAAAACTTTTGAAAACTGGATTATTAAGTTCTACCAGGGAATTGAGGTTGGGTAATTTAGAATGGTAAGCACTTTCTGTGCGTTTTAAAATCTTCGGAAAATTTACCAAATATACTTCAGCTACTATTTGTTACATTTGATATAGAGAAAATACTTTTCATATCAATTTTATAAAATACACGTGGTTGAACGACCATCAGGATAATGGGTTCATTGTAGACTATGTATATTTATCAAAGCTAATGGTATTTAATAATATAACTAAAGAAAAGAAACAAAACATCTGATTTGAGAGAGTTTTTATCTTGACTTGACGTAAACTGTATATACATCAATTATATACGACTTAATGTATACTATGTTATCAACAGATGTGATGTTTCTTATAATAATGCGTATAAAATACAATGTTCCCAAAGACCTAAAGCGATTACGTCCATTATCCATAACTTTTTATCAACTGTATATTATTACCCAGAAGGGAAAACGTATCAGGCTTTATTACCACTTTGTTGCAGCTACTCTATGGACCGTTTAGTATAGAATGCCATGATATACAGTCTAACGTGTCTATAAAGGCCAACAAAGGGAACCAAAACAGAGGTCCAAATAATATGAATAAAGAGCTATTGGGATTAAAAAAGCTACTGGCCCTTATATGTAGGTGGGCTTTAAGACATGTTCGGTTGTAATCCTTGTGCCTTTTTAAATAATGCATAGAATGCAAATCCGAGTCGAATGTATAAACTTGTTGATTTGAACCTGACAAATACAACTGAAGACAATTGTGTTTCGTGTTCCTTTTATTCCAGGTTTTGATTTTACAAGTGGTGTAGCTAGCTAGACAGGAGTTACTAACGCTTCCGGAACACCCGGCCTCACTTGTCTGGTCGAATTTGTTGTGTTTAACTTATTTTGTCAGGTTTTTTTTTAAGTTTTTACATTGCTTTTGGGATTGTGTGATTTGGACAATAAGTGGTATGCTTGCCACTTTGTTGTTTCTGGCTTTTAGAAGCACGCTATGTTTAATTCATTGTGGCATTTTAATCACTGCATAAGATGCAAATTTCGAATGCGTAAATATGTTGCTTTGCACTTGCCAAATGTAAATATGGACAATAGCGGCTGACTGCTTTAAAACTACTTTGTAATTGCGACTCTATGGATGTTTGGTAGCACCTTGTTATAATTCTTCTGACTTTTTCACCATGCATGTGATGCAAATCTCGAATGCGTGTACATACAAAATAATTTTTAAAGAACCTTTATTTTTCCTTTACAAGTCTCGGGGCTTCTAGTTTTCAAGTGTTGTTATATGTATTGAAGAAAAGTGACCGACAAGGTGAACATCTCCAAACAAATCCGAGATGGTAGCTATTTTTGTATATTTGATTATTGCTAATTGTTCAGCTCATCAAACATTTCCAATACCTTCATTCCTTATGATTCTTATGTTAATTCCACGAGAATTTAAAATGTCGTTCTCGAATTTAAGTGTACTGTAAAACCTCGTTGCTATAATTCAACTCGATAACTTAGTCGTTATACTATGTCGTCACAGATGTTCTAAGGGGCTCAAATTCTATTTCTTTTATATTTTGTCTCATCATAGCAAAAACTCGTTGTAAGGCTAAAATCTGGCGGTACAAATGATAGCAACGAATCAAGGCGTTACTGTATTTGATAATGTCTAACTTACAATTCAATTAAAATGACTTTGGGTAACCACAAAAATACAAGTTTTGCAATTTGTCAAATCAGTCCACCTGACAATATTTTGGTAATATTTAATATTTTTAACAATGTGCATAGTTTCTTAATGGAAATAATTAACCTAACAAAAATCTCGATATTTATTTAAGTTATATTACAAACTTTTGCAATGTCACTTTGCAAGCTTTCAAAAAGTGTTTTATATGTGCAGAAATGACTTATGTTATTTAATTAAGTGAAAATTAAATTTAATTGATTAATAATTGAATAACCTTGTTGCTTTACTTTGTGTAATCTAATTGCATCAATGTTTTTTTTAACTTTATGCTTTTAAAATAAATTGACTTAAATCTCCATATGATCATTTGCTTAATGTTTATGTCATAAACTTTTTATTTATTTTATCATCCAATACATTAAAAGTGGTATATCCATATAACATTCATAAATAAAACCTTTTTTTTATTTTTTTTCGGCAATCGCCTTGTGCTATCGATCATGTGATAAAAAATAAATATATATCTTCAGAAAAATCATATTTCATTCAATTACCTATCCAGTAACCACAATCAATCACGGATCCGTTTCAATTTGACAGCATGCTGTTAATTTTCGTATGATAATGAACATATTTTATGTACACCTGCTTCAAGGTTTTAATTTGAATACTTTTGCTTTGTGCTAGCTAAGATCATTTTCTGCTATCACTGAATTGTTATACACTGCATCACTTCACACATTTAAAACAAATTCCTTCACTGAGCCTCCGTGTGCAAAGTTTTATCTGAGAGTGCAATCCAAAATAATGACATACACTAATGCACCGATACCTCCAGTAAGCGGAAAAGCCTGACTTATATTTTAAAAATGATTTGTGCGCATAACTGAACTCATCAATTTGTTCCTCGCGTTTTTTAAATTCCGGAACGCTCACAACAATGACCTTTGAAAAAAACGTCAATAGTTTTTATCTGCATCCATACGGCAAAGGAAAAATATAATCCACCACATTGTGTTCCTTTAACCTTTTCTCACGCGAGATGGGGTAAATAAAACGCCGTAACTGAACAATATATGATTATATATCAAACATGCATTTATGCGTCCTCCTTGACACCGTTTTTCATACAATATACTGTGTTTATTATTTGTACGTTACATGTCGTCTGCTACAAAAGTGGGCGGAGCGTCGTTATGGCAAATTGCCAATACATTTACATACATCAGATAAATTAATTAATATACGAGTTTTTCTATCAAAAAAATTATTTTGAAATACGGTACATCGAATTTTAGTAGATTAAATTATAAATAATTAAAATAATAAATAAATGTAGCTATACATTCCGCTAGTCTGGTAAACAGCCCTCGTTTTGTACCGCAATCTTGCGGTTAATACGTCTGGCCGCCATGTTGCTTAATGCTCCAAATATAAGTTTACAGCTGTGCATAATAACCCCAAAATGATACAACAACAAAACCAATGGTCAGAAAAAACTAAATTTAAAAATAAATAAATAAATTTAGATTTACTTACCAAATATTGACGTTATCCACTCCGTAATTACTGAATTAAATCGTAAATTAGATCCAACTGAATTTCTGAAGGTCGCTTATAAGTGTATCTGAGACCAAGCTGTAGGTGAAGTCACGTGACTGCTGGTAATTTATTAAGCTTTAACTTGTGATAAGAATGAACATAGCACACATCGTAAATGCACATTTGAGATCTTTATTATTTACTTGCAACTAGGATCATGTTTTAACTCATTCAGAGGGTTTATTCTTTGTAAATAATCGTTCACCTACAATGCATAACTTGCCCCTCATTCAGTTTCAGCTATGCTTGAAAATATGCGGGGGATTTGTCGGAAACCTCCCTGTTGGTCGTGGGTTGATCTGGTCTTCATGAGAGTACAACTACACTTTTATGTTAAAAATAAATAAATTAAAAATGAAATATGTATTCATTTAAACTTTTATGCTAAAAAACTAAAGTAACGTGATGTTATCCAACTAAACGTTTTAAGTTATTTTCTGTCGTATCTAGAATTTTAAATGCGTTTTTCTGTTTTGTCACGGAAACATGGTGTAATGAAATTTAAGAATTTTGAGTTTAGCACAGTCATTTTGTGAAAGTTTTTGATTAAATGATAATGTAGTTAAAACGAATAAAAGTATAGTTGATCTTATTACTAACCAGTTTTAATTTTGCAGCACTAGACGATCGTTTCAGAATACAATTCCTTATTAATAGTGCTAGATTTATTTCAAATAATAATTAAAAAAAAGATTTTTTAAGTATGCGATCGCGAAGTTTTCAAACTCGGTAATTAAAATATTGAGTGAAAATCCATTTGAAAACAAAACAATTTTTTTACATTTAAAATTTAACCAGACAAAATTATCCTTCTCTTTTTGATTTTTCGGGGTGAAATTAACAATTATTTCAAGCAATTAGACATGTTAACGAAAAATAAATTAAAATTCGTATTTCATTCTTTGACGTGTAAGACTTTCGTTCTGAATGTATTCGAACTCGATAAATTCGATCGGAAAGCATGCCAGTTGTCTCTTTTTAGAAATAATTTTTGGTTTCATAATTTTGGCCCAAGTACTGCTGATTAGAAATTGTAACCGAAACGGCCGCCTAGTGCTGTAAAATTAAAAATAGTAAAATATGTTATTTGAATATTAAAAAATATCTATAATATTCATCGATTTTATAATTTGATATGAAAATATACATCGGATTGATAATAATAGATTTTATTTCATTTTATATTAATTTTCAAAATTTGCTTTATAGTAATAGATTTTATTTCATTTTATATTAATTTTCAAAATTTGCTTTAAGCCAGGAAGTAGCCAATATTCCGCAATTTCGGTAACTGCGGAAGTCGATTTTGCTTAAAGTGTAAGTTATGTATGTAGTAAAACTGTCATGTGCTACATTTGAATTCTTTTAATGAAATAATGCATTCATTTGTCATGTGCTACTTTTCAATGTATTATTTCATGAAAAATTCCGAAAAAGCACCACATGACAAAATTACCATGTGTGTAAGTTTCAATTTGTATGAAATAAAGTTGCCATGTGTTAATTTTTATTTAACCTAACAAAATAGCACATGGCAAAACTTCACAATAAGGTTTTACCGTTTTTCATGTAGATACGATTACAAAGCATTTTGGGCTTCTGTGACCAAGTGGTCTAAAGCTTGGGCTTACGGATCACATCATCTCTCACCGCCTGGGAGAACTCACACTTTTGTCATTTCACTTTCGGAAGTTAAGTGGTTTTCTTCGGATACTCTGGTTTCCTCTTGAATTGACCACATTGATATAAAGGAAAAAAATCTTTCCTGGGATGCAAAACACCATTTCAAAAATAAATAAATAAATAAATAATTCAATATGAATCGTGTCCACATGCGCACAAATTCCGTTTAATTTAATGTCTAACATTAAACAGTCCTCGCTAACATTTAAAATGAAGAAAATATTAATTTCTATTAATATCAATACATTTAAATGCAATATAGGAACCTCCGGTCACTATTGTTTTGTCGGCACTAATGTTTGAAAACCTGACTACATTCAGACATCGCGGACAATGAACGGTGTCCATCCAAAATCGAGATTACGGGTATCAATTAAAACCACTAATTCTGGTATCTCTGCTGGCCGAGGATATTGTTAATGCAGAAAGCAATACATAGTTTTGTCAGTAAAACGTTGTTCATAAAATATATCTGTTCGTAAATTATTATTTTTTAAATAAAGCTAAGTTTAACGGTTTAAAGCATTGTATTTGATGGATTTGGTAACATACAACTTCTTTTTCTTATTACAACATCTTAAAAAAGTTGGATTTCCACAATTTTGGTCCGAGCACCACTGTTCCAAAAACGACCGTCTAGCGCTGCAAAATTAAAACAATTTTAGTAATAATGATCGAGCATCGAGATATCGCCATTGATGTTAAAATTAATTTTTATCCTTTTCTTTATTATTATTTTTTTGTAATACATTTTAAATATAGTATTTTTAATATTAATTATATATTCAGTAACTGACCGTCTGTTCGCTTGCTAATTTAATCTATTTTTCAATCTTCATAATAAAAAAACAAACATACCCATCCAAACCCCAAAACCAAGAAAAATCGAAACTGGCAAATTAAGTTAATCACGTGAACTTCCACCAGGAAAATGAGACTGGTGGTCCGGAATGTTAAGCACCCCTGTTTAGCTAGCTACACCCGCCACGCGCGGAATATTATTATATTATATATTACTTTCATTATTTTTAATTATATTTATATTTAGTAACTGGTCACTTGTTCGCTTGCTAGTTTTCAATCTTCATTATCGAAGACAAACATACCAATCCATGTCAAAAGCACAACCCCCCCCCCCCAAATTGAGTTAAACACGTGAACTGCCACCAGGAAAATGAGACTGGTGGTCCGGAAAAGTAAGCACGTAAGCACCTGTTGTTTAGCTAGCTACACCCGCCACGTGTGAAATATAAGAAGTACTATAATCATTTTAATATATATTTAGTAACTGGTCACTTGTTTGATTGCTATTTTAATCTATTTTTTCAATTTCCATGAATGATTTATAAAAATAAACACGAAGCTTGGTTAGTAAATATCACATGCACTTTGTGTTTTATAAAGGACATGTGGTCCTTGTAAAATATCAGTGCATCGTGTGATACATGTACTTGTCACGGTGACATAATCTGCATGAGTGTAACTATAACATTCTATATTTAATTAATATAGTCATACCATATACCAACAGGAAATACCAAATTTACTTCACCGTGTATCCTCAAAAATCCATTTAATTACATTTACATAATTATACATAGAGTACTTGTGTCATATACCATTTTTTTTAAATGTATTATATGATTAAATTTAAAAAAATGATATATGACACTTGGCATATACATGATTTTGTAAATATTATTTCCAAGAACGAATAAATTTATTGCAAATTGAAATATTGGGATACATTTTCCAGAATTTACGATTTTATTGGAATTTATTTAGTTTGTTTGAAAAAAAATGTATATAACGGGAAAAATGATACGAAAAATAGGTTATAGTTAGCCATATATTTGTCATGTGCTACTTTTGAATGCATTAATAAAAAAAATCAAAAGCATCACACGACACAATCAACGAGGGGCTGACATGAGCTGCCGATTCGGGACTAATCCGTTAGCTTCAGTGTTAAACTTTCGACAAGTGTGTACTGTAGTCACTTTGACATCTAAAATAAAAATAATTGTCAGTACATTTCATTGCAAGTATTCGGCATTTTTCATTTCCTTAACTTGAAATGACTTCTCCGCGAAAAAAATATTTCCGTATAAAAACCGATCTTTTCAGCAATTTTCCCCCCGCAATTTAGTTTTTGCGTACCCCTTTCGTTGGCAAGATTTTAATTTGTTGCCCCTTTTCAAGTACGTGAAAAAATGAAAATGTTAAAACAAATTCTGATACGATTAAAAATAATGAAAAGTCAATACTATCAGTACTAAAAGTCGGTAAAAACTAAAGCTTTCTCCTACACAGCACTCATGACCAAAATATATTTTCAAAAACTCAAGTTTCACGTTTGACAATGAATAAAGTAATAACTTTGATTAGAATAAACCTGAAATCCATACCGGAAATGCAAATGCGGCATACTGCAAGGAAAGCATGAATAAAAAACGTAATTAGTTTAATAACACAAGCTTTTAAGGAATACTTATGAATTCATTTATTTTTCCGGTGTCTAATTTCCCTAGTTCCAAGAAAAATAAAATAAATATATTTTGAATAACGTTTCAAATCGTCAACCTACCAATTTGCAAAGTCTTCCATCCCCGAGATTGACGTAAAACCGGAAGTTTACATGCCTGCACTTTTGTTACTACGATATACCTTTATACTTCCAAATTAGAAAACTGTCGATTACCCAAGAATCATCTATTTTCTTAGGTGATTTTTTGATTTCTGTTTTCTGTTTAGGTGAGCTTGTAATATATGCTATTTAGTTGATATGTCAATTGTGGGTAAGTGGTTGGTAAGTAAGAGGGTATGAAAAGAATCGAAATAAGGGCATTGAAAAATAATGATCTCACAGTAAATGAGATAATTTTAGCTCAACAAAAATACTTTTACCACATCGCTGTACTATTCATAACTAAATCTCCTAGGTCTACAAAGCGTACTGTTTGGTCTTGTCTATCTTTTTATTCAATTCGTTCGGTTGGTTGATTGATTGACTCATTCATTTAATGGGGTTTTACTTCTCATTCAAGAATATTTCACCAGGAATGGTAGACATATTTACCTTTGCAAAGCCCTCAGGTGAATTGTGCAGGGAGGGTTTTTTAACGTGCTACACCTTTCGTGACACGGGTCATCCGTTTCGAAGGTATTTTACGAAGAACTCGGTGACTTTCATTTCTAAATCACTTTCAATTTTCAAGTCCGACCCCGGTCGGGACCCACTACCTCCCAGATACGAATCAAGCACTATAACAACAGAGATATCGTAGTGGTCAATTTGTTTGGTGTTTGGTGTCACCTGCTTAAATTTGTAATCCGGTGTTCAAGAGGTTATGAAAGGTGCATTTTAGGACAAAGCTTTTAGCTCAGACAATACAAGTAAATGGTAAAACAACCGAACGAGGCAATAAAGAGAAATGACAAATAAATATAGTATTAAAGTTCTTGCCTTTCGAGTAATTGTTATGGCAGTTATTACTAAACATGTTTTAATTTTGTAGCACTAAACGACCGTTTCGGAATGAAATTTCTCAACACTAGTGCTCATACCAATATTTTGGAAAACCTAAATATTTTAACATGTTAAAATGAGAAAAAAGGACCATAAATATATTTTACCAAATCAACCTTACTCAATATAAGAAGACCTTCAATTATTCTACCCATTTTACAACCAATGTTCCATAAATAAGCACGCTTAAAAATAGAAATAAAAATACGACATATTTCACTAAACAATGAACCAATAATTAGGTTAAACACATGAACTTATATGTAATACAAAACTTAAATAGAAATTGTCTTGTTTTATTGACAAGATTTAAACACTGCCAAATGTAATTACTAGTACAGTTATAGCAACAATTACAAACTCATTCTTACAAGTTGTCATTCAAAGCCATTGCTTAATATGAGAGGGTATTTGCGCTAACACTCAGTCATTTGACGCACTACCAACAACCAACCTAACATAGAACTCGACACAATATAAGTTAATCAATAGAAAGAGTAACACAAGAAAATACCAAGCTGTCCAGCAGTATTGTTATATACATCACAAATGCAAACATATTGATAGTAAATTTTATATTAGCAAACAATAAACTAACAACGCGTACTTGTATACGCAACCCATTGACATTTAAGGACATAATAAATTTGTTTCACTTTATTATCATTTCTAAGAAATCTATCAAATAACAAATATACTACACATATGTATAGGCAATCAATAAAAAATAAACATATCAATTCATGTCGAAATGGCAAAGCCAAAGGAAAGTAAAAACTATTCAAACTGGGCTCGGAAATTGAGTACAACACGTGTACTTTCACCAGGGAAATGAGGCCGGGTGCTCTGGAAAGGTATTATGTTTTTGGTCTATTGAAGATATAAAAGACTGATGGCGATTTAAAAATACAAATCCAGAATTAGTTTTTTAGACATAAATAATAATATGATTCTTTCAATTTCATATATTTATTAAAAATTTAAAAACCTGGATTTCCTTTTTTTCCGGCTTATGACGTATTTTCCAGATTGTAGAATTCTAATTTTTGACAACTGCGGTAGCTCAGTTGGCAGAGTGCTGGTGACGTGATAATAGGTAGTGACTGGTTTTTTGCCAAGCACTCGGCATTTTGAAATAAAAGTCATGACGTCCATCGGAAGAAACCTTAAAAACATGCATCCATAAACATTGCAGATGAAACGTCTATCACTTCACCTATAGTTGGTGTTGTCTCGTTATAGGTGAAATATTCTTGACAGGTAGAACAGTGAAGCAGTTTTGATAATTTATACTGTGAAGAATTATGCTATGGACATGGACACGGTATGGACAGGTGTGCTTGTGTTTGATGTTCATACTTATCTCCAGCTTACAATTATAGATTTATTTTAAAAAAAAACGAATTTCAATATAGATTAATAAAAAGCGAATTGGGAGAATAGACAAATATTTTCTAATCGAAGTAAAAAAATCTGGTTCATTAGAAATTGAATCAGATTTTTCAAAGGAAAGTTCTGAGACCTTGGCCTCGACACAACAAAAAGCTAACTATGATTAAATATAATTTCCAAACCTATTTATAGATGTGAAAAACAAAGCATATGGGATTGATAACTTCTAAAATATACAACTTAAGTGTTTTCCTATGACGTCAGTTACAGTCCAAGTAATAAAGGTTATACAAATAGGAGGAAATAGATAAAAGATTTTACGTCTTTTTCCAAATAAATAAAGTATTAATATTTTTAAACCTTTTGAAAAAATGCAACATCAAGCAAGCAGGAGGTTAGATTTTCTCATTTTCACATCTTTAAAATATTTTGTTTGCACAACTTTTTCCAAAAAAAAATTCTTTGGTAAACATTTTAAAGTGTTTCAGTTAAGTCATATCAGGTCTTCCGAAATCCTGGCATAAACAGGATTTTGCCCCAAAAATTATATTTCATTTCGTAATTTGATCTTCAAATTAATTAAAAGTATTAGTATTTTAATCACATTTGAAAAAATACAATATTAACAAGCAAACAAGTGGTTATATTTTCGTATTTCTACATCTTAAAACTATTTGGACATCCACATTTTCAGATCGAGCGCTATTGATGAGTTCCAAAACGACGGACTAGTGTTGCAAAATTAAAACAGGTTTAATATCAACTCCACGTTCAGTTATATGTCTTAATATTCCTTAATTTAGAGATTACGTGAATGTCATCTATACCAGTCGGCTTGAAATTAAAGATATGCCTGATCCTTCAAGATCAGCTGCATTGCAAACGTGACGACTTTTCTATTGTCAAAAAGCCTTTTGTATCCAGCAATATACCCGCTTCTCCTGCTTCTGGTGTATTTATTTCATAATTAATACGCTATGATAGAGATTGTTCCCACTACAGGAACTAATACAACGAAACAAGCTTCTAATAAATTGTTGACACAAGGATATTGCAAACCTAGACATATGATAGCCCTCAACAAGTTTTATTGCCATTGTCACAATATTGTTAATAAGTATGACGTCTCTATCGAACTTAACTCCTTTGACGTTTCCTTTACACACATGGTGGGTGTAGGTAGCTAAACAGTAGCATTGTTCGCTTCCGAAGCACCTGGCCTCATTACCCTGGTAAAAGCCAGTTTCAAAGTTTTTACGAAATATTTTGCTTTGGGGCTGTCATTTTGACATGAGTCTGTATGTTTGTTTTTGAATGATTTTCTACCGGTATTCATATTATTTGTATATTGACCAACTGATAGATTTCTTAAAAATGAAAATAAAATGAAAATAGCATTATAATATTATGTTTTTAAATGCCATTGAGTTGCTTATACAAGTTGTTAGTACCATTGTTTAACTTTGCTGCTATTTAAAATATAAATTTCCTCAAAAACTAATATATACTCCCACCTGCAGAGTATTTTCTTAGCTGAATTTGTTAAAATATATTTTGGTCCTTTGTATATATTTTCGACATCTTGAAAAAAAAATTGGTTTCGCAATTTTGGTTTAAGCACTACTGATGAATTGGATTTCGAAACGACCGTCTAGTGCTGTAAAATTAAAACTGGTATAATATGTTATTGGTAAAATAAAGTTTACATTCAATATATTGGCTTTTATGTACTGAAGATCGATTTCTTTTCTTGAAACATTATACCACAAGTTTACTCTAGTCCAAAGACTTCAATCTGTTTACCTCATTAAACATGATATAACTTTATTTTGAATAGTTAGGTGCTTCCCCTACCGGAACACCTGGTCTCACTGCCCTGTTGAACTTCATGTGCTGAACCTAGTTTGTCATTTTCAAATGTTTTACTTTGCTTCTGATTGATATTCGGACATGGATAAGTATGTTATGTTTGTTTTTGATTTATATTTTTAGGCAAAGTGCGTGAATTTAACGCGAATAAAGTTACGTTATGGAAAAAGTCTTATACAGCTAGTGGTTTATCAATTTGTAATTAAAAAAGAAAACAAAACTAGGAACCAACATACACCCAAAATGTTTATGTTATTAAATAATGAACATTAAAGAACACTTGATTAGAATGATTTCGTTTTATTTTTATATTAAGAAAACAAATTATGGATAAAATACAGCACAAACGTGCTATGCCTCGGATTTCATTATCATTCATTTCATCACTATATTGTTTATAAGTATGTCTTTCTTTCAAAAATAATTTTGTCTATAGTTCTATGTTCCTGTTCCTTTCACTCTCAATGTTGATTACAGAAGTGACGGTTGTAGCCACCTAGACAGGAGGTGCTTACCTTATTTCTCTGGTTGAAATTCATGTATTTGACTTGAATTGACAGTTTTCTAAGATTTTGCCTTACCTTTGGGATTATGATTTGAACATGTGTCGGTATGTTTGTGGTTAATAAGCACAGTTATATGCTATGAAGAACAACACACATCTATACTTCTATGAGTACCATTTTGTCAAATTTGTTAACTATTATACTACAATGAGTTAATATCATTTGCTTGCATGCCTTCTCTAATTTCTTTCCCCTCCGTTTCTATCATTTATTGATATTGTCGCGTTCTATATGTTTTAAATCAGCAATTATGAGAAATAAAGAAAAATGCATACCAATGAAATAAGGATGATAGTGATTTCTTAGTTTTCATTGCCTGAAAGTTCTGTACTAGGAAGGAATTTACACTTACACTAATTAGTGTATTTATTTATTTATTTATTTTATTTATTTATTTATTGTTTTGTTTGATATATTTTGGTCCTTTGGGTAGCTTTTCAACATCTTCAAAATAATTTTGGTCCAAGCACTACTGATGAGGAATTGTATTCCGAAACAGCCGTCTAGTGCTGTAAAATTAAAATTGATATAATATGTAATAATAATATAATTTCTTGAACAAACTATTTAGTCATTGATCTTTTTCGAATTCACACATTTAAAAATAGAACTTGTGACAAATGAAAATATAGTTTAGGTCAATCTTATTCGCCAGACAACAAATCCCTTTATACCCCGTTGATTGTATGCGTGACTATGCATTGTTACGTGTATGTTGATGCGTAAATAATAAATTCTACTCATTGTCAACTATTTAAATACCCAAAGTTTGGTGATATTGTATCATAACTGAGTAACGTATATTATTTTTAAAATAAATGTTTTTCTGTCTTTTAACCTGATTTGACCAATGATATAAGCCACAACTGACGCCTAGCCTCGACTTTAAATGCTTTGAAATGGTATACCCATACAGTACAGACCTGTTGAAAGCTTAACACTGATCTTACAAAAAGGGTTTCAATCTCGGCTGTTGATAAGTCGAAATATGGATAGCTACTGGCCGAAAAGATGCCAAAAATTAGATACCAGCTGCAAAAAACTGTCGATATATACAGCTGGAGATAGGATACATATTCAACAGTTATCACTTATCTCAGTGTTAAATTTTCGACAGGTCTGTAATGTATTTATTATACCTTTTTTCATAATCACCAAACCGGTGGTTAACTGGTAAACGTTATATTGATATCTCTCCGTGTTAGATGACGAGGGGAAAATGGAGAAAGATGATTAGCATGAATACACCATTAATTGTGTGAGCGGCAAATTATACCATTCCTTATAGTTTGTAATGAATTAACTCGCACGGTATTCCTTCCCATATTTAAAAGCTAATCCATTTTAAATCAGTCAAATTCATTATTATGGAAGTATTTGACACCCCATTATTTCACTCTCAATTTTTCAAACACGTGGACGGACCAACTTGTTTGAACTTGCTTGATTGGTTTAATCAATGATTAATACAATTTCAAAAAGATAATAAAAATCCAAATAACATCATCAAAGTGGTAGTTTTATAATGATATTGTTGAGTTTGATGGAATTCACTTTCAGCATTTCAACATAAATTGTACAAAATATCTGAAATTGCAGTTTTGACCAATCAATTGATTAAACTTATCATGCTTTTAGCAACTGCCGGTGCTTACACTTCCGGAGTGGATTTAACGATTGCAAAACATCAAATATCTACTCACTGAAAACTGGTTTCTTAAAACCGTGATTTACGCATAAGCTCCAAAATTAAATATAACTTATATCAAGTTTGAAATGACCATTAATGATTAATAGTTATTTCTATTTATTTTGTTGAACTATTAATCAATTTATGCAAAAAACAATAAACCTATAACTTGTATTAAATGAAATAATGACAAATCGTAGGAAAAAAGTAAACGAAAGATTGTGTTTCATATGTAGATTGTATACGATATATGATAATAAAATCATGATAGAATTACAGTTTGCATACCGAATTAAAAAGCATTATATCGCCATGTATACATTTTATATGATACTAAGATACACAGAACCGTAACCGTACCAGCTATGTGGAACTTGATTATTGAAATGATTTTGATATTGATATATTACTAAAAGTTATTGATGTAATCGGTTATCATATAAAATAAATCTGTATGTACATGAAGTTGTGTTACTGAGGTTAGAATACATGTTCTAATTTTACGGTGTTCAAGTTAAAGGTTTTTACTTATATCGAAATACAATCAGCTTAAATGACGTTACAGAAACCCCTACCTCTAGCATTACTATAATGTTAATACATCTACCGGTATTTTACTTTTGCAGCACTAAACAAATATTTAGGATTGAAATTCCTTATAATAAGTGCCCGGGCCACAATAGTGGAACTCCATATATTCTTTAAATGTTGAAGTGAGAAAAAAAGACGGGTCAAAAATGTAATTTAATGAATCCATCTATGGATATACTCAAAATATTTGCGAATGTACTTTGAACATGATCTTTTCAATTAATATAAAAACCTTGCAAAATAATAATGCCATTGTGACATACGTTGAAGAAAATGTAAACCCAAACATACCGATCTAGGATGTCAACAGAACTTGCAATTTTAGTGACACACGTGAACTTCTATCATGGAAATGCCGCTACAATGCTACAGTCCCTACGCGTGAAATCAAAAATAAGAATGAGAAGTACATTTAACTATTGGACGGCAAATACATTGTTGATATATGAAAAATATTTGTCAGGTTTTGGTCAAAGATTTATTGGTAACTTATTCACTTAAATGCCGTTTAACGTCAATGTTATCTTTGTGTCTTTGATATATATTGTATTTTTCGTCCCATAGTTCCATGTTGCTTTGGTTCTCAATTTTGATTGCACACATGACGGGTGTAGATAGCAAAACAAAGAAGATGCTTTACCTTCCGGAGCACGCGGTCTCACTTCCCTGATGGAAGTGCACTTGTTCAAATTAAATTTTAGGTTTGCTTTGGGATTGTGATTTGGACATGGATATGTATGTTTGTTTTTTATCTCTTAAATGCCGTTTTGCGTAAATACCATTGTTGTGTTACTTTGTCATACTCGAACGAGTTTGTTCAGGTGATAGTTTTAAATGTCATGTTTTACGTAGAAATACCAAGTTAAAACATGACTTTTGCTTTTAAACTGAAGCAGCGTCACGTCACGTCGACTCAAAAGAAAGATGCACCGAAATATAATAACCGTTGCATGACGAGTAAGAACAAGTTAGTATATCACGTTTACTTTTTATCCAATGAAATATGAAAATGAACGCAAATAAACGTAACGATAGATATACAATGTACATGTATATGTATTTAATGATATATAGGATAAAAAGTTTAAATTTTATATTTTATTATCAAAATGAGTTCAATGCTAGAACATAAAGGTTAATTTATAAGAAGAAAAAAGTTAAAATGTTTGCTGTTTAATGCGCTTTGGTGCATAGCAGGTATCAACAACAACAACAACAGCAATGAAAACAACGACAACAACAACAATAGCAATAACAACAACAGCAGCAATAACACTTACAACAACAACAACGATAACAACAAATAACAACAATAATACAAATAATATTAATAAAATTAATAATAATGATGTTGTTTTATTTTAGTATCACTCATTAATACAACACATTTATATATACGTGCGCATAAAACAAATACTTCGTCATTGTCCAGCCAAATTGATTTATGAGACACTGCTGTCGATAGGATATTCTAGGGTTGAATAAAATGGAACAAGAGAAAAATATGCATCTTGATGTAAAACAACGCGTAAACTCTAGAAACACTTAATGAATTGCCTTGTTTTAAATTTGCTTACATTTCTTTGCTCCTTTTTGAAAGTTTCAACGTAATGGATATTTATAAATGCTGTCAAGACTTCTAGTAAGACTAAATAATCGGTAACTGGTAGATAATCTGTATTGCACTTTATCTTCTTTTTATGTTTTACTAAAATCATTTGAACAAATACTTTATTCTTTCTGAAAATGTACATGTGATTTGTAATTTTTAAAAAGGGGAATTTTTATAAAAATGTTAAATTCATTTACATTTATGTTTTTATGTTATATAAATTTCATTTGCATTTTGAGGAATAATGTTATTTATTTCCGCATTTCAATGCGAACCTCAATATTTTTTATTTTAAATGCCCAACTTTTTTTGTCTTTTTTTGTAATATATCAAAATATGACTTAGGAATTATTCTTGCATGTAAGTTGTTGAATAAAAACATAGATTAGTTATTGTTTTAGCCTTAAATAGATTATAATGTGATCGTTCATACTTGACACTCAGAAGACATGATTTTATTTCTAATATAACACCTGTAAACGAAATTAATGTGGTAATAATTTTTAATGGATTACTGCTTGCTTTTATTTATTCGTTTTACACTGAAATTAATGTGATTTTTGTAGCTGGATAAAATAATGAGAAAATATAGTTCTTGTTAAAATCAGATGTACGCCAAAAGTAAAGCCAGAGGACATGATTACTTATGTTTTGTACAATTTTGTCATCACATTACTATTTTCTCTGTATTGAAAATTTTCTTAAAAAAATTAAAATATCACGTTCCTTTTATTTTTTGTAATTTTAATTACTCACGTAACTGTTGTAACTAGCTTCACGAGGGATGCTTATCTTTCTGGAACACCTATTTTGCCAGTTTTACTGTTTTTGGTTTGCTTTTTATATTGTGATTCAGACATGGATTGGTGTGTTTGTTTTTGATTTTTTAGCTACAAAATTATTAGTTACAAATTTATTTATGCTCCTCTAATTTACACGTTAATGGACTCGGTTCGTAATATAATTACTAGGATGGTTACGCGGCCTTCAGTAGAATTATAACTGCAACACTGGGCAATACTTTTAGTACCTTTTAGTCAGACTTTTAGTTAATTAGTGGTCTCAAGATATGTTTGTCTTATTTGAGTTGATGCCGTTAACTTACTTCATTTTTTATTGTTTTTGGTTCCGCTTCTGTTTCCAAGCACATTCTTTTCAATCTTTCATTTTAGATAATCATCCACATTCATAGCAATCCATGTTTAAATCAAAATCACAAACATAAATTGAAAACATGAAAACACTTGCACTTTCACCAGGGAAGTGCTCCGGAAGGGTGAGCACTTCTTATCTGTCTAGCTATCTGTTTTTTATCTGCTACACCCACTATGTGTTTGTAAGTGACTCAACATTTTGCGTAAAATAATATTCAAAAAGAAAAAAGATTTTACATATCAGGTACCGATAAAATATAAAAATACAATCACCTTGAAACAATATACTTTATGAAGAAGAATTGTGTGTTTATCAATCAAAATCAAACATACTGATCCATGTCCGAATCACAATTCAGAAGCAAAGTAAAAACTTTGGAACTGACAATTTAGGTACGTGAACTTCCGCCAGGGAAGTGAGGCCGGGTGCTCCGTAAGGGTAAGTACCTCCTGTTTAGGTAGCTACACCCGCCACGTGTGTAATCAAAATTGTGTGAAAGGAACATGGAACTATGAGACGTCAAATATATCCAGGGCAATCCTGGACACAGAGACATCAAACTTATCAACAATACTGTGATGACGGCCATAAAACTTTTTGAGGGCCTTGATAAGCGTAGGCTTGCAATATCCCTGAGTCAACAATTTATTTGCAAGCAGCCTACTTCGTTGTACAAAGTCCCCGTAGTGGAATCAAGCTCTATTATAGCGTATTTATTAATAACCTAACACAAATTAAATGTAAGTGAGCGAATATCTTTAATAAAAAATGGTGTCAAAATGTTTTGAAAGACTATGTTCCAGGACCTAAGCATATTTAATAAAACAATTTCTAACAAGAAATAAGAAACAGAACGTCGTTGAAAGCTCGTGGTATATTTATTTAGGATACTAAATTCACTTGGAATTGATTCAAACCAGTGCAAATTATTTTGTTATATTGTTGTCTTTTAACTGAATAGGATGTTGGCAATGTGTCAAATATTCTATTGTTATTATTATTTTCGAGCTGTTTATAACCACAACGGATCAAAATACGTTTTAATAACATGTATTGTCAAACAACATTGATCTGTCCGATTGACCTTTAATTGGAATATTCATATAATTCTTAAGGAGGATCCACCCAATACAGGGGTAGTAGTGGAATTGGCAGTTAATACATACACAATGCAATGTCCGCGATGTAGACTAAACAAACATCTGTGTTCCCTATATAAATGCACTAGTTCATGTTAAATATTTCAAGGTTATGTGGACAGGTCAATGTTGTTTGCCTATATATAACCCTACATAATTTCATAAGAAATTAGACACAAAATGTACCTGTAAGAGAAACAACATCCAAACGGAGAAATTAATTAGCAATCAAAGTTTACACTGATTGTCATTCATAAATCAATTTATCTAACAATTCAAGATATCCGAGTTCCAGATGGTATGATCTTTTTTATTATTGAATATTTAATTGAATAAAGGGTAACTTAAGAAAGCTCGACTTATCCGGAAATTCGTGATATCCGTGTTCGGGATAGAGATTTGGTTGTAAATGGAGATCACACATTGTTAAACTTTCAAAAACTTGACCGGTACTGGGCATTATGATAGTGGTGTATATATTTTTTGTGGATACACACTCCATTTTACAATCAGTGTCGTCTCACCAATACAAAGAATAAAAGAAAGATTGGTAAATTGGTAAAATAAAAAAATGTCATATACAATTTTTGAATGCATTTAATGATAACATTTTAAAAATGTAAATGTATAAAGCATACTTATATAACATGATAGTTAAACATTGCTTTCTCATACGTATGTAAGTCTAGACAAAACTAAATATTTTTCCGGCTTATATATTCATTGTTAAATATATCGATATATATTTAAAACTTTTGAATCACAGCAGGTAAGGAAATTAGATTTAATAACATAATATTTGATTTACTGCTAAATTTTGTGAAAAATTACCATTTCATTTCTGTTTAACTTATTGACATAAGGGGACTTTAAGTTATATGAGATGTGTTGTGTTGTATTTCATGATTAGGGGACTTTTATCAGAGCTGTCTAAAGCACTGGCTTACAGACAATAGTGTCTCTAACAGCCTATGTTCAAATTTCATTCAAACGTATGTTAGTCTGGAAAATATAATACTTAGCACAATAAGGTCAATGCATTAATGTAATTTATAATTATTAATAAATTACTGTAGTATTGAAATTTTGACATTCCTCAGAAACTGATACTCCCTCATGCAAAGTATTTCATTCGCTTAATTTGGTAAAATATATTTTGGTTCTTTTGTTAATCTTTTCGACATCTTGAAAACAATTATTGTTTCATAATTTCGTTCCAGGCACTACTGATGAGGAATAATATGTAACTTACCGCATGGAAAAGAGTCTTACAGTTTGAAAAAGTAGTTTTACCAAATGAACAATACTTTTACCGTATAAAAATAGTTTCCAATATGGAAAAGTTTTAACATACGAAATACAGTTCTACTTAATGAAAAATAATTCTTTTGATTATAAAAGATTTTTTATCAAATAAAATACATCAAGTTATGCTATAATATTGATATAATTGTCGTTTTTTAAGGCTTGGATTAGGAAGACCTCACCATCTACATACCTGGATTGCACTCACAATATAGACTCCATGCACTTTAGAACTAAACATAAAAATACATTATTGTTTCAATTATAACGCACTTTATCAACAACTACAAAAAACATTGGAAGATTAAATAAAAATGTCAAAAACTTATAATTAGACAATATTTGGATTTTAATTTTAAGTACACAAAATGCAAAAAAATATTTCAATCCGTTTCTGTGCAAATTTCTTAAGCATAAAGGCAAAGCTGTTATAGCGCTAATGTCACGAGAAAAAGATTTGTCCGGATTGTTAACGGTCATTGAACTGTTTGTTGATAATTGACATCGATCTGTCATCGGTCTTCTCCAACTTGTGATGGATTATTGATAGGTTATCGTCAACAAACGTTCAAGTGTTTTACCACACATGTTTACTGAGTACATTGAGACAGCTCTGCTATCGATATAAAGCAGTTTAACATTTAAAACATTTATAGGAAAGCGCTTACAAAATACCTACAGTATATCGATTGAGTTTCAAAACATAGTTTCGTATTTTAATTTACTTTTGTCTGATGTGTACGGTACATTTTGGGAAATATTCAGGGGTCCATTTACAGAGAGCTATAAGCCATTTACATCTTGTGATTACGTTTTAAATGATTTCTTCTGTTTTGCCAGTAAGTTATTTCTACCTTGGGATTCAGAATAAATTTAAAACATGTAAAGTATTTTATTGTTTAGTGCTAGGGTCGTCTAGACACTTGTGTTGAAGATCACCTAATACGTAAGGAATAATAGACATGTTTTTGTGTCAATTATTCAGCAGGTAATTATCATAGAATATTTAGATTTTATGTTGTCTGATTATACTGAACTCTGTTTGCCACAAATGAAGTTATAGAACTTTACTTACCATTGCTTCAGTGACGCCACTCATTTCTTCCTCGTGCCTATACGTGTGATGTCATAGATTGGCTGTTCCAGCAATTGGAAATGCATGCTTAACATGACAAAATTTTTAATTTTTTATTTCAGCATAAAAAAAACAAAAATAAAATTTTAAAAAATGCGAAATATAAACTGTTTTGAAATGGCGTCTATAGTGCTATAACTTTGCCGTGCAAAGCGAAATACTCATATCGCACTATAAAACGCCATTTCAGGATAGTTCAATGGCTAAATAACTTTAGGCTTTTTTATAATCAACATCACGCAAATGAATCTGTTATTCTTTCGTAAATACAAAGTAATCATCACACTATATACATTGTACAGGTAAACAATGTTGGCCTGTCCGCTTTACCTTTCATTAGGAATATTCATATAGAAGGCTTCACCCAATATATGAGTTATGTTAGGATTCACAGTTAATTATAATATACACGTATAGCTAAGGAAAATGATTAGCGTTCGCATTACGAAATCAGCATGTGTGATCCCTATTTATAAATGTTCTCGTCTATAAAAGGTCAAGCGGACAGGTCAGTGTTGTTTGCCTATTCTATTCAATAAGGGTTTTGCTAAACAAAATGAGGCGTGACTGATAGTCAAACCAAATAACTTTCTTACCAGAGAAAAGAAAACGATTAACTCGTAATGTCGTAACGATTTGAATTGATAAGACGTAGAATAAGAATAAGCAACATTTAACCTACAAATCGATAATATGCATCTAATATACAAAATGTTTTATTGTAAAATCACCTCAATAGTCATTCCAATAAAGCCATGTAATAATAATCATATTGCACACGTGTAATATCACTCATGTTTTCTTGGTTAATGACGTCATATGATTGTTCTAGCATATTAGGACGTAATATTAGATAGTTCGTTGCATTAAAGTTTATTGAACTCATTTAATAGTAAGATCCTTTATGAATAAAGCGTGATGCTAGAAAACTGACGATTTCTACATAGTAGTCAGGAATACGGTAAAACTAGCAGGATGTATTGTTAATGTCTCTTAAATATGAATCTTTAAATGTGCTACCTTACCATAAGTTACATTTTCTGAACTATCAAGAAAATTGAAGTTGATGAATTTATAAACATCTCAAATGTGCCTATTTAATCAATGGACATGTGCACTGAAATAATTTTGCTTTCCAAATCAATCCTTCATACACTGTTAATCAATATAATAATACAGATGTGCAGCAGTAATCAGCAGTAACATTATCCGAAATTGTAATAATTCTATCAATCAACCACAAACTTACCGGTCTTTGTCAAAATTATAATCCCAAAACAATAGCAAAAACTTTAAAAAATTAAGTAAAAAACGTAATCGTCCACCCGGGAAGCAAGGTCAGTTGCTCTTGTCCACCTACCTGCATTCGCCATGTGTGCACTCAAAATCAAGAACAAAAGAAACATGGAAATATGGATGTCAAATTTACTATGGACAGAATACAGAAACATCACATGATTTACTTTACAGCAATGCATCATTGTATAAAGTTCCCGTAGTGGTAAGCTTTGCCACAGCATGCTAACTGTGACTGATCCGAGATTGAGGTAATCAACAATTATGACATGATTTGAAGAAATGATTGATCGTTTTCCAAGCTGCATACAGTAATTGCTAATTTTGAATTTTTATTAAATAAATGCATTCTAAATCATGTCATGTGCTGATTTTGAGTACACTATTTCAATAAAAATTCAAAATCAACATTGACACTGTAGTTAATCAGCATTAATCATTAATTGTATAATTTTGTGTCTTGCCCCCTTTACATGGTATGGTACAGTCTATGCCATTATCGTAACTGAGTCTCCCTTGTATTTGTATAATTGATATTATTTTCAAACATTCTTTGCCGATTGTCAAGCAAATGTATTTTAAATAATTATTTTGTTGGTATGGTTTTCATAATCTATGCTCTAAACATCAACTTAAAATTATATTCCACATACGCTTTCGTTCGTGCCTCATATGCTAATTTATTTATTTTTTAAAATAAGAGTTTTCAAAAATTTACACATGACAACTTGTCTTAGTATTACGAGTTATGAAACTTCTCTTTAATTTATAAGCTTTTTCTTTTAACAAAGTTCAAGTGAGTTTCTCATTTTAACAAGGTGTTTAACCTCACCACTGGGCATATTTGTTCCAGTATGTCAAGTGTATGTCCTCAGTTAAAGTCAGTTTGCTCTCTATACCTTAATGTGTCATGTCTTGTCTTCAGTTCAGTTGTTGCTGTTTTGTATTGGTGGAAGCAAAACTGTGGCAAAATGCCTTTTTGCGAAATATCTAAAAACCTAATGATGAAAGAAATACAATTAAAGAAACAATAAATGTAAATCGATAAATCCCTCATTTCCACTAAAAGTTCAATTTATTTTGTTGTTTTCAACTTTTTATGTTTTAAAATTTTATTTGAAGTTATTTTCTAACTGACATTCTTTGGAATTTATTATTATTATCGTCATCATAATTTTTCACATTTATATATACACAATCTAAAAAATATACACGTGGCATACAAAATGGTGATGTATTGAGTGCTATAGGTAGAAAAAATAAACAATGGAATATGTGGAGTCTTGCCAAAATCCAATTTGTCAAAACAGACCAATATAAACAAACTAAACTAGAATTGGTCTGTTATAGAATCAATTTCAAGTGCATTGGTATTCCATTATTCAAAACAATTGTAGCAGCGTATAACTAAATGTTTACAACATTCACAGTGCATGCATTTCATGAATAAAATGTACGTGTTTATGCCGTTCGAGAATATAAAAGTCATCATCAGAATATTGTTGATGAATATGTTCTCTTTTTCCAAATGCGTGAATTTGACTCTCTGTCATTCCACATTATTTTCATTCTCAACCTTAATTTCACACATAGCGGGTCCAGGTGGGTGTAGGCACTCGGTCTCACTTTTCTGGTGGAAATATATTTTATTTAACCAGACTTGGTATTGATTGTACAAAATTCTCACTTGTTTGGGTTGTGATTTCAACATGATCTTGTATGTTTGTTTTTGATACTGTAAAACACTTTATTTTCGCGGCATGATATTTTCGCGCTATTTGTATCAAAGTCATTTCGCGGCATGAAATTTTCGCGATATCCCGTTGTGAAACCGATCCCATCTTGAGCCCCTCATGTAAAAGTCGTAGGTATGTACGTAAAATTGCCTGTTCTCTCCATCTGTACTCACCTGTGAACCGTGTTTTATAATAAAGTATTTGAGTGCTCAGTACTTTTAAAAATGGATAATGGATCTAGTAGGTATTTTATGGATTTTATTTTAACACCTAAAACTATTTCTTTCCATTTTATTTCTTGCTTTAGAGATACTTCAAGACAAAAAAATCCAGTGTGTTCCGAACAGTTACTGTAACTTCCGGTACACGTCATTATTTTCTGACAGTGTTTACGTGCTTTATATAAATTTATATCGTAGCAATCGAGAACAGTTCATTCATATTTATTCGATCAAATTTTTTTCGCGCATATTATTTTTGCGATTTTTTATGAACTCGCGAATTACAATGTATTTTAATATCAAATAAATATATAAATATCTGTTAAGAAGTAAAGAAAAAACCATTAGAAAGTTTATGCTACAAACAATAGAAATCCTTTTTGTTATTTGTGTATGTTATTGTCTCAGACACTGATTAGGGGATGGTCAAGTGCCATGGTTAGAAATTTTAATATGACAAAAGTGAAGATAGGTAATCATTGTGTGAAGGATCTATAAAAAATAAATTAATTTTAAGACATTGGCTAAATATTTGGATGTTATTTTACAAACAAGACATACCTTACTGTTAACCCATATTTGATTATAATAATTAAATTACCTTCTTAATTAAGGCGCCCAAACAAAGTTTGGCGACTTATTGTTTTTGCACCGTTTCTTCTTCTTCTTCTTCTTATTATTATTATTATTATTATTATTATTATTATTATTAAGGCGCCCAAACAAAGTTTGGCGACTTATTGTTTTTGCACCGTTTCTTATTATTATTATTATTATTTTTATTATTCTTCCTCTTCTTCTTCTTCTTCCGGCCATGAACTTGTCCAACCAATTTCTCGAAGACCGTTGGTCCAATCTCAACCAAACTTCACAGGAAGGTTGATCCCCATCTCCTTCCCCAGAGGCCGAGGTAAAATGCCCATGGGGTCATTAGGGGAGGGGCAGGAGGGCGGGGTCCTAAAAACAATAATGCTAAATTTTGCCATCTATACTTTATTTTGTACTATAAAACCATATATATTCATGATCAGTATCTCAAGATGCACAAGTCTATATCAGTAGATTTTCCCTGCGGTATCAGGGAGGGGTGGGGATGGGTGGGGCAGTGTGCTAACTTTTAAACGGTCGAGATCCCCACCCATAAACTATATATTTTCTGGTTCTACATAAAAAGTTGAATAGAGTGATGCTAAAGAAAATCCCATGGGGTCATTCCTGATGGAGGGTGGGGACGGCCGGGGCTTGGTTCTAACTTTTAAATGGTTGATATCCCACCCTGAAACTATATATTTTTCGGTTCTGTTTTAAAAGTTGAATAGAGTGATACTGAAGAAATGCCCATGGCGTTTTTTAGAAGAGGGCAGGGACAGGCGGGGCTGGGTACTAACTTTTGATCAGTTGAGATCCCCACCCTTAACATATATATTTTCTTATTCTTTATGAAAAGTTGAATAGATTGATACTAAAGTAAACCCATATGGACATTCCAATAGGAGGTTGGGGACAGGTAGGTCTAGGTACTAACTTTGAGATCCCCACCCTCAAACTACAGTTTTCTTCATGAGCTGGTTGCTATCATTTTTTTAAGAATTAAAACAATAAGCATGAATTTTCATTGTCAAGGATACTTAAGTAATCATTGATCCATGTCTAAAAGCTTTTGAGCTAAATCTTTTTATAAGCAACACTAATGGTCATTTGTCCCTGGGGCATGATTTATTATTTAATTCGATAGAGTAGCTGCATTTAGTTATCAGTATGACATTATATGGGTAAATGCTTGGATTAATTTAAAATCAACACATCATTAGCTCATCAAAACAATGGTTTGTGATATTGGGTATAGTTGATGTCAATCAACTTTGCCTATTGTTTGAATTTCAACCAATTGGAATCATGTACTAATTCTCTATATAAAATTAAATCTTAAAATGAAAAAAAATATTACAAGCTTAAAATTTCTCAACAGTTTTTCTATTGTGTGTAGAACTTATTTAAATGTTTAAAATGTTCAGCCGTTGCCATGGAAATGGAAAAAAGCAACAAAAGTACAAGTTCTAATATGTGTTTTGAATACAGGGTTTGATTTTTATTCGTTTGGGCGCCTTATTTGTAATGATGCATCCATCATTACATTAGTACTCGTTTATCGTTAATTTTATTTACTTATCAAAAACAAACACGAATCACAATCCAGAAGTAAAGTAAAAACGTTGAAACTGACAAATTAGGTTAAACACTTAAACTTCCATCAGGGAAGGGAGTCTGGCTGCTCCGGAAGGGCAAGCATCTCCTGTTTTCTTTTGTTTCTGATGAAAAACACGCTTTGTTAACATACGATGGAAAATACTTTGTTTTATAGCTTGCCATATCTTCAAAATCACAAAATATTTCTTAACATAAACTTCACGTTTTAAAAACGTTTTATATTTCTAATTTCATACCATATACATATTTTAATTGAATTATGATTAATATTCATATTTTAAGAAGTTGACAGAAGGCATCTGATGGAAAAGACTAGCTAACAAAGATTTTTACAATTTAATATACTTCAACTAAAAACTTATGAAATTAATTGATAAATATTGCAAAATACATTACACATCGCTTTAATACAGAAATATAAATAATATACGTTGTGAGAATTTAATGCAAAGAATTAGAGGTTCTTTACAAAAAGCGACTAACTTACTATGAGAAATTAATTTTCTCTTGATATAATTGCAACAATGAGCTTATCTTAATAATAAAACACTTCCCTTGATTGCATAATAAATTAGTTTAGATATGTAGGACAAATATTGAAGGTGACTGAAGACTTGACGTATTAACAAAACCTCTACGACACAAACACAAACGATGCGTTAGTTTTTGTGTTCCAACAAATAGTTGATATTCTATTATAGAAGAAGCATTGATCCAACAATCATAGCTGAAATAAATATCTACAGCTGTTTTTTATAACTAATCCATGTATAAGTGACAGAAACGCATCGGGCTAGTATTTATTTGCAATAATTGTTCCTTAAAGAAACCTTAGTGGATAGCATGAGCAAAAAGTAGAAAAAAAATAGTGTTACTAAGTAACAATTTATAATTTTAGGAATGAGTTGAATAGAACGGATTAATGATGATGTACGTCTAGTCATTAAACATGTACTTTAAAGTCGAGAAATGCATCCCTAATAAATATTAAAGGTACTTTATAAAATCCGCAAATGATTTGCTGTGAAACATTATTTTTTTCTCTTCATATAATTGTAACATTGGACTTTTCTTAATATTGAAACAGTTTTCTTTGACTGCAATATGTAGTACAATTGTTGAATTTATCGAAGCTGAATGAGGTTAATCTACTGAAGACTTGATGTATTAACAAAACCTCTATGATACAAACACAAATGATACGTTAGTTTTTTTCGATAATTCAATAAATAGTTGCTATTCTGTTATAGAGGATGAATTTATCCAACGATCATAGCTAAAATTATGATCTACAGCTGTTTTATAACTAATCCATGTATAAGCGATAGAAAATGGTGAAAACGCACCGGGATAGTGTTTAATAATTTGCAATATTTGTTCCTTAAAGAAATCCTAGAAGATTACATGAACAAATAGTAGATAAAAAGACGATGTGTCGTATGTATGCAAAGTTCAGCACAACTTTATTATAGATCGTTTTAGAAATGAGTTTAATCAAAAACAAACATACTAATCCATTTCCGAATCACATTCCAGAAGCAAAGTAAAAACTTTGGAACTGACAAGTTAGGTTAGACACGTGAACTTCCACCAGGGAAGTGAGGCCGGGTGCTCCGGAAGGGTAAACAACTCCTGTTTAGCTAGCTACACCCGCCACGTGTGTAATCAAAATTGTGTGAAAGGAACATGAAACTATGATACGTCAAATATATCCAAGGCAATCCTGAACACAGAGACATCAAACTTATAATACTGTGATGACGGCCATAAAACTTTTTGAGGGCCTTGATAAGCCTAGGCTTGCAATATCCCTGAGTCAACAATTTATTTGCAAGCAGCCTACTTCGTTGTACAAAGTCCCCGTAGTGGGAACAAGCTCTACCATAGCGTATTAATTGGAAAGTTTAAAAGAGTGGATTTATGGTGTTTGCGTCCAAGCCAATATCGTTTGAAACCTGGCGATATATCAGTAAAACATTTAAAATGTTGGCTTAGCGGGAATAAATCTCTAAACTTTTACAGGTCTCTTATAAATCCGGGAATTTCTTACTGTGAATTTTTTTCTCTGCATGTGTTAAGATTCCCTTGGCTGTAATAAAAAACAAATTAGATATATATATATGACAACTATTTAATAAAAAACAACTGTACCAATCCATGATCAAATCACTATCCCAAGCCAAAGTACAAACTTTGAAGTTGACAAACTAAGTTAAACACGTGAAATGTCACGAAGGAAATGAGGTCGGGTGCTCCGTATAGGCCATCAACATCTGTTTCGCTAGGTAAACTCGCAACTGTGTAATAAAAATGGGAATGAGGGAATGAAAGAAACAATGAACTATGCTACGTCAAATGTATCCAGAGTAATTTTAATATAGAGACATCATACTCATCAACAATGTGGTGGTAACGGCCATAAAACTTTTTAAGGGCTTTAGTATGCCCAGTCTTGCAATATCCTTGCCTCAACAATTTATTTGTAAGCAGTTTGCTTACCTGATTTTGGTAAAATATATTTTGGTCCTTTTGATTTCTTTGCAACATCTTTGGGAAAAAGTTATGGTTCCATAATTTTGTCCTAAGCACTACTAATGAGGAATTATATTCCGAAACGGCGGTCTAGTGCTGTAAAATTTAATTTAAAAGTAAGTTATTCCGCTCTGGATTTGATGCATCATCAAAACTTTTATGATGCAAACACAATTGATTCGTAAGGTATTTTTATTTAATTTTTTTATAGTTAAATAAATAGTTAATATTATGTGATAAAAAAACTGATCCAAGAATTATACCTGAAAAGATTATCTACACAGCTGTTTTGTTAGCTAGTCTATTTATACCTGATAGAAGATGATTGAGGATCATAAGGCTTGTGTTTTTATTTGCAATAATTGTTCCTTGAAGACACCTTAGTGGATAACATAGACAAATAGTAGATTAACAATATTTTTCGTATGTATATAGCTATAGTATTACTAAATAACAATAGATAAGTTTAAGAATGAGTTGAATAGAGTGAAGTATTGGTGTTTAACGTCACGGTCAATATGCTTTAAAGACTTAAACTGTAACATTTTTGCTAAGCCGGAATGAACCCCTAATTTTTTTAGATCAATTAAAATCCGTAAATGTGCAACTAACAAAAATAATTTTTTCTTCATATAATTGCACCAATAGACTCGTCTTAATATCGAAAAAAGATTCTCTTGACTTCATTAATAAATCAGTTAAGTTTAGATATGTAAGACAAATATTGAATTTATCGAAACTGAATCAGGTTAATGTACTGAAGAGTTGATGTATTAACAAAACCTCTATGATACAAACACAAATGATGCGTTAGTTTTTTCGATAATCCAATAAATAGTTGATATCCAACAATCAAAGCTGACATGATTATCTACAGCTGTTTTGATAGCTAATCTATTTATAAACGATAGAAGATGACGGAGTAGCATAAGACTGGTGTTTTTATTCGCAATAATTGTCCCTTATTGAAGTCCTAAAGCATTCCATGAACAAACAGTACATTAAAAATATTTGTCTTATGTATGCAAAATTCATTATGACTTTAGTGTTACCAAATAACCATTGAGAGTATTAATAATGAGTTAAATATAGTGGAGTAATGGTGTTTTACGTCAATATGCTTTAAAGTCTTAAAATGTAAAATTTTGGCTAAGCTGGAATAAATCCCTAACATTTTATAGATCCATTAAGATCCGTAAATAAATAACTTTCAAAAATAATTTTTTTTCTTGATATAATTGTACCGATGTATGTACTTGTCTTAACATTGAAAATATTTCCATTGACTGCATTAATCAGTTTAGATACTAATATTGAATATATCGAAACTGAATGAGGTTAATCTACTGCAGACTTGTTGTATTTACAAAACCTCTATGATACAAACACAAATGATGCGTTAGTTTTTTCGATAATTCAAAAAACAATTGATATTCTGTTATAGAGAAGGAATTTATCCAACAATCATAGCTGAAATGATTATCAACAGCTGCTGTGTTAGCTAATCCATTTAAAGGCGATAAAAGATGATGGGATGGGAAAGCATAACGCTGGTGTTTTCATTTGTAATAATTGTTCTTTTAGGAAGTCTTAGAGGATTCCATGAACAAATAGTAGATTAAAACTATTTTCGTATGTATGCAAAGATCAGTATACCTATAGTGTTACTTAGTGACTAATAATAATTTTAGGGATGAGTTGAATACAGTGAAGTGTATGGTGTTTTACGTTCGAGTACGTGTTCTTTAAAGCCGATGTATCAGTAACATTTTAAAGGTTATTTATAATTCCGTGCATTTCTTACCGTGAAAATTAATTTGTCTCTAATTCGGTCTTTATAATGCATAGATTTTTTTGACTGTATTAAAATCCGTTCAGATATAAGATATTGAAAAATTGCAAATGAACCAGGTTATTTCATCCTAGACTTGGTGTTTCATCAAAACCTCTATGATACAAACACAATTGATTCTCTAGTTGTTTGATAATTCAATAAATAATTGATAGTCTGTTATATAGGATGAATTTATCTAACAATCATAGCTGAAATGATTATCTACAGTTGTTTTGTTAGCTTATCCATTTATAGGCGATAAAAGATGATAAGGAAGCATAAGAACGCAATAATTGTTCCTTGAAGTATGTATGCAAAGATCAGCATAGCTATAGTGTTACTGAGTGTCTATTAACAATTTTAGGAATGAGTTGAATACAGTGAAGAAATATTGTTTTACGTCCCAGTTAATATACGTAAAAGCCGGGCGATATATGAGTAAAACATTTAAGCTGAAATGCATCCCTTACATATTGAAATTCCCTTTTAGAATCCGCAAATGTCTCACTGTGAAAAGCCTGGTGATATATCATAAAAAATGTAATATTTTACCTAAGTGAGAACGAATCCTTAAAGTTTCATAGGTATGTTATAAATCCACCAAGGTCGTACTATGATAACTAATTTTTCTTTGGATATAAATCGCAAAATTTGTCTTAATATTATAAAGATTCAGCTTACTGCATTAATAAATCAGTTTAGATATATAGGACACATTTTGAATTTATATTGAAGAAACGAGGTTAATCTACTGAAGACTTGATGTTTTATCAAAACCTCTATGATACAAACACAATTGATTCTCTAGTTTGATTCTTTGGTTTTTTCTCGATAATCCAATAAACAGTTGATATTCTGTTATAGAAGAATTTATCCAACAATCATAGCTGAAATGATTATCTACAGCTGTTTTGTTAGCTAATCCATTTGTAGACGATAAAGATGATGTGGAAGCATAAACCTGGTGTGTGTATTTATCATTAATTGTTCCTTTACGAAGAATTTCAAGATTTCATGAACAAATAGAAGATTAAACATATTTTCGTATGTATGCAAAGATTAGCAACTGAGTGATTATTAATGAGTTGAATATAGTAAAGTAATGGTGTTTTACGTCCCATCGTTACATCCTATAAAGCCGGGCGTTGTAGCAGTAAAATCATTTAAGCGGGAATGAATCCCAAAAATTTTAAAAGTTACTTATAATTCTTGGCATTTTCCCTCTAATTTGGTGTTTATATTGCAAAAATTCTCTTGACTGTATTTAAATCCGTTAAAATATAAAATATTAAATAATTGCAAATAAACCAGGTTATTTAACTCTAGACTTGATGTTTTATCAAAATCTCTATGATACAAACTCAATTCTCTAGTTATTTAAAAAATAAATACATGTAGTTGATATTCTGTTCAAGAAACATTGATATAACAACCATAGCTGAAATGATGATCTTAACTGTTTTGTTAGCTAATCTATTTATAAGCGATAGAAGATGATGGAGGCGCATAATACTGGTGGTTTTATTTGCAATAATTGTTCCTTAAAGAAACCTTAGTGAATAGCATGGGCAAATAGTAGATGAAAATAATGTTACTAAGTAACAATTGATAATTTTAGGAATGAGCTGAATAGAACGGATTAATAGTGATTTACGTCTAGTCATTAAACATGTACTTTAAAGTCAAGAATGCATTCCTAATGAATATTAAAGGTATTTTATAAAATCCGCAAATGTTTCGTTGTGAACTTTTGATATAATTGAACATTGGACCTGTCTTAATAATGAAACAGTTTTCTTTAATATGTAGAACAATTGTTGAATTTATCGAAGATGAATAAGGCTAATCTACTGAAGACTTGACGTATTAACAAATCCTCTATGATACAAACACAAATGATGCGTTAGTTTTTTTCGATAATCCAATACATATTTGATATTCTATCATAGAAGAGGAATTTATCCAACAATCATAGCTGAAATGATTATCTACAGCTGTTTTGTTAACTTATCCATTTGTAAGATGATGGAGACGCATCAGGCCAGTGTTTTATTCGCAATAATTGTTCATAAAGAAGCCCTAGAGGATTCCATGAACAAAAAGTATATTAAAAATATTTGTTTTATGCATGCAAAGATCAGTGTTAAGTGACTATTAATACACATGTAATTTTAGCAATGATTTGAATACAGTGTTGTAATGACGTTTTACGTCCCAGCACATATTCTTTAAAGCCGGGCGAGGTATCAGTAAAATCATTTAAGCGGGAATGAATCCCTCAAATTTTAAAAGATTTATAATTCCACGAATTTATAACTGTGAAAATAAGTTTTCTCTAAGAATGGTGTTAATATGGGAAAGATTCTCTCGACTGCATTGAAATCCGTTTATACATACCTATAACAAGTATTGAATTTTACTGGACTTGATGTTTCATCAAAACCTCTATGCTACAAAACACAATTGATGTATTAATTTTTGATAATCCAATAAACAGTTGATATTCTGTTATAGAAGAAACATTGATTTAACAATCATAGCTGAAATAATCATCTACAGCTGTTTTGTTAGCTAATCCTTTTGTAGGCGATAGAAGATGATGAAACATAAACCTGGTGTTTTTTATTTGCAAAAATTGTTTCTTGTTGAAGGCTTAGAGAATTCCATGAACAAATAGTAGATTCAAAATATTTGTCTTATATATGCAAAGTTCAATATGACTTTTAATAAATGACCATTGAGAATATTAAGAATGAGTTGAATATAGTGGAGTAATGGTGTTTTACGTCCCAGTTAATATTATTTAAAAAAATGGGTGATATATAAGTAAAATCATTTAAGCAGGAATGAATCCCTAAAATTTTATAAATCCCTTATAAATTTGCGAATGTTTAATTTTAATCTAATTTTCTCTAGATATAATTGCATCAATGGTCTTAATATTGAATAAAGATTTTCTTGACTGCATTAATAAATAGTTTTAGATATGTAGAACAAATATTGAATTTATCTCAAATAAATTAGGTAATTCTACTCAAGGTTTGATTTATCATCAGAACCTCTATGATACAAATACAATTGATTTGTTAGTTTTTTATAATCCAATAAATGATTTATTTCTGTTAAAGAAGTGGAATTGATCCAAGAATCATTGATGGAATGAATATCTACTTCTGTTTTGTTAACTATTTATAAACGATAGAGGATGATGAAGGAGCATAATTTGCAATTACGATGTCGTATGTACTGAACGACAGTTTAGATAGATGTGTTGATAATTTTAGGAATGAGTTGGAGTAAAGTAATGGTGTTTCACGTCCCAATTAATATCCTTTAAATCCTGGCGATATATCGAAAAATGTCATATTTTGGAATTAATCCCTCAACATTTAAAATCCACCAAGATCGTACTGAAAGAAATTAATTTTTTATAAATCGCAAAATTTGTCTTAACAATGGAAAGCTTTCCTTCACTGCATTAATAAATCAGTTTTAATATGAAGGACAAATGTTGAATTTATCTAAACTATATGAGGTTAATCTACTGAAGACTTGATGTATTAACAAAACCTCTATGATACAAACACAAATGCTGCGTTAGTTTTTTATAATCCAATAAATGGTTGATATTCTGTTATTGAAGAAAAATTGATCCAACAATCATAGCTGAAACGATTATCTACAGCTAATTTGTTAGCTTATTCATTTATAGGCGATGGAGGATGCTTGAGAAGCATAAGGCTAGTGTATTAATTTGCAATAATTGTTCCTTAAAGAAACCTAACCCTGTAACATGACCAAATAGTAGATTAAAATAAGATGTGTCGTATGTATGCAGAGATAAATACGACTGTTGATAATTTTAGAAATGAGTTGGAAAGTTCGAAGCAATGGTGTTTTACGTCCCAGTTAATATCCTTTATATCCTGGTGATATATCAGAAAAATGTAATAGTATTGATCCCTAAAAATTTAAAATCCACCAAAGTCGTACTGTGAGAAATTAATTGTTTTTATATAAATTGTCTTAATATTGGAAAGATTTCCTTCACTGCATCAATAAATCATTTTATATAAGTAGGACACATATTGAATTTTTCTCAAAAATAGGTTAATCTACTAAAGGCTTGATTTATCACCAAAACTTCTATGATACAAATACAATGAATTCGTTAGCATTTTGATAATCCAATAAATGATTTATTATTGTTATAGATAAATTGATCCAACAATCAGCTGAAATGATTATGTACAGCTGTTTTGTTAAGAAATCTATTTATACGCTGTAAAAGATGACAGAAAAGCATAAGGCTACTGTTTTTTTTATCTCGTAAAGAAACATTAGAGGATAATATGAACATAGAGTAGATAAAAAGAAGTGTGTCGCATGAATGCAATGTTCAGCACAACTTTCGTTACCTGGCAACAATTTGAATGTATGGAGGTACCACTGGTCGTAAAATATATGAATATATTGATAATTAGAATCATATAAATAGCATAACTCTCAATATTTGAAATAACTTTTTATGAGAGTGTTGGATTGTGGTCATTACTATAACACGCAATAGCAGTGCACCTCCAATATAACACCTACGGCATAGGGTACCAGTGCATGTCCGAAGAGTCCTAAATTACATATTATATTAGTTTTAATTTTACAGCACTAGACGGACATTTGGAATTACAATTCCTAATCAGTAGTGCTTGGACCAAAATTATGAAACCAAAACTTTTTCCAAATGTTGAAAAGAAATCTAAAGGACCAAAATATATTTTACCAAAATCAGCTAAGGAAATACTTTGCATGAGGGAGTATACCATAGTTTTGGGGGAATTTCAAATTTTAAGTAGTAGAAAATTTAGACAACAGTATATTTCTGACAATTATACACAATTATTGCCTACTGAACCTGTGATATTCTCGTGGCACCTGCTACCAGAAGAGATACCGTCTCAGGGGTTTAAACGACATATTATACCAGTTTTACAGCACTGGACGACCGTTTCGAAACAATCCCTCGTCAGTAGTGCTTAGACCAAAATTGTGAAACCAACAACTTTATAATTATAATATTGGATTACATTTCTAATGCATTTTAATTCTATTACAATAAAAACATTCAATTACAGTGCCTGTCCAAAGTAGGATGTTCTATAATCAATGATTCTAATGTCATGTTACTTTTAAATTGCATAAAATAGAATATTTAAAGTTGACACGATATAAATTGAATACATAATATACCAAAAATTGAAACATTATCACATGTCACGAGTATTGGTTTGCATCTTGTTTGACTTTCCTTAACATGTTGTTGTTTGTGTTTACTTGTACCAAATACACGTGCTTCAGTTTCCTCTGCTTTCTTTTTATAATTAAGGTCTATCAGTTTCATTTGAATTCTTAGATTATATTGTTGCATATGAAATAAGAAGCCAGAGAACAGACCTCCTTCGTGCAATATTTTTGACCATTTAGAACTTGTAAGTTCTTGTGATGTCAAAAAGGTTTACCGATAAAAAAGTGTGTGTATGTATTGATAACTTTAATAAGGTTTTCCATCAACAATAAATATATAAGCCTAAATATTTTGTAATAGTACCATGCCACATTGTCTTGAGATTTACTTTTGTAAAACTATTCAGCATTGACTTTAACAAGTGATGTCAAAGACCTTGTATAAAAATCACTTGATAACCAAGTTGTTCTGCAGTTAAAGCAAGCCAATGGATGCATTTTTGTCTAAAAAAGTTTTATACATAAGTCATATTATATTTTTTATTTTATGAAATTATGATTTCCTATTAATTTTTTATTATTTCAGTCAGAAAAATCTATAATCCATTATACGATACGATATATATTATATATATATATATATATATATATATATATATATATATATATATATATATATATAAAGAAAAAGTTAGTTTCTCAGTGTCCGGTAGAATATAGAATATAATAAAATCAATTAGTACAACACGATTTTGTAAAGCATTAGCACTTTCATTTCATCTTCAGGCGCTTTACATAGTAACATTCATAACATAGTAACAAAGTAACTAGTGATGACGTTATTTAGATAAAAGGACAATAAAACAATACGATGACGCCATTATTTAGGGAGGTAATTATGTAAGACTGTTTAGTTTCGGCATTAGAGTTCTTATGAAATATTTTTCTTTTTCTTTTCTTCTGTAAATAATTTACAAAAGGGGAATATAAAAAAATCGTTCACTTAACTTTATTTTCCTGTATTCAGGAATCTTTATTTGCTGTTATTGCACTCTTACCCGAGAGCGAAGTGTTAAACCCGTTTCCCCTTTATAAAATTCATTACAACCTTGGCAAGAAATCACAAAATTCATATTTTCTGAATGGCAAGACATTTTTGCCTTTTCTGTGAATGTTTTGCCTTTAAAATTGTAAGTTTTTCCTTCTTGTAAATGCACACATGTTCCACATAAATGATCAATGTGTGCAATTACAAGAAGGAAATTGTTGTATTTATTTTATTATATATATATATTATATATTATATATATATATATAATATATATATATATATATATATATATATATATATATATATATATATCAAAAATACAATAAAATTATTAACGAAGATCTAATACCTTGTGTCACAACACACGATCCTAACGTCACTTATATATTCAGTACTATTAAAACAAACCTGCCTTTACTCCATCGGACTATTAAATTAAAGGGACTTATAAAACCAAGTGATATAACTCACAGTCGCAGACAACCAAAAAACCTAAAGAAACTTCTAACAAAAGCCAAGTTTGAATCTGTGGACGAAGAAAAGAAAATGGAAAGATGTAAAGACCCAAGATGTGGCGCATGTGGTTTCCTAACCACTGGAAAAGAGCTCCATCTCAAAAAACGGCATGATTTTCACTGTCAAATCAAACATGAGCTGTGACACAAAAAATGTCTTAAATTGCATCACATGCGCAGGCTGAGGGGAAAATTATATTGGACAGACGGGAAATACATTACGTGAAAGAACCCGTATTCATAAACAACAGATCCGACAGCCAGAAACTCGTCAAATCCCGCTAAGTGAGCATTTGGATAATTGCGCAGGGGGCAACTTTAATATTTGTTTATCTTGACTTGTTCGTTTTTTAATTGTACCATATTCTTGGTTTTGTTATAAATTGTTTTCAGGTAAACATTTTATGATACACATATATATGTATATACACATGTATATATATATTTGTCATCTATTTCGACGTACATTTACATGAGGACAAAGGTAAATTTATTTAGCGTTTTTATCATTCAACATTAAAAAATTAAAAAATAAAATATAAAGAAATATTATATTACTCTGAAACACAAAAAACACTATATCACTACAGCACTATATTGTTTCATGTTCCTTTTTTCTTAATATTGATTGCACTAGTGTCGGTTGAAGCTAGCTCGACAGGAGGTGCTTACTCTTCCGGAGCACCCGGCCTCACTTCCCTGGTGGAACTTTACGTGTGTAACTTTATGTTCCAATTTCAAAGGTTTCGAGATATGGTCTTTTGCATGCTTTAAAACAAGAGGTATTTAGTTAACAAAATCCTATCAAACACCATAGCGATTTAAAATCTAAGACACATATTGAGGGCCTAATTACTCATAACGATACCAATGTCTTCTTTTGATGTAACTTTCCGAGCGATCGATAAATAAAGAAGCTGACATAACGTATAAGGGCAAGTGATCAGAATTTGCGTGATGTAGGAAACATACAAATTATTTTACTAGGTAGATCATATGGATGGCATGTGTTGTTTTTCGTCTTTTTATTTTAATTGAAAACACCTGCAATGTGAAACACTCAACAAAGCAATGAACACAACACAACATAAGGCATCAAACCAGACAAACAAAAAAGACCAATATAACCACCGATCATGAAATTCTTGACTTTGAATGGACATCGGAGTAAATGGTAGTGGTATACTCATTATACTGTTTGTGGATTGCCAACCAAGCCCTTTTGTACAAACGTTTTTTCTTTATAAATACGCAATCTGAAAAAAGGGAAAAGGCTATTTTACCAAACAACGAATCAAAAATCATTACGTGATTTTAATAATAACAAAATTGTATTTTTTTAACTTGTAGATATAAAAGTTAGATAACACTGCAAAGATGGACTTCACTTCAAGGAAGCCTCTTAAGCCTCTCATTTTAATAAAAACTACTTGGCATTTTGATCAACGATTTTATTTATTTTTATTTACAAAATCGTAGTATATTGTAATAGCTATGTATTTAAAACGTAATAACGATTTGTGAATTCAATACATCGTTATAAAAATGTATAAATAGTTTGATTTAGTACATATATATCGTTATAACGATTTAGTATTATTTCATTTGTATCCCTTCAAAAGCTTCGTGTCATATTATTTCGATTATTTACGAAATTTTCCTTTATCGTTATATCGATTTAGTACAACGATATAACTAACGAATTTTAATATCGTTATAACGATTCAATTTTAAAACAAGAAAGTCTGTAAAAAAAGATGACGGATATAGCTAGATAGGCAGTAGGTTCTAACTTTTCTGGGGCAGCAGACTTGACTTTCCTGGTAGAATTTTGGTTTGCGTGTTTAACTAAAATTTGCCTGTTTTACTTTGTTTTGCGATTGTGATTTGAACATAGACCGGTATCGTTGACTTGAATATTGCAATGGATATATTCGTCAACTTAAACTGTTCAGATTCAATTTATAATGATCAAACACAAAAATCCCAGTCCATTTTCAAATCTTAAAACAAAGTTAAAAATTTCAAAACAGGAAAACTAAGTTGATCAAGTGAACTTCAAGCAAGGAATGATGTCGGCTGTGCTCCGAAGAGGTTAGTACTTTCTGTCTACCAAGTTACACCCGTGTAAAATAGACAATGAGATTGAAAGAAATATAGAATATGCGGCATAAAATATGTCCAGGACAAGTTTTGATACAGAGACATCATAACTTTTACAATGTTCACATCGTATAAAACTTCCCAAGGCCTAGTTAGAAAAAGCATTTAGTAAATTCAGTTAAACAGGTGAACTTTAACCAGGGAAGTGAGGCCTGTTGCTATGAAAAGGTACGTACATTCTGTCTAGTTAGTTAAACCCGTGTGAAATCATAAAATGAGACTGAAAGGAACATGGAACTATCAGAAGTCAAATATGTCAAGGACAATTTTAGATACAGCGTCATCATACTTATCAACAATATTTCCATCATATAAAACTTTCCAAGGACAAGTTAGATAAAACATTTGGCAACTTACAGCTTACTGTCAGACAAGGTATAAACAACCACTGTGTGCCAATTTATTTAATGTGTCTGTGTAGCAACAAATTCCTGCTTTCAATATTAAGGTGCTAAGATAATCTGTTTTGATCTGTTAAACTAATTTTCGACATATAATAACCATCATTATTAGATTTTGACTCTGTAAAACAGATATGTGGCATTTCAACAAATTAGTTTGATACATTTTTTGCAGTAATTCAGGCCGATATTACAATTCTTAACACTTTTTTTAACACTTAGTAAAAGAATTAATGCCGAATCTGCAGACAGCTAATGTTTTAGCTATATATATCTCGACAGGGTTTCGGGTTTTTGGGAGATGATATCTATCTCTCAGTAACGTTTTGGTTACTTGCTATCCATAGCAAGCTCACTTGGCAGTTGGGCTTCAAAACCTATATGGTGATAGTCTTGTTTTAAACTACTAAAAGTCAAATTCCATTATTTCTGAACAGAGCTTTTGTGTGGAAGTGTACCAAACTTAGAAGAATCTAATAATTCTTCAATCTTGGTTCTTGAATCACTGACAGGTAACACTAAATGTAATAGGTGCCAGAGCTACCTAGAATTATATATAATGATTCTTTTATTTATTTGTCTTTGTATTTGCATACATATGTACATATTTATTAATGTGTAAATTACATGTACCGGGTAAGTGTTTATTAATAGCGTTTCACATTTATTGTTTTTTATAAATAATTTTTTTCTACACCTCAAATTGAGTTTAACTTTTTTATACGTATGTGTATGTGAGAATTTCACTTTTTGTTATATTATTGAAACACCATCATTGGGGAAGGTTATAGCAGACTATAATTATTGTCTTTATTTTCTGTGTTTATGCGATTATTCTAATTCCCCTTAATGTAACATTAGCATGTATTGTTTATTTTCATGTTAGAAAAACAGATTTTTTTTTGTCAAACAAATATCAAAATCTGATTTAGTAGCATTTATCACAATTTACATTATATTATTTACGTTTTTCTGTTTATAATTTGTGATTTGGTGCACTCTCTCGTTTAACCTAACTTACAAGTTTCAAAATTTTTATTTTGCTTCTGGGTCGTGATTTGGACATGGATTAGTATGTTTGTTTTTTATTTATAATGCATTTTTCTTGTGCGTGTACATATTGTGTATTGTATTCCAAATTGTTTTTTATTATTATTTTATGTTTAAGATTTTACATATTTTACGTTCCATATCTCACAATTATTGTGTTGAACGTGAAAACCTAATATTTTACGCCTTTTTAGTTTATCTCATAGTTTGTTTTTTTGTTTTTCAAAACTGTCAATCTTAGATATTCTAGCAGTGGAATTAAATGTTATGTTTTCAAATTTTCATTGTGTATAATTGAACAATAACATTAAGTAATATTTGATATTGTGTTGTTTTAATTTCTATGATTTTATTGCCTGTTGTTTCACATTAAATTACATTTATTATATCATTGCGTGCATTCGATTTGACATTACTTAACGTTTTGAATTTTTACCGAGTTTACGTTTTGTATTTTAACAATGTCAAACTTTACGTTTTGTATTTTAACAATGTCGAACTTTACATTTTGTATTTTAACAATGTCAAACTTTACGTTTTGTATTTTAACAATGTCAAACTTTACGTTTTGTATTTTAACTGTCAAATTTTACGTTTTGTATTTTAACAATGCCAAACTTTACGTTTTGTATTTTAACAATGTCGAACTTTACGTTGTGTATTTTAACAATGTCGAACTTTACGTTTTGTATTTTTAGTATTTCTTTAAAGTTTCGGTTCTGTATCCTTGTTCATTTAATGTTGTGTATGTCTTTAGAATATACGATATGTATATCTGGTATTTGTGTTTAATTTTTATAGAGTTCACGATGGGTATTGCTTTAAATTGTACGTTCAGTGTTTCTATAATTTACGCTCTGTTAACATGTATCAATATAAAATTGTTTTAATAATGTTTACAGTATTACGTTTTGTATGTCTTAATTAACGTTTTGTATTTCCATAGATAACGTTTAGTATACTATAATTTAACGTTCTGTGGTTCTATAATTTATGCCATATTTATACTTCATTTACGTTCTATATCTATAATTTACATCCTGTATATCTATTATTTACATCCTGTATATCTATTATTTACGTTCTGTATATCTATTATTTACGTTTTGTAAATCTATAATTTACGTTCTATATAGCTATAATCTACGTTCCATATATATATATATATATATATATATATATATATATATATATATATATATATATATATATATATATAATTTATGTTCTACGAGCGTATATATCTATTATTTACGTTCTGATTATATATATTGTTGCCGTTCTATAATTTACGTTTTGTTTTTTCTTTAATTTACGATGTTTCTCTATAATTTACGTTCTTTATGTCTATAATTTACATTCATTATTTCTATAATTTACTTTTTGTATATCTATAATTTACGTTGTTTGTATATCTATAATTTACGTTCTTTATAGCTATAATTAACTTTTTGTATATCTATAATTTACGTTGTTTGTATATCTATAATTTACGTTGTTTGTATATCTATAATTTACGTTCTTTATAGCTATAATTAACTTTTTGTATATCTATAATTTACGTTGTTTGTATATCTATAATTTACGTTGTTTGTATATCTATAATTTACGTTCTTTATAGCTATAATTAACTTTTTGTATATCTATAATTTACGTTTTTTTGTATTTCCAAATTTATGTTTTGTATATCAATAATCTACGTTGTTTTGTATTTCTGTATTCAATTCAATTCATTTATTCCGTAAGTTCGTATAACTTATTGGTACAATAAATAAATCTAACAATTTGTACTATAACAGTAGATACATGATAGCACGTAATTTACGTTGTTTTCTATAATTTACGTTCTGATTTCTATGATTTGTGTTTTGTAGTTCTGTGATTTACATTTTGTTTTGTAGTAATTTTGCTCCATTTCTATAGAGTTTATGCTGTGTACGTTCTCTATAACGATAGTTTACAATATGTCTTTCTATAAGCTTACATTGTCTATTTCTATTGTTTACTTTCCGTATTTCTAAAATTTACGTTTGGTATTTGTATAAAATTTACACACTGTTTTTCTATATATTTCATAATGTGCATGTCCATGGAATAAACAGTGTATTTGAATAATTTAAGCTGTGTATTTCTAGTTTATATGGTGTATTTCTATACAGTTTACGCTTTGTATTGTCATAAATTTTACGTTAAGTAATTTTTGTATCTTACCTTCTATATTTCGTACATATGTGTTGTATTTTTCTAAAATTTACGTTGCATTGCTATAGATTTTACGTTAAGTAATTTTTTATACATTACGTTCTGTATTTGGTACATGTGCTGTATTTCTTTAGAGTTTATGCTATGTATTGCTGTGTTTTTACATTTTATATATCTATAGTTTGTGATGTGTATTTCGATAGTTTACGATCTGTATCTCTATACTGTTTACGTTTTGTGTGTCTATAGTTGGCGATGTGTATTTTAATAGTTTATTATCTGTATGTCTATACAGTTTACGCTGTTTATTTTAATATTAGTTAAGTTTATAGTGTGCATTTCTACAGAGTCCATAATACACATGTTCGTTGCACGTTACACCTTTTGTATGTCAAATTAACTTTGGTCCCTATATTTCACATTTATATGTGTGTTGTATTTATCTTCCATTTAGTCATATCAATTTTAATGAAAACCACTTTCTCATTAGTTATTATTTAATGTATATGTGTTTTAAAAATGTACACATGCAATGATGGATCAATCTTAAATTTTTAGTCCCACTCAAACAGTTCATGTATGAGAAGTTTGTCAGTACAATTGCAGAAGTCCGGAGCTTTTTAATGAGCACTCCGGTTTCTTCTGCCATCATTGAACTGACCGCCTCGATATAAGTGGAAGAATCTTGACTGGTGGCTAAAAATCCATTACTCCACTCTACTATTTTTGTTAATTTTATTTCCAAATACACATTATGGTGTTCACAAGATAGAATGATACCAGATGTTAGCATTCTAAAATAATATACTTGATGTTGTAGGCACGTGACTTAATCATTAACTGTAGTCGTAAACGTCTTATATATGGTTTGTGATTGATTGTGTTGTGATAAAATCATGATGTGAGATACTGCAGCTGACAACGATCAAAGTAAAAACACACACACACACACATCCATGTATAGCACACACACACACACACACACACACACACACACACACACACACATCGATCAACGTGAGAGAGAGAGAGAGAGATATTCGCGATCATAAAAGACGAGTATTTTCATCTATGGGTTTTCATCGCATTGTAATCCAGCTTCAACTCATTATGAAAGGTAAGAGTAGATATGTATAATAAATTAATTTTTATAATGTTTTGTAACGTGTTTTCATGCATCCGTAATTATTAAGTGTTTCATATCAAAGATTGAATATTCGGTTTTTATGGTCCCTAGCAAGGACACATTAATGTCATATCTAAATGCCCAGTGTTTGGCGAAAGAACAGTCACTACCTTTTTTCAAGTCGTGATCAGACCCACCCGGGGTTCGAACCCATAGCCTCCCTTATATGGCGCGAGCATATTCTACCAACTAATAACTGATCTATCTTAGTTATCAACAACTAAAAATTTGTCCACTAAACCGTTCGAAAAAGGAGTATTAAAGTTGAACTATGTCTGTTAAGATTTAGTTCCTATCAAAATATTTAGTCTAGGATAAGGATATATCTTATTTTATACACCTCGAGGATCTCTGATGTCTGAATAACTTAATGTTTGTTTAACACGGAAATAAATACTAAATATAAAGATAAATAAAAAAGACACTTTAAAAAAAATTAGACACAATTTGAAAACGATAAGGTACCCACTGTTTAAGCCGATATATGACGTAAGAATTGAGGATTTCGCGTTCTATAATTAGATCAGTTTGAACCCATGCGCTATGTGTATCAATTTCCCTTTCTAAGAACAAAGTAAACTAAACAAACTTTTACTTCCGCAATTTTAATTTTTGTACAATTTCCTGAAATAATAGAAAAGGAACAATTAAAAAAACAACGATGAAATAAGTTATTTAAATAACTACATGTATTCGGGCGGAATTTGAAACCCGGTATCCCCTTGGTTATGAAGCACCGAGCTAACTCGAAAGGTAATGCGTGCGGCATTAAATATAACAAATTAATATTTAATTAATTATATTTAAATTTCTCAAAAGAAGGACTTCATTTTGTAATCAAACTCATTGAATTCTATGTAAAATTATTTTCAGTGACAATTAAAATTTTAGTGTCTAAGGCCTTCCCTTCCAAAAATCATATTTTAGCATATGAGAGCACAAAAACTGTTCTACAAAGAAAAAAATGTCAATGAAATAGACCTTTGTATAAGCCAAAATCTCATTGTTCAAATTACTTTTTCAGTTAAGTACAGGAATATTTAGACCTTTTAATAAATATCAAAACAGTTTCCCTATCAAACAATTACAAAGTCTAAGGGCAATAACTCTTGCCTGTTTTATCATCATGTCTGACAGTATTATACCCCTTTATTTTGAATTCGTATAATACAAAACTTCCTATCTAACGTACAGAGTATTTCTTATACAACATTTGAAGACATAAAACTCATGTTTTGAATTTATCTTTTGTGAATCAATTTAGTAGCTTTGATTGTTGAAGCCTGCAATAAAAATTTCGCTCTTCAAAAATTCAGAGAGGTCCAACGGCAACATGATTAATATCCACAAGCACCATGCAGCAATGTCTTCCATCTCTGTTATTCTTTATATCGAATCATTCTTTCCAGTTCTTACTGATTTTACTTTGCTTTATGATTGTGATTTTGGTATGGATTGGTATGCCTGTCTTTGATTCTTATTTGTTCGGTTCAAGACTTTATAGAATGATAAAATATCAATCAAACAAAACATTACAAACAATCTACCCTATTACTATTCCTGAAATGACACTTATTGTTTTCTGCAAATCTGCTATGTTGTCAAAGTTTTTGCATTGATGATTTCCGAATGGTGTAAACTAATTCCATACCATCTATCGTAGTACAAATCTTTATACCTTTTTCTGAACATTTTCTGGATAATTGCATCAGTGTTTAGCTCAATCAGAGATGTAACTAAGAAAACAATTACTTTTTAGCTCACCTGGCCTAAAGGCCATGTGAGCTTTTGCCATCACTCGGCGTCCGTCGTCCGTCAGTCCGTCAGTCAGTCAGTCCGTCTGTAAACTTTTCACATTTTGGCTATCTCCTCTGAAACCCCTGAACCAATTTTAACCAAACTTTACAGGAATGATGTATGGAAGGTCCTTTAATTAGATTGCCGAAATTTGTTTGATCCGCCAAAAAACATGGCTGCCAGCGCAGAAGATAGTTTAACATTGGACCCTATGGGAAAAATGCATTTTTGACTATTTCCTCAGAAATGACTGAAGCAAATTTAACCAAACTTTACAGGAATGGTGTAAGGAAGGTCCATTACTTAGATTGCCAAAATTTTTCTGATCCGTCAAAAAACATGGCCGCCAGCGCAGAAGATAGTTTAACATTGGACCCTATGGGAAAAGCATATATTTGCTATCTTCTTTGAAACCGCTGAGCCAATTTGAACCAAACTTTACAGGAATAATGTATGTAAGGTCATTTACTAAGATTTCCCAAATTTTCCTGATCCGCAAAAAAAAAAAAAAAAAAAAAAAAAAAATGGCCGCCAGGCCCAAACAAAGTTTAACATTGGGCCCTATTGGAAAACGCACATTTTGGCTATCTCCTCTGAAACGAATGAAGCGAATTCAATTAAACTTTACAGGAAAAATGTATGGAAGGTCTTTTGCAAAGATTGACGAAATTTTTCTGATCCGCCTAAAAATATGGCTGCCAGCGGGGAACATAGTTTAACATTGGACCCTATGGGAAAACACATTTTGGCTATCTCCTCTGAAACTATTGAAGCAAACTTAACCAAACTTTAGAGGAATGATGTATTGGATGTCCTTTACATAGATTGCCAAAATTTTTCTGATTGGCCAAAAAACATGGCTGCCAGCTCAGTAGATAGTTTAACATGGGACCCTATGGGAAAAACGCATTTTGGCTATCTCCTCAGAAATGACTGAGGTGAATTTAACCAAACTTTACAGAAATGATGTATAGAAGGTCCTTTACTTAGATTGCCAAAAATTTTTCTGATCCACCAAAAAACATGGCCACCAGCGCAGAAGATAGTTTAACATTGGACCCTATGGGAAAAGCATATATATGCTATTTCCTCTGAAGCTTGGGAAGCAAATTGATCTAAACTTTACAGGAATGATGTATAGAAGGTCCTTTACATAGATTGCCAAAATTTTCCTGATCTGCCATAAAACATGATGTATAAAAGGTCCTTTACATAGATTGCTAAAATTTTTCTGATCTGCCAAAAAACATGGCTGTCAGCGCAAAAGATAGTTTAACATTGGACTTTATGGGAAAAACGCATTTTTGACTATGTCCTCAGAAATGACTGAAGCAAATTGAACCAAACTTTATAGGAATGATGTATAGAAGGTCCTTTACATAGATTGCCAAAATTTTCCTGATCTGCCATAAAACATGGCTGCCAAAGGAGAACATTGTTTCACATTGGACCCTATGGGAAAAGCATATATTTGCTATTTCCTTTGAAGCTACTAAAGCAAATTGAATCAAACTTTACAGGAATGATGTATGGATGGTTCTTTACTTAGATTGTGGACATTTTTTTTATCCCCCCCCCAAAAAAAGATGGCTGCCAACACAGAACATAGTTTAATCCTATGGGAATAGCATATATTTTCTATCTCCTCTAAAGCTACTGAAGCAAATTGAACCAAACTTTATGGGAATGATGTATAGTGTATGGAAGGTCCTTTACTTAGATTGACAAATTCAAATTGCCCGTTTCATTTACTATAAAGGCAAAACACTTTCAAAATCTCGGAAGCTGAAATTTCATTGGACAATAAATGTTACAACAATGGCTCATTCACATATGCCCCTAAACGGTGTTTCCTCAGATCTTCCACTCTGCGCCTATATCAAAAATGGGGGAGCAAGTGAGAGATGTGATTTTAATCAGATTGAAAAAACTGTGAATGGTACATATAGTTCTACAGTGATTTCCTTAGCCATTCTGTCTGATATAAACAGTGCATTTTTTCATCACTGGAATACAAATTTGCTTTAAAAGCATTTTCGTCAGGTGAGCGATACAGGCTCAGCCACACTGAGCCTCTGGTTTCTTCACTATATCACTAATATCAATGCTTCCTGTTCAATTTTCTTTCCCTTGATAAATATCAGTTGGCTATCAGTGTTTTGCTTTTTTGAAATTCACAAATGCTTTCGAAAAGGTGAAAAACACATTCTTCTGCACAGTTAGTTTGTGGAAGTGAATCATCCTGGTGTAAAAACATTTTGAAGGTAAACAAATTAAAAAAGTCAATATATTGGTTTATTGTATTAAAATAATGCAACACAATAATTATTAGTGGGCCATCTTGAAAACGGTGGCCATATTGAATTTTATAACCCGTTTTTTATTGATCAAATACCAAATTTCAACTCAAAAATTTAAACGGTTGATTTGTTATTGAATTTTAATACTAAAATTATCTTGATTTTGCTTTTATGGCTTGATAATGCAGCATGTGTATTTTAGTTGACTACAGATGGACAATGCACATCCTGTGGCTCTTGTTTTGTTATTTCATGTTATTTCAAAACGAAAATTTCATTAATCTTAAACCGACGCTGGCACATGTGCAGATTTGTAGTGAATTGGAACAAGATGTAGGCAAGTTACATACTTAATTTTAATGATCGACTTCATGTTTTAAATCCTGCTGTCTTGGTCAACTGCCTGTTTTCCTAATGTATTGTGACGCAGATATGTACCAAATTGATCATTGGTTTAGTTTAAGTGTTATTTACAATTAACCCCATTGTAAAACTTTTAAGTATTGTTTGACGTACCAGTCAAGATTATTTCACTTAGGTGAGCTGTTCTGTGATGTTGGTGGAAACCAGAATGCAACAGAAAAACCACTGACTTTCGTAAAAGCAAACTGCCGAACATTCTCACACTATATGTTGCTTAACGTCGCATCAGCAATTTTTCAGCTATTCGCGACGAGAACAATTTTATTAATCTCAATGGATTAATCTATGAACAAGTTCGTCTATGCATGTGAAGTGCGAGTGTGTTGTTTGGTCTGTCTTGTACTAGCGCGCACTCTGGGCGACTTTAAAGTCCTAGCCCAAAGAGTCAGTAAGTACACCACAGTCAAGAGTATCACTTTCAGTTACATTATACTGATAGCAGGCGAACCAGTAAATGCCAACGGCAAGGAAAATTCTTTCCCACATGTGGTCTGAGCGGGACTCGAACTCACAGCGGCGAAACCCTGGATTTGTAGACTAACATCTTATCCATTAAGCCACCGCGGCCTCCTGTTCCCAATGGGTTTTTAACCAAGAGATGATTTGGTTCATAAACACTCACTGTATACCACTTGGCTGCCGATGTCCCAGTTTTTTTTTTCAAAATAAAGGTAGTTACAACTATTCAACTGTATTTAAACCACATGCCTCACAAAACAAACCAAAGCCAAATTCAGTGAATTAAGACTCCCCGCCTGTAGGTAGGTATTTTTCAGTTCATGGTAGAATGGGGCAATAATTCCCAGGAAAATGACCAAACCAAAATCGGAATAATGATATGCACATCTCTTATCAATGTTTATGCTTTGAATGAATTTTCGTAAAATAGTGCTTCACAGTTTTGGAAAATTACTCTAGAGTAGAAATTAGTGCTTCATAATTTTGGAGAATTACTCAAGAGTAAAACTAGACCACTGCGGCAGCTCAGTTGGTAGAGTGCTTGCTCCATAAGTGGCAGGACGTGGTTCTAACCCCGACTGAGTTTGACCCAAGACTTGTAAGTGGGTAGTGACTGCTCTTTCGTCAAGCACTCGGCACTACAAAATGAAAGCCACAGTTCTTTGGGATGGGAACTTAAAATAAACGAGGTCCCGTGTCATGGTAGGCTTGGCACGATAAAAGAACCCTGTTGTATAATACCATCAACGCAATACACCGGCAATATTTCAGCACCTTTGCCTATAGCTGGCGACATTTTTGACTAGGACCTAAAACAACATTACTCAACTCAGATTAGAACTGCAAATTTAAGAGATAAAAAGACTAATATAATAATTTTATAAAATGTTTGATCATTGATAGACCATTTTATTTCAATTCTAAATTCTCAACAAAAACAACTGATAAAAAACGTATAACTTCATTTCAACCTTACATAAAACATACATTGTCAGTTCAACCTGAAATAAATACATGTTAGTTCAACCTTGTATCAAAAACTAGTTTGGGTTAGTATTATCAGAAGTCCATTAATTACATGAAGGGGGTAAACAATATGGGTCCTAACATCGAAGATATTCAACGAGTTTTACTAGATCAGAAGTCCATACATTACATGAAGTGTCTAACTAAGCAATATGGGTCCTAACATTGAACTGCTTAATATAGCCCTTTACAGACCTTTCTTATTTACTGGGTCAAAAGTAGCATTGATAAATCAACTTAATTTTTCATTTAGTCTATTTTAGAGAATACACATGTATATTAACCAAAGTCATATTCTACTGAAAAATGGTTGGCAAAAAACAAGGACTGTATGCTACTTATGTCATAATTTTTGTTAAATAAATATATATAGAAATAACCCCAAAACTTAAATGTTTTAATTTTTGATACAGAGGTTTATTGTATTGATATATAAAATTGTCAGTAACAATAATCACACACTTCTACCAAACATAACTATTTGTCATCTTGTCAGCAAACATTTACATGATTAATAATATATTACAAACAAAAACAATTATTTATAGCTATCAATGACCTTGACCTTATCACAGTGAAGGTCAATACTTATAACAGATAATGAATGTCCTTGACCTAATTGTCTAATTTCAATTCAGATCAATAACAGTATGAATGACTGACCTTGAAAATGATTTAAAAGACCAATGTGTACAATAAGACTAACCTTGAAAATAAAGGTCAGCACATATGTGTAATTTAATGAGAAATGACCTTGACCTTGTCAGGGTAAAGGTCATTTTTATCTAACACATGAGAGCAGGAGGTTATAACTACAGATATTGTGATTGTTGGAAAATTAATATGGAATAGTTTTTATGAGTTGCATTGTTTTTTGGAAGTTTGATGTTGATGATAGTATTTACAGATATTTAAATCTATAATTCCATTTCATTCGGTGGTTGGGGGGGGGGGGTGTTTACTGTAATTTACTGTATTCTAAAATTCCCCTGAAATACAAATGCCTTAAAACTGCATATATTTTTGGACTGTCATTGTACAAAGACCTCATATGGAGGTAGGATATAGTAAACCTATTATTTTTATGGTGTACTCATTTTAGAAATTCTCAGTATGATACAGAAGAGCAAATTTTAATTCCCTGCAAAATTAACGACGACCAAAGTACACAAGGTGATCCATGGGACTTACCAGTTACTAATTAAAGTCTACATGAATTATTTAACCAAATAATAATTAACCTTAATAAAAGTCTGAGAAAATTTACCTAAAATTATAGTTTGCATTGTATATAAATTTTTACACATTTACAGTAATAAAGAACCCTGTTTAATCACTAAATTTGCAATTGCAGGTATCACTGTGGATTGGTAGGTAAAGAATTATCTAATGTAATAACTATAAGAATTTTAACTTTTTGAGAATGAGGTTATCAAGAAATTTCTTGAAAATAACATTTGCAGAACTGACATGGAAATATCGGATAAAAAACTACCACTTCTCCTATTACTGGTGATGTCTTGATACAAGAGAAATATTCCTGACTGGGACGGCAAAACCCTGTTCAATCCAACAATCAATCAATCAAATAAAAATTTAGAACATAAAATACCATGTGTTTTTATTAAAAATAATTGTGGATGGTTACACTAAAAATGAGAATTATATTTTATATTATTTTCCTATGAGTAAGGAATAATAAAAGCACAACCAGTTGTAATAATACCATGTACGGTGATTTGTATAACTAACAAGTCAAAATGAAAAACCTGTAAATCAATGGACTCCCTAGGTAAGGTAATCATGGTAAAAGTCTGTAATAGTTTGAGCATTAAAATATCTTACTTCTTTATCTGGCTCGAATTAGTAAACTACAATACACTAATAGTCAGAAAAAGCCATTTGAGTTGAAATAAAATGTTTTGTATAAGTAAAACATGAGGCACAAGGGCCTGATAGATATGCTCACCTGATAAATAATGGCTGGTTAAAATGCTTTAGTTTCAAAATGAAATTTTTAAATTGCAAAAAACCTACCCCCCTCCCCCTCCCAAAAAAACCCCACTGACCTTTAGTTCAGCAAGCGAATTGACAGACTTTCTCACACTCGGGTATTCCCAAGTGGGATACAAATCTAGACTGTGAGAGGCATTGTGATTTGGTAAGTGTGTGTTTTAGACCGCATGGCCAACAAGGACCCACAAATAAAAACAAAAGTATATTATAAGATACAATAGCGTTTAAGGGAAAATATCTGGAAAATAAGAAGTACTTATATTTGTATTGATAAGGTGCTTAAATAATGTTCAAATTATTAAGACAGTTACCATGGTTTTTTGCACAATGTTGCTTTTATGAACTATCAGGACAACACTATGTCCAATGTGATTTAACAGGATAACACAAGGAACTACATGTATTCGGATAACATACACTGATAAAAATGAAAATTCACACTCGCACACACCCACACCCACCCAAGGATAAAAATGAAAATTCATACTCATACACATACACACCCACAGAAACACACTCACCCAGGGATAAACACACACACAACACACACACACACCCACAGAAACACACTCACCCAGGGATAAACACACACACACACACACACACACCTAGGGATAAAAAAGAAAATTCACACACACACAGAAATACACTCACCCAGGGATAACAAAGAAAATTCACCACACACACTCTGAATACATACAGAATGAGAAATAAACATATCTAAAAACACCAAAAAGTCTACAATTAAATTAAAATTAATATATCTAATTATACAACTAACATCACAGACTATGTAATTATGACATGTGGATATGTTAATTCTTTGTTAAATTCAGATCAAAAATTCCTGCTGGTCCAGATTGGACCCAGTTTTGTGAACATTCAACTTGGACAAGCTATAACTAATGTAACACAAAGGAGAAATACACGAGAGCCATACTCATACTGGGTATCAAACCCAAGACCTCTCACACTACAGACGAATGCTCTACCAGCTGAGCTACCAGACTGCTGCACTAATTATTATTACACTCAGATACACTGCTATTATACATACTATAATGCATCATTATTATACCCCACCCACAACAAAGGGGGAGTGAGGGGTATAGTCAGCATATTGGATTGCCGTGTCTCTCAGTCTATAGACATTATTTTGACCAGAAGTTTATCCAGTTATTTAAGAAATAACATTCTATTTGAGTGTATTCATTCAGTGAAGCAATTCATGTTAAATATGCTATTCCTGACTCTCATTCATAATACTGAATGAATACACTCAAATAAATGTTATTTTTTTATATTAGCAATCATAAAAAATATTAATAGTATGTCCGAAATGTAAAATTATCACTACCATTATTTATTTTATTTAAGATTCCAACATACATAGGGGATTGCCTTGCTCCAAATAAGAATTACGTCAGGACTAGACTTGTTATGCTGACCAATCAAACAATGCATGACGTAATAGGATGACATTCTGTGACGTAATCGGATAATAAAATGTTATGTAAATGACCCCCCACTGTATTCAAGAGCAACTGAATGTCAGTAAAAACAAATAGGTTCATTTAAAAAAAGTCAAGTCTAATTGTAAATATTCATGATCAAATCTGCTGAAATTATACACATATGTTACATGTGATAAGAACCTGTGATTACTAGTATGATCACATTTATTGAGAAAACCTATATGATGGGTATAAAACAGCTTCACTGACAGGTCTAGTTTAAGTAATAGTTAAAAGTAATAAAATATTCATTTCAGCTCATACAAATTGAATGTCCAGGAAACTGTTTCACAACTGGATGACATGATATATATGTAATCACAATCTATTGTAAATACTGCTGTGGATTATAACCATTGTTTTATTGCCATAGCAAACCATACCCGTATAATGAACTAAAATATCAAATAATATTTCTAATTTTAAGTAATTCAACTGAGTGCAAACGAAACTTTTTGTTCAGAGGTCTGGTAATATTCTCTCACACACTCATCCTCTCTCTCTCTCTCTCTCTCTTACATCTTCAAATACATATAATGCTATACAAATGTGTTTTTCATCTGTTTTTCCTTCAGGAAACCTAATCTTCTTCTAGTATTAGGAGACAAATTGTCAGATTCTGATTGGCTACGTGGAGTATCACTTGATTGATCCATCAAATGTGATTGGATAGTTTGAGCTGCAACATCATGGATTCATCACATGGTTGCACCTGAACAATTGGAGTTTCTGATTGGTTAATTGGAGGAGGGGGAGGAGGAAGAGGTTCTGATTGATAAGTCTGTTGATATGGAGATGTGGAACTAGTAAGATCTGGAACTGGAATTTGAGATCCGGATAGTGCTGAGTCGGGTCTTGGTTGCCATGGAGATTCTTCTTCATCATGTTCTTCAATCTGGAAACAAAAATCGTAATTGCATATCATAACAGAATGCATTTATCAACCACATGAACTCCTTTATGACACTTCAGTTTTCATTAGTAACGGAAAATATTACAATTTCTCTGAATAACACATACCATGGAAATAAAAGCTTTTAAAAGGGTTACAGTAAGTTTGCAGTTCTGGATTTTTCTCCAAAGTTTTTGCCTTTTTTTGGAAACATACTAGGCATTAGAACTTTTACTGAATGGATTGAGAGTTTATTAAAACTGAATCTGATTACAAAAATTAGTTTCTGCCAAAATCAACATTAGTATTTCTTGAAGATTTGAATGTAACAGTGTTAAAAACATATTGGCATGTCACAAAGTGCTTTTGTTAACTTGTATGTTTTTAATTATATAACTTTGACTACCAAATTATTTCAGTGCAGTTATAAACAAAAAAGAACTCAATCAGTTCAAGAAACTCAACAAACCAAAAGGCATAAATCTATTCATGTGTTTTATTTACGATGAGTACAGTTATTTTTTTAACATGATGCCAATGGAAGATATACCACTACAATACTTAGCCAATACATATTGCATTACAGGTGAGTAATGCTTCAATACTGTAAAACAATCTTTATATGCTGATAATAACTTTTAGGATTCTCTTCCCAAAACAATTTCTCAACTATTAAATTCTGCAATATTGACTATAGCTGAACATTTGGTATAGATAATACCATTTGCAAAAACAAGTTCATGTAGATTAACTTTTGCAATTATTTTGTCCTTGCAAAACATGCAAAAATTAATCACATATGAATCAAAAACAAACATACTAATCCATGTTTGAATAACAATTCAGAAGCAAAATAAAAACTCTAATACTAACAGGTTAGGTTAAACACATGGACTTCCATCAGGTGCTCTGGAAGTGTAAGCACCTCCTGTTTGGCTAGCTACACATGCAAGTGTGTAATTAAAATCGAGTGAAAGGAACATGGAACTATGGGACGTCAATTATGTCCAGGGCATTCCTGGACACAGAGACATCAAACTCTGAATAAAAGTTGGTTTACAGTATAGTATATCCAAATAATTTTCCTGGTTTATCATTACACCTTTAAAGTATTCCTTACTTACTGTACATATATGTTCTGTTTGCTGTGATCTGGAATTATCATATTGATCATGTATATGGTTATACTCTGGAGGTGGTGGCAGGTCATCGTCACACTTCATCATATGGAGTTGTCTCCCCATACCTATCCCTGATTGTGATTGGAGGATTTGTAGTATCATGGAGATGTCAGAACTCATCTTCTGCTCCAGTCGTGTAAGTTGTCTAATGGAAAACAGAGAAAATGATTTATCAATCAGTGGTATAAAATTATGGTCTGTAGTGGAAGGTTCAGGACCTTTTACCTTTAGCAGGCCCCATATAAAGTTTTGAAAGTCCAATTATCAACACTGAAAGTTGAATATGCAAAATTTATGTTATCATAAAGAAAGATCAATATTATCCTGGAATAAAAACTGAAGGTCCGTCAGAGTTTTACAGTTTAAATATCAAGGGTCCATATGTAAAATCAGTAGGACCAGAGGAGTTTTGAACCCCTGTCAATAAATACCTATAAATACATACTTGGAGTGGCCATTTTGCCACAGACCTCTTAATTTACTAAATGTCCTCATTGTTAAGGATTAAAAAGTTAAAGTCTGTCCCGAGCCATTAGGCCCATCAGGCGGGAGCTTATCCCGGTTTCGGTGGCGTTAAGCGACTGAGAGTACCAGACTCTCCCCTGAATGGGACGCCGGTCCATCGCAGGGTTAACCCCCAGCATTTTGCTGGTACTCATTTATTTTTCAGCTGAGTGAACTGGAACAACGTGAAATTAAGTGTCTTGCTCAAGGACACAACACATCGCCCGGTCCAGGGATCGAACCTACGACCTTCGAATCATGAGTCCAACGCCTTATCCACTAGGCCACGCGCTTCCACATTGTTAAGGATTAGGTGTGCCATATTTAACATAACATAAATGCAAACATATAACATACTCATATTAATGTTATGCTGTTTAAGAGAATAGTTTTGAAAATACACATTTAATTATAACTTATACTCAAAACATTTTTGAATAATAATTTTTAGCTGAAACTACAGCTTTGGAATAGAAACAAAATTAAATTAAACAATCATTATCCAATTCAAAATCTGCTTTGGTAGACGAGGAAGGTTTTTAATTTGTAAGTCTATTACAGATTTAATGGATAAATGTGGCTTTGAAATTTTTACTGATTGGATTAGACTGTATTGGGATAATGGTGTTTATGCCCCTGTCAAGATTCTTTCAATTATAGTAAAGCTGTCATTTCAGAGATGGTGGAAACTAGAGTGCCCAGAGAAAACAACTACCCTTTGGAAAGCTAACTGACCAACTTTCTCACACTTGGATATGCCTGATTGAGATTCAAACATAAGGGGTGAGAGGTGCTGTGACTTTAGAAAGCAGTCACTTTGGACAATTCATCAATTGACCTTTGTGGCTCCCTTGCAGTAATATTTTGAATAAAAATATTACTGAAAAGTTCTGTAGAGCTTGAAAAAGACATAAAAAGACTGAACAAAATAATAACAATAAGAAACTTGAGCAGTCTCTTGAGAGATAAATACCACACCTCCCCCCCCCCCCCCTCATTCAATATTACAAATTACACCAGATGAATAGACAGACACTACATTTGATATGCCACACATTGCCTCATGTTAGCGTACATTTGTATAAGCTATGATTAAAATACATCCATAGACATGGGAGATAAGGAGTAGACATGATATTGGGATGGATCGCCAGAGACGGGTGTTTATGGGTGGTATAAAAGAAAAAAAAGTTTTAGGTATTTAGTATACAATTAAAACATATTTACTTTGATAATTCGTCAAGCCTTCTCTCTACTTCCTGTGGATTAGAATGGCCTTCCTCGCCACTGACGACGTGTTCTGGAATGAAAGACTGTTGTTGTCCAATAGCATCCTCAAAGTGAGAATGCGCTGATGGACTTGATACTGGCAGTGTCATTGATGACGTTGATTTTGGCACACTGGAGGAGGAAGTCTCTTTTCTCTATAAAAATGATAAAAAAACATAAATTACATAAAACTTAATACATCAGAATTACAATGAGTGAAGTGGCATAATTGACTTATAATCATGATGTGATACCACAACTTTTAACAATAATTTGCAGTTTTCGAACATTATTAATTTGATCAGAAGAATTTAAATGAAATTATATTTAGATCACTAAAAAGAATTTATAAAAGATGAACACTGTATCAAAGTTATTTTTGTTTTGTTTACCTCAGACCCATTAAATGTTTCAACTCCAATTATATCTATGTGAAGAGGTTTTATTTCAATGCTGGTAGGTTTTGGATAAGTGGTTCTTGCTCTTTATGTATATAGCTACTTAGCACATGTTCTGTGGGTCAAGCACCAAAAAGCATCCAACATTTGTATCATCTCTTTTATGACTGCTGCTGACAACTCTTCATGACATATTATGTCACTAAGATATTAATGTAAGCAATGTTTATTTGTCCCTTGTGTGTGGGTGTAGGAAGCGTTTCCTTCTGATTAGCACTTGGTTTTACCTTCCTGTTGAAAATTCACATGTTTAACTTAACTGATGTTCAAAGTTTTTACTTTGTTTTTAGGATTGTGACTGTGATTTGAACATGGATCTCCTGTATAATGGTTATATTTTTTTTTCAATGTATTCGCAGTCCAGTGTGAAAATAAAACTGCTGCAAAAATTAAACCACATCAAAAATATGGCTATTACCAGCATATTAATCTTGCTAGAGTCATTTCATTTAATCAGTTAAGACTGCAGAAATATGGCATTGCGAATACACTGGTCATCGTCAAGCTGCGAAAATATGACACCGTGAAAATAAAGCAATACTGGTATACAGTATATATTTGTGTTTTGATTCACTTACCTGTTCCACATAAGCATGTGTATCTGGACTGTGGTCCTGTAACAATGGGGCAGAATCTTCATCAGGTTTTTTTCCCTGTTCATACCGATTCGTTACAGCATTCACCAAACTGTTAACATTAGCAAATGCACCTGAAAATTAAACGCCAAACTTTATTTAAATCACAAGTAGTTAATTTATCAGTTATCTCCCTTCAATTCCAATTCTACGGTCAACATGGTCAATGGCATTGAAGACCATATGCAGATTAAAGTTTGAATATGCACCATCAATAATAACTGTATGAATATTTCTAGCCACATATGTAAGCTTATTCTATCCATAAAACAGGATTCTCTTAATCTTTTTAATGGAGCCATGGCCCTTGTTATTGTGAAAATTATCTGTAAATAGCCAAAATTGTGAAAATGAAATATACATTCAGGTAGGATAAAATTCAGTCCAATAAATGGCAATTCTGTGCAAAATTATCAGGCACCCACCCACAAGAGTTGGGAGATTTTTTATAGAAATGCAAAATTCTTGCAATATCGCAGTCTAGATGCAACCCTGTCACACGATCTGTTATTGCTCAATTTTGTGTAGCTAAAATACTTACCTGCTATAGAGGAAAACCCTGACCCTTTCTTTTTCTCGTCTTTAGCTTCAAAATCATAATTAGCTGGAGTGATGTCCTGTCCTGCTTTTGCTGGAGAAAATTCTAAAATGCCTGCCCCACTCTCTCGAACATCGTCGTCACTTGAATCAAATGACATGGACATTGTTGGTCCCTCTTCTCGACTGAAGTGTCTCCGCAATCGACATCCACGTGATGGTCTGAATTTGGTCTCTAAACTTATCTCTTCTATAATATTTAAAAAGATAAAAAAATGAATATAAATACATGTACAGTTTTAATTTTTTTTAAAAAGTGGTGATAAACTGCTGATAATCTGGAAGATGTTATTTTATCTGACTTGCTCGGCTCATGTCATGTGAAAGTTTGTCAATTGTTTGCTGAAGGTCAGTGTTTTTCTCCAGGAACTCAGGTTTTATACACCATAGGAATGGGATTCCATTTCAAATGGAAATAAAAATACTATACCAGTATGCTTTATGGGGTACATATTACCAATGAAGCCCATTTTCTCATTACAATAACAAATACTTTCAATGACAATTAAATTTTGAGTATATGGCATTTAAGCAAATAGTAAAATTATGCCTTTAGTTTTGCACACATTGAAATACAATCTGTAAACCAATTTTTATTTTAGCTTGTGATTTACTTTGGCATGTTTTGAGAGGACAAAATAATCATCACAAACTTGCTTACAAAAAATAGTAAATTTATGGTAAAATTCAGTTATAGTCCATATCACAAAAGATAATACTATAAGTGTAATTTTATTCACAGTGTACTAATTTTTATTAGTTTGCAGTAAAAAATTTGCATAAATTTGTAGTTAAATAATATATATTCTCAATCTTAAAGTCAGTTAATAATATGGTGAATATTACACACCTTGCAAAAAGGACAAAATTTAAAAACAGCCAAAATTGAACTAGTAAAATTAAGTACATTTACAATACCTGTAGTCAAACAGATCAATGTCGATCAATGCATAGTCCGACGGATGTTTTGTTTTTTTTTTTTTTGAAAAAGAAACAATGTACCAAACCATGTATTGCTGAATTAAATGGTATAAAATAATAATTTCATAAATATATGAAAAAGACAATCGGTAATTAAAATTTAAAAAAGTTGTATCCGATCGTTTTGTCATTTCGGATAGAGAGAAAGAGTTTTGCAGATCCTACCGTCGCTATGAGGGGGTACATTCTATCGGTTGTATGTAACTGGATGCTATCAGGTCAATTCGCCCCACGGTAAATTCGCCCCCGTCAAATTCGCCCCCACTTTCAACAAATTCGCCCCATGTCAAAATCGCCCCCGTTCAAAATCGCCCCCACTTCTTGCAAATTCGCCTCCACTGTCAAAGTCGCCCCCATTTTCTCAATGACTATATAACAAATACTTTGTTTACTTTTTTAAAAAAAATCAAATTAAGATATTAAAGATGAAATATGTTAGTGTATCATAATAGATTTAACTTCATATATCATGATTCACGTTGCCAATGTTGCTTTTCACAAAATCATTTTAATTATTTCTAATGTCGTCTTTAATTAACATTAAATACTTCTTTTTACTGTACCCACTGTTATGATTATATCATAATCTAATAAATGACTTTTGATAATTACCATTTCATGCCATGTCCGAGGTGCGAATTCAGTCAATACATTTTGCATTATGAATGTGCGACAAAAACATTGCAATAAAAACAATACATATTTACATATAATGTGTTTGCAGTTAATTGGGCATATCCGAGGTCGTAAAAAATCATTTTATGTTACTTTTAAAATCTCAATAAAAGAAGACAATTTCTTAAAAACTGGGGGCGAATTTGCAAGAAGTAGGGGCGAATTTGAACGGGGCGATTTTGACATGGGGGCGAATTTGTTGAAAGTGGGGGCGAATTTGACGGGGGCGAATTTACCGTGGGGCGAATTGACTTGAATTCAACTGGATCATTTGCTGTTAATCTGGGTTTTAATTAACTGCTGATTATCACTCACAATATTCCCGTTTCATGTTAATGGTGAAGTACAGTTGTTTTACCAGTTCCGAATTTTTACTACCGAATAATCTAAAATTTCAATCCCGTTCAATTAAAGGAATCGCAAAATAACTTTCTAAGTTTGCTTCTACTTGAATGTATGGGCATTAATTGTTTGAATAATATTAAACTTCAACCGCTTCCTAAAAGGTCGACAGATTGTTGGTGACCTAGTTTAACGATGTAAACAAATCGTGATCACGGAAATGCTTTTTTCAAGAAAACATACTACCACGTGTTTTTGAGGACAGGTGTCGATATTTTGGAATCGGTTAACATTTGTATTATTACACAACATAAATTTTATTTCCTCTGCTTGTGGACGACGTCTGCAGCAGCGCTTATATGAAACCCTGTTCGGAACTGGTAAAACGACTGTACACAACACTGTACGAATTATCTCCCTTTCACGAAAGTAAAATCTAATCGATAAACATTTTAAAATATGACACAATTGCCTCAACATCAAAATACGTTATCATAACCTTCAAAATAAATTTAAATTTCCGTAGATTTCGCGAAGAATTAATTAAACAACCTGCCGTTGCTGTTCATTTCATAAAAAGTTATGATTTTACATCGTAGGACGCAAACTTCTCGAACTACTTTTTATTGTAAACATGAGATCAGTTCGCCAAATTGCAGAAATTATTAGATGCATCCCGTCGCAATATTTTACTAGATTCCGAAATGTATTCCGAAAATTTATTCCAAATGTGCATATGTAACCAAATGCATTACCCGTCTCAGAATACATATCTCACGATAAAACAGATATACTTCTTTCACGCTCATTTACCAGGCGCACTATTTCCAGGTGTACTCATATCTTATAATTTCATAGCAAAGAAGCTCGATATCTTGGAAGAAAGTGACAACAATGTACGTGTTTTCACGCTGTACAAAAAACGGTTTTGGTAAGCAAAATTTTGTAAAAAACTTTGAACAAAAGTATATAATATATATTAGTCTAACCTTGAGATCCTGAGGAAGAATGGAATGATCTAACAGATTTACGTTTTCTAACATTCGAGCGATAACCGACGTCAATAAAGGAACGCACAGCTAAATCCTCCTGTAAAATGAAACAAGAGGCCCATGGGCCTTAACGCTCACCTGAGGCAGAGTACATATCTTTTGCAGAGGTTCAATGGTCAATGACATTAATAAAAGAGAATATCAAAATTTTCAGCAGTAAGGGCCAATAATATGCAAGTATTTTTGCAAATTATTTATAATAATTATAATATAAGTATGCTATATATAACATATCTAAAGTCTAGCTACAATATGTTATTTATAAACAGCTAAAACATCTGTATATTAAAATGCGCAATAGGCCTATAAATACAATATTCCAATATACATGCCTATACAAAGAGTTTATAGTTTTTGAGATAATTAACCATTTAAGTATTCATTCAATTCTATGACCTTGACCTTTGAACCCATGACCTTCAATCATATATCAAAATGATCGTTAGGCCAATACCTACAATATTCCAATATACATGCCTATACAAAAAGTTTATAGTTTTTGAGATAATTAACAATTTCAGTATTTGTTTGCATCTATGACCTTGACCTTTGAACCTATGACCTTCAATCATATATCAAAATGATCGTTGTGCAAATGCCTATAATATACTAATATACATGCCTATACAAAAGGTTTATAGTTTTTGAGATAAATAATCATTTCAGAACTTGTTCACATCTGTGACCTTGACCTTTAAACCCATAACCTTCATTCACATATCAAAATGGTTGTTAGGCTAATACCTACAATATTCTAATATACATATACATAAAAAACAGTTTTCAAGATAATTAACCATTCAGGTATTCATTCACATCTGTGACCTTGACCTTTGAACCCATGACCTATATTCATATATCAAAATGATCGTTAGGATAATACCTAAAATATTCTAATATACATGCCTATACAAAAAGTCTATAGTTTTTGAGATAAATAATCATTTCAGTACTTGTTTACATCTGTGACCTTGACCTTTCAACTCATGACCTTTATTCATATATCAAAATGACCATGGGGCCATTACCTACAATATTCTAATATACATGCCTATACAAAAAGTTCATAGTTTTGCAGATAATTAACTATTTTGGTAAACTTGTACATCTGTGACCTTGACCTTGGAACCCATGACCTTAATCGATATATCAAAATGATCGTCATGTCAATACCTACAATTAACCAAAAATCCTACGTCATTATCACCAGAAATGTTTAAAAAATAGCATTTTTTATTAAAGGTCAAAAACTGGAACATGACCTTGACCTTTGACCTTGACATCAATCGGAAGAAAATCGCAAGGCAAGATCAACAGTGAAAACTCTATACAATTATCTTCAGCCATTATGAAGTTATAACAATAAATGTCTCATTTTCAAAATTACATAATTTTACGCAAAAAACGCGTAACCTATTTTTCGTCCAATTTTCATGAAAAACACAATTTTAATGTATCTAGGTATCCTGAATCCAAAAATCTAATCAAAATTTGCCTGCACCTTTTGGTTTCAGAGAAGAATATTTTTTTGTCTTTTGGCTATTTATAGTAACGGCAGCCATATTGTTGGGCGTGGTCAAACCCCGAACAAAATTTTGAAAGCCTGTTACCCAGGCATAATAATCACCAAGTTTCATCAAATTTGGCTCAGTAGTTTTGGAGGAGAAGATTAAAATGTAAAGTTTACGCACGACGGACGACGGACGGTGATAGATAGCAATAGCTCATCTGAGCCTTTCGGCTCAGGTGAGCTAAAAATGTAACTTATACAAAAATGTGTTTTAATTTAAGGTAAAAAAGAACAAAAACTGCCAGAATTAGATGCAAGAAAACATAATCTTATCAATCAACAATCATTTTTTAATTTTTTTTTAATTTTGGGGGAAAAATATATTTTTTTTAAGATAAAAAACACTATTTTAGCTGAAAAATATTCAGCAGGGTGATGTTTTCAACAATTTAATTTTGTGAACATTTTCAGTCTATAATGAAATGACTAATTTTGAACATGTATATACATACAAATTTATGTATGGCAGTGTGTATTATATGTTCCAATCCTTCTTGAATACTTACATCTCTCAAATCAAATGTAACTTCTAGATTTTTGACAAAATGTTCAGAGAATTCTGGATACATATCAAGTATTTCTAGAAGGTCGTCTCTGTGTATTTTATGCAGATCGCAGTACGTCAAGGCACGGACATTGCAGCTTGATTTACCAACTGTATTATGTTTATTTATATTTTCACCAAATACATCGTCTTTTCCTGAAAATAAAAAACAACACCAAGGCTTATATAACTTCTTCTAATGGTTATATGGTTACCACCATGGTAGCAAAATTGGTAGAGTGCTTGCTTTGTATGTAGTAGGTCATGGGTTTGAACTCAGGCTGAGGTCTGACCAAGACTTGACAGAAGGCAGTGACTGTTTCTTTTGCCAAATGCTCAAAATTTAGAAATGAAAGTAATGGAACCCTTTGGAAGAGACCTTAAAAGCTGAAACCCCATGTTACCACAGGCACGGCATGGTAAAGAACTCTCCCTACACATTGCAATGAACACACTGCAAAGACTATATTCCTGCAACATCACCTACAGTTGGTGATGTCTCAATTTAAGTAAAAAAATTCTTAACTGGGATGTAAAACACCATTCAATTCAAATAATCCTGATTATATGCTACAGCTTGTTACCACTACATGAACTTTTAAGTATAGAATGAAGCAGACTGCTGCATATACATGTAAATTAATTGTTTATTCAGAGATATTGTAAATCTAGAGTTATCAAGGCCTTAAAAAAGTTTCATAGCTGTCATCACAATATTGTTCATAAGTAGGATGTCTCTGCATCCAAAATTATCTTGGATATATTCGATGTCCTGTGTTTTTTTTTCATTCTTAATTTTGAATTTCACAGGGGACAGGAGTTGCTAGCTAGAAAGAAGGTGCTTACCCTTCCAGAGCACCAAACTTCACTTGTTTACTGGAAGATCACATGTGTAAACTCAATTTGCCAGTTTTCAGTTTTTTCTTTAATTTTGGGATTGTGATTTGGAAATGGACCGGTCGGTTTATGTTTGATTATACTCTTCAAAACTTACCTAAAATAGCTACAACTATATCATCTTTTAATATTTCAATAGATCCTCTAGATATGAAGTAAAGGGCTGTCAACACATCACCTCTATGTACCAGTGTATCGCTGGGAGGGACATGTGTCGTTTTAAACTTCATCGATAAAGCTCTTAAACAACCTGGACTAGCTCCTGTAAAATAGATAATGAAATAAAATGATAGGAAGTTTATGGTTTGTCCATATTTTTAACAAAAATAGACCTGTAAGAATCGTTCATATTGAGTAAAACCTTGATTGATTGCCAATACTTGTCCTGACTTAAATGCCAACTGCTTTTAAAGGCCAGAAAAATTTATCCCAATTGCTCTTTATTCATGTTATTTAAACCCATATATATAAACACCACCTAACCATAAAGGACACATTCACTAGTTCCCTTGTGTAGCCTTTAGAGACAGGTTTAACTGTATATACTTTTTCCAACAAATACCAGCTTACCTTTAAAAGCAGCACAATTACTTATTAAATTTTTATTTAAATGTAGACATATATCTGCTTGTAAACATTCTGGAAAACTTTTTAATACCTAAAATATATAAATAATAGTATTGTTTTAAAACATTTCATATCGCAGTAAAACATACATATAAGGACTGCTTACATAACATAAGATACATGTATATACATTTTCAAGACAATAGAATAGTTTTTGTGAGAATATAAAGCAAAAGGAGGTTATACAATAGTCTTAATGGACCTTAGGTAGTCTTTAAATAGAAGTGGTCACTGTAGGAAGTTTTACCATATTTAATCTTGGTCTGTGGATGGTTTTAACAATTCTGCAACATTATTGTTTCCAAAGGGGTTCATGGTGGCTAAGTGGTCTGAAGTATGTGCTTACACCTATCACAATGTCTCTCACTCCCTAAAGTTTGAATTCCACTTAGGAAGATCTTAAAAGGTTTAGTTTCTTCCACCATCCCAGAACTGACTGTCTCAAATTAAGTGAAAGAATATAGACTTAGCATAAAATATGACTCAATTCTTTACACAAAGGTAAACTTAAATGTTTAGCTTATTTAGCCATTATGTATTTTACTTGTATCATTGTAGTTGGGTTGAAAATATAAATTTGTGCTATATTTGATGAAGAGAAGAGTAAAAAAAAAAATCCAATATGGCGGCGACTGTAAAACAACCACATGTACAGCACTGTAGGTCAAAAAGAAGAACGTCGGCGCGAACTGACAAGATCGTCATTTTTGTTGGGTTTTCCGAGGGGCGTATACTTAATGGATTTTTATGGTTTTTATCTTAAAATTATCATACAAAAGTGAAGAATTAAAATATATATCCAGCAAAAACAATTACGGACTAATACGCGTATGAATACATTTCAGATCGGCACTTGTGTACATGATGAAAACATTGCTTTCGTAACTTTCCGGGAGACCCAATCACTCAGATTAGAGTTTATACATACCTGGGATACCGTATATGGAAATTCCCGTAATTTCAGTCGAAACGAAGGATTTGATTGGCTGTCAAGGTGAAATGAGAGCGGCGCTAAATACGAAAAAATCCAACGATCGCTATAAAGCATTCAGCATGGCTGATGCTTTAAAAACAACATAGAATTAGACTAAAGGATTTTTTAAAGATCAATATCAACCAACGATTTAAGATAATCAACAAAATTTGTCAAAACTGAAATGACATACGACCTGTGGAAACCAAACCCTGAATAAACTGAAACCCATCTGAACTGGACTAATTTATAAGGACATAATTCGAACATCCTGGGACCAGAAGGTTTTGGTTTGTAAAGATGTGTTAAATATAAACCTACCATATTCATATCTATGCCATTTGTATAAGACCATGCATGCTGAAAATATTCTTCTAGTCGTTGACGTAAGGGGTTAGGAATTTGATGAAACCTGATGAATTCTTTGATTCGTAACATTTGTGTGTGATATCTGGCGGTACCAGAGTATAATCGCTGAATAATGGCGCTAACATTACCGAAGATACTGGCATACATCAAAGCTGAAATACAGAAAGGAATAAATTTGTTGGTTTTTTTTTTAAAAATACACTGAAACATTTAACACTATTTAAATATTTACATATATCTATGACAATCACTATACAAATAATTTTTCATTCATTAAATTATCACAGGCCCCAGTTTCACAATCATTTCTTAACTAAGATTTTTCTTAACTTAAAATTACATTATGGACATTACATTATGGAAATCTTTTTTGGAACTACTAAAAATATTTTTGACTAAAGACAGATATTTTAAGATTGAAGTGATATCTTCAAAATGATATCTTAACTTCTTGAATAAATAAAAAGTTAACAAAGTTAAAAAGATTTGAAACTTTGCTAGATGTAAGTTTAGAAAAATCTTAGTTAAGGAATGATTGAAAAACTGAGGCCTAGATACATTTTGTATTTAGTTTATAAATGACAAATGGTCTAATGCTTTGATATTTGTAATTATTTCTTTAATTTTATTTCTTTTTTTTCATTCTTGTGTATTCATGTGTGTCAAAAGATACTAAAATAAAATGCTCAAGAATATTTAAATTTGATAAAATTTACTTGCAAATGCACAGAATATAGATGATGACACTAAAAAATAAAAGTAACGAATATTTTGAAAAAAGTAAAGCCTTGATTCATTGGTGTCTGATTTTGGCATTATAAATGGGATTGAAAAAATTAAATTTTAGGCTTCAAAATTCTATAGCAATAATAAGTAGACAAAGTTGTATAGTGGCATTTTACTGTAACAATTCTTGCAAAAATAAACCATCATGAATACACAGACAGTCTAAAATTTCTTTTTATAATAATACTTACATCCTATAAGCATGATAAGAATGGAGAATATCTTCTCAGAGTTTGTGTTTGGTGATACATTTCCAAATCCTACACTAGTTAAACTACTAAATGTAAAATATAGAGCAGTCACATATTTAGATTTTATAGACGGACCACCAGTATCGTTTACGTAATACTGATGTGTTTGGCGAGCAAGGTCATCTAACCATCCAATTTTCTCTGTAAGGTAAGGTCGCTCAACATTTCCTATTGCATACCAAATACACGCTAACCAATGAGCAATCAATGCAAATACTGCCATTAATAACATCAGCACGGCAGCTCCATATCAGAATATCTGTCAAGCTTCCGTGCCACCCTGACTAAACGTAGAAGACGTGCTGTTTTTAACAAACCAATAAGTGTTGTTGTCTGGAAAAAAAATAAAAAATGATATCAGGTACTTGCATATATATATTTAAGGTTGTATGCTTCTGATATTCCAGTCTTGTTGAAATCTTGTTTGAAAATAATTTACAAAATATGTATCACTGATTGTAACTTTTAATGAATTTAACAATTATGAACCCATTAAACTGTGTGATGAAATTATGTATTTATGACAAATAGATTTTTTAGTATTGTAATTTTCAAGTACTATTACTGAAAAAGGCCAATGCCTGTAGTCTCACTTAGCATACATTTGGATTTTCAAGGTAAAAATGTAAGATTTTTATGTATGCTAAGTGAGACTGGAACATGGTTATGGACCATAGAGAAAAGAATAGAAATTAATTACAGGTAACTAAAGTCTGTTTCAAGATAAAATGACATTCATGCAAATCATACAAGCACCATACAACCAATTTAACAAGAATTAAATGTGTTTAATTCTATTTTAATCTGAATACTGAAAACCCAATATCTTTATAAAAAAAATTTATAATAATAATACATGTATAATCAAAATTATTTTTTTAACATTCACATTTTCAAATTGTGAAAAAGACAGAATTTTCACTATAATTAGCAGGTTATTAATTAAAAATACCTAAATTCATTTACCAATAAATAAAAAAGTATGGAATACTTTAAACAGACAATATTAATAATTTTTCACAAAGTCCATAAATCTTACTACATAAGGGAATTTTTAATGGCAGAAAAACAAAACTAAAAGTTTTTTTTTTTAAAATAAAAAACAAAAGTGAATATCGTTATTGTCATTACATTTCTCTTAGAAACTGCTTGAAATCCTGGTGTAGTTTATTAAAATTTTGTTTTTCTAAAACTTGACCATATTCCCGTTCATAAAACAAATCTATTAATCTATTTTTATTTATTTATTTATTTTCATTGTCTTTATTTATTTACCAATTTTTATTTCTTTACTGGTTTTTATTAATATGTTTATTTATTTATTAGTTTTTATTTATTTTATTTACTAGTTGTTATTAATTGACTGATTAAATTATTTATATTTCTTATTATTTATTTATTCTTTTACTGGGTTTTCTTTATTATGAATGAATGAATGAATATTTCTTTATTGAAAAAGCTGAGAATATTTTTTTTAAAAATATTTAAAATATGAAAAAATATATTCAGCTTTTATGAAACAAGTGGAATTTCAAGTCTATTGAAGTTATATCAAGTAAGATATCCAAGTTTGAATAACACCACCAAATGAAAACATGTTTTTTCCTCACTGAATGTGTGATCGATTTATTGATTTATTTAATTTTTAAAACTTCATTAATTTTTTTCCTGTTTTTTTTTTTAAATTACCTTTGAATGAATGAATGAATTTCTTTGAAATTTATTTATTCATTTATTTATTAACTTATTATTATTATTTTTTTATATTCTTTAATTGTTATTTTTTGTTGCTTTAAAAAAAAAAAAAAAAAAAAAGACTAAAATTGGACTATGCTGATAATTAGGCATATTAGGAAATGGACTATAGCCAGGTGTACATGTCTCAGGTAAAATTTAGTTATTTTAAAATGTATGCTAAGTGAGACTATGGTTTTTTAAAATGTATGCTAAGTGAGACTAAACCGGCCAATGGCCTCAGCCAACTTATGGAGAAAATGGAAGTAGGTCAACACACACTGACTATACAAAATTAATCTACAACCATTATCTTTTATGTCTTTTCAAAATTCTTTGATGTAAATGTTTACAATCACATGTCTAACAAAAAGTTGAAATTAAATCTTCTTTGTTTCTAAAAATGTTGAAAAAGTACAAATTTTCTCAAAAATTCTTCATCCTTGATTTGACTAAGAAAGACAACAAAGTCTGTTAAAACTTTCTTGTATAAACACTAACACATAGTTATTTTCCTCTAAATTTATTCAGACTCATGACATCTATCTCCGGGAAAAGTATTAAAAAAGTTTAATTGTAAAACTGTAAAATTCTTTAAGAAAATGTCTCACAAAAATGGGAAAACAGAAAAATTGTCAAAATGTTTACTATATATAAATACCTCATCTGTCTCTGATCCAAAGAGCAGAAGATCAAAGGGAATGGCGGCTACAACATCTATTAAAAACCATCCTTTAAAATAATGTACAGCAATTTTACCTGGATGGCTAACAACTTCATCATTTTTATTGACATAAGTGGTCCTAAAATTTATCAAAATATCAACTATAAACATAATATCAACGATTAACTCTATAATTGTCAACGGGTCCTTGTATCGACTTTCGGCACTTTCCTTAGCCCGAGTCTTTTTTTCCTCGCTTAATAAGAATGCCGCTACGTATGGAGTAAAAATGGCGGTGTATATAACAAGTAATAATATAATCCAATCCCATACTGCTTTGAATGGTGAATAATGGAGAATTGTGTATTTGTGTATCCGTGGCGACTGTAGTTTGTATTCTGGTAATACTTCAGCACCTAGTGACAAAACCTGTAAACAGAAATAAAATTATAAGTACAAAATATCCAAAAATGTCAAAACAAACTTGTATTTTAATAAAAACATTTTCCATATTTCCTGCACTTTCTATTATTATCTTTGGTTTTATTTATTTTAGAAATAATAATAAAATAATAAAATTTTTGCATGAAATATAATTAGTCAGGTAAATTTCGACACAAGAAAAGGACTTTGTGAAGCATGACTTGTGTAAATTAACCCCTTTAATATGTTACTGGAGTGTATCTGAAAAGCAAAGAATTTAATTTAAAATAAAACAAATTTGTTGCCATAGATATGAGTTAAGTTTCAAACACAAATCTGTTGCCATAGAAATGAGTTAAGTTTCAAACACAAATCTGTTGCCATAGATATGAGTTAAGTTTCAAACACAAATCTGTTGCCATAGAAATGAGTTAAGTTTCAAACACAAATCTGTTGCCATAGAAATGAGTTAAGTTTCAAATAAAATTATTTCTTTGTCTTCTCTCTACTTTTTGACAATGTGTGCCAAAATTTCTCCCTAAAACTTAAGTTAAAATCGTAAGTGTGGGCATTTAGTATGTGGCTCAAATTAAACCGCATAGTCTTACCACTTTTATTCATACAATACCTGAAGAGGCGAAAATATTAGGCATGTAACAACATCTAGACTGCCAATTTACCTGGACAAACTGAGCATAAAACCTCCCCAGTAAGGTTTGCACATTTAACCATGCCATGAAATTCTACAACATGTATAAGGTCACCAAACTTTATAGGTCTAAATGTTGTCATGCATAATATTTTCCATGAACCAGTGTATCAACCATAAAAAGTTCTCTAGTCAGGAATTTATTTCAATCAAGCTTTGAAGGTTTAACTCTATAAAGTAAAAAACTTTTATTCACCAGTTGAAGGCAGTGACAGACCCAAGAATTTTGGAAAGGGTGGGGAGTTCCATAATTGTCGATGTAAAAGAACAAACTAGGGAGCCTGGATGCATGATTCCAAAACATTTCTGCAATGTATCTTAAAATCCTGTAATTTTCTGCAATCTGGGCAAGTGATAAACAATACAAAACATGATTAATGGATAGAAAAATAAAGGTGGGGTTCCAACCCTTTGAACCCTTCTCCTCTCTCTAGATCTGCCATTGGAAGATATAAAACTTTTATTCACCAGTTGAAAGGTTTAATTCTATAAAATAAAAATTTTATTCACTAGTACTACCGTTACTCTAAAAAACCAAATGTCAGCATTAATCGGTACTCTAAAAACAAAATGTCAGCATTGATAGTTTAATTGTTAAACACTAAAAATAAATGTCCTAAATGATTGATCTACCACCATTAATGAAGGACATGATGAAGCTTCTCAGAAGTTAATGATATACATCACCGTAAAATGGGAAATTTCAGTGGCATTTTGATTAAAGCTTTTTTTTTGCCATTTGTCATCTGAGTAACAATAAAACTGTGCTAAAATTACTGTTAAGTGGAAAATTTTAGCAACATTTTAATTATTAGTGATTTGCCATTTGTCATTTGAATACAATAAAACTGTGCCAAAATTATCGTAAAGTGGGAAATTTTAGCAAAGCGCTTTTGCCATCTCATTTGACCTTTTCTGTTAAAATAAAAAAATTCAAATATTATGTATAAGTGACACACAAATAGCAAAATTGCTAAAAATAAATACTAAGATCACCCTGTATAACTATAAAAGTTTGATGATTATGATATTGATATACTTTGCGATTTATTTCATGTATCAAGTTCACAGCAAAACTGTATTCAAAATAATATGTTGATACAAAAGAATATATCATTGATAACATGTACGGTAAAACCTTATTCCTGGAGTTAGTTATTGCCAAATCTCTTCTTCCCCCCCCCCCTCCCTCTCTCTCTTACACACACATACACAAATTTTTTATACTTCACTTATTCCAAATGTTTTCTAAAGACCCAAAATCAATATTTTTTTCTTCAATGTTCATTGCTAAAGCTAGTCACTGGGTATTGCAAAACACCTTTTAAATGCCCCCTCTCTTTCTCTCTCTCATCAATTCTTTTGATATCTCATTTATTTCCAGTTATCTCAAAATCAATATCATGTATGCTTTCATTTTCAAAGTTAGTAATTGCAAAATCCCTTATTAATCTTATCTTTGCTCTCTCTCTCTCTCTCTCTCTCACATTTATCCCCATTTTTTTTCTAAGTACCGGTTACCGTAGTACCTTTCTCGACATCATTACCAAACCCTTTTAATGTCAAACTTTCATCAAGGTTAACTGATATAATCTAGTATACAGTAGTAAGTATTACTGGAATCTAATATGACAGCACTAGTGAATGACTTGCAGAATTTTGTTTCCTTTGAGTATATTTGTATTGTTAAAAGTCAGACCTGCAGAATTTCATTTTAAGTAAACAATGTCTGTAGGATACTATAAGATAAAATTTATTTTGGCTTTCTACCAGCCATGGTCGGACATAAATAGAACCAATTGTTCTCATTGATATTTTCTATTCAAGCCATAGATGAAGAATCTGTGTTTGTCTGCTGTACAAGTCCAAAGAAATATTCAAAATATAGCATAACAAACAACATGATTTTACTGTATCGAGATAAATTTGTCTAACCCCCTCGTTTAAGTAATTACCATTATCCCTGCTTTTGTAATGTCATGAATGTGTCAATTTGTCCCCGCACAGGACTTATCATGACTGGGTTTTTGTTTGTCTACATATTTATATGAAAACTTCATGAATAATGTTTATGAATTGACTGTTGTGCAAATCCAAAGAAATAAACTGCATTGGTGTTTACAAAAAGGTTCAAAATATATTTTAACAAAAGACTTATTTTTACTGAGATGAATAAACAAATTGTATCGAAATAAATTTGTCTAACAACACCCCCCCCACCCCTTATGAAAATTACCATAATAATGGCTTTTGTGATGTGTCAATTTGTTCCCCAGACTTATAAGATTTTTCCTAACAATTTTGTGTTAGTCTGGATGTTTATCAGAAAACTTTATGTATGGATAATGTTTATAAATTGACTGTATTTTTTTTTTGTCTGTGTAGAAATAAACAAAATTGTTTTGTACAAGATAACTATCTATTTAGCTGGATACTGGTACAAAAAGGCATGCACAAAACAATTTTGTTCATTTTTCTTTATAGACAGAAAATGCTGTTAATTCTTGTAATTTAACCACCAACAGAAAAAAAGTAAAATTGGATCCTCCAGTCTGGTAATGGGTGGACATGGCCGAGTGGTTCTGTCACTGGTTTTTTAAATCAAGGGTTGTGGGTTCAAACCTCACTCGGAACTTGGAAATTTTTTGAGATCATTTTCATCTCCAGTCCATACTAGAGCTGTAAAAAGCTTGTTACTCAGTAGTCTTTCAAATGAGACTCAAAACCAAGGTCCCGTGTTTCAATGCATGTTAAAGACACCTCTGTAGAGTTTGAAACAGATTCGGTCTCCTGTGGTTGGTTGGTTGGTTGAATGTTGCTTAACGTCGCATCAGCAATTTTTCAGCTATTCGCGACGAGAACTATTTTATTAATCTCGATGGATTAATCTATGAACAATTTTGTGTATGCATGTGAAGTGCGATTGTGTTGTATGGTCTGCCTTGTACTAGCGCGCACTCAGGGCGACTTTAACGTGCTAGCTCACAGAGTCAGTATGCCGCAGACAAGCGTACCACTCTCCCAGTCCATTATACTGATACCAGGTTAATCAGTAAAGGCCAAGGGCAAGGAAAATTCACTTTTACAAGGAAAATTCACTTTCCCACATGTGGTCCGAGCGGGACTCGAACTCACAGCGGTGAGAGACCCTGGATTTGAAGACTGACGTCTTATCCATTTCGGTCTCCTGTGGCCACTATAGAAGACACAATTAGAAATGACTGAAACAGACTGAGCAACATTAACATAAGCATTAACCTTGTAAAAAAAAAAAAGATTTAAAACATATCATTTTCTGTAAATAAAGATTAAGGCATTCTTTTTACAATGACATCACATTTGTTGACACTGACAACACGAGAACCGGCTGAGTATTGTCTGAAGAATTTTTATCTATACTGGTAAAAATTTAATATTTCAACCTAAAAGAAAACAGGATTTGTGAAAAATTTATTTATATGGTTAGAGATTAAATGTACTAGTGGATTTTGGGTCAAGTTAAAATCTCATCAGTTAGAGTGGATTAGAGTAATAGAGTTTAATTCCCCAACCAAGATTTTTTTCACTTATATGTAGGTGGTCAATTAATAGATGGTTGAGGAAACCAGAGTGCTCAGAGAAAACCACAAACCTTAGGTAAGTCAACTGACAAATTTTGTCACACAACAATCTGCCCCAATTGGGGATCATTTACTTCGGCAAAGAGAGATAATGTGATCTGTAAGCATGCTTTAGGCCACGTTGCCATCCAGGCATGCTTATAGACCACAGATAATGTGTGTGCAAAGTTTGTGCAAGTGTCCATATGACTCTTAACATTTATGAAAAGCTATCATCAAAATATACCAGTGAATATGGAACCACTAATTTGACAGTTTCAATGTCAACATTGTAGTGCTAGTCCAGAAACATCTACAGGGTTCGTAAAAACATTTGAACTCTAAATTTAAGGACTTTTTAGGGTCTTTTCAGGGTCTTGTTTGCAAATTTAAGACCTAATCAGAGGGACAATTTTAGCAAAAAAATTGGTGCAAAGGTAATTAAATCAATAAAACAATTACTTACGAACTCATAGTACAGACACTTGAAGTGTAGGTTGACGTTAGGCTTCAGAAGGGCCAAGTACCTTGAAATTGCTCATTTCAATGCAACTTATTATATATCAGTCTATTCGCAACCCCTTAATATCAAAATACAGACACCCAACTGGTCAAATTCAAGGGCTTTTTAGGGCCTTCAGGAACAATGCAAGGGTATTTTAGGGTCTGACTTGTTTTTAGGGTCTTTTTAGGGCAAACCTCAAAATTTAAGGACTTTTCCAGGCCTGTATGAACCCTGATCTAGGAAATTAATTTCCATAACTAGTAAATTCAAGGTTTTTTAAAACTGTTATGGATATCAAATAAATTATCAAATACAAATATACCAATGTCTGTCCAAATCACAATCTCAAAAAATCAGATAAAACTTTAAAAAATGGCAAATTAATAAAGCCCATGACTTTACAGGAAAGATGTGGTGCTGCGGAATTTAAAAATTAAACTGCTTATCATTCTAAGGATTCTGGGAACACTCAAGGCAATTAAGGATTTACAGGTATAGGAACTGTATTTTCAAATAAAGGTACATGTACCAGGTATCAGGGAACAGGTATCAGGGAACAGGTATCAGACCAGGTACCAGGCATATTACAATTTAATTTAAATATGTGAACTTTCACCGAGGAAGCAAAGCCTGATGCATCAAACTTTGAAAATTAACCATATTGTGTTATTCATGGTAAAAAGTTTGGATAGGAACAATCAGGGCCATAGGGATTTACAGGTAGAAGGATTTGTATTTTCAAATAAAGGTACCAGGTATCAGGGGACAGAGTACGGGTGTACTTAGTATATATCTAGGGTACTGCAAACCATCACCTGGATCCTTTAAATTGGGTCTTTTTCACTGATATATTATATTTACTTAATACTTATCATATTAAAAAATTGCTTTGAGGTGGTGTGGTCCGTCATCTACAAAGACAGAGAAGAAGGAGTAGTTTAGCATGAGAAAAAAATGATGAATAAAAATATCTAAAATGTTGTATATGTACTCCTACAAAATGCATGTTAGAAAAAATTACTTAGATGATGAATGAAAAGATGAATAAAAGAAAATCTACAATGTTTTACTCTTATTAAAATACTCTAAAACTTATCATCATCTATAATAGCTAAAAGAAATAAATTGCAGTGTACCTGAAATGTATCTAGGAAAACTACAGACTCAGTTACCTCCCTTGATTTCATTCATTTATTCATGAACCAAATGAAACACCTTGGTTATGATAGGTTCAAAACAAATGTCATTTTTGGAACAATAGTTTGAAACAAGCAGCTCTTTTCTTAAAGAGAAAATGGTTTCTATTTTCATTAAAAAAAATTTTCCCTGATTATATAATAAATAGAATCTTACATTCGTGTTTATGTTATACTGAATTTAATAAACTCACTGAATAGTTTATTAAAATTATTCAACTTGTTTAATAAATTCAATAATACATGAACACTCATGTAAGCTCCTATATATATTTATTACACCTGTTTTTGGTCCTTTACGTCATGTTGCATGCTGAAAACTCTTAAGAAGTGACATTTTTATCAAGAAAAATACCACATTCCCCATATCCATGAAAAATGCTGAAAAATGATGTCCTTCACATCTACTTAATGTCATTGTGTTAGCTAAATCTTACATCTACATGTCTATGGCTATAAAAGTGAAATTTATGTGCATTTAGTTTCAATTATTATTTAAAACGTCGTGTACAAACCAATTTGTTAGTACCGTCTCCAAGGAGACGAAAGGCTGAAGTTATTGTAAACAAGTCCTTGGTAACATCCTTGAAAAAAGATTTTAATATGTATGATATGTCAGTACATATAAAATATTTATAGATATGAAAAATAAAATGTTAAAACAAGAGTGCTGCTGGGCAAAGCCAGATATGCCTGTTTACATTTTTGCCATTAAACTGTTGGCAAAGATCAGACAAGCCAGGATTAAAATTTCAAAGAGGCACAACTCTGAGAAACTTGCACAGAGTTACCCCTCTTTTGGCGTAAACCATAATTTAAATTTCAAAGGGGCACAACTCTGAGAAACTTGCACAGAGTTACCTCCTCTTTTGGCGTACACAGTGTCATATATTGGTTATCATTTATACCAAGTTAAGTAAAACAATGTCTTTAAAGGTGTTGGAGGAGTAGGCTGTACAAACTATTATAAAAGAACATAACATGTTACTTAAATACACCCTGTTTCTAGAAATGGGCATAAAATAAAATTTAAAATAAACTTAGATAAACTTAATGGAACAAATAAAATGAAACAAAATCAAATAAATGTTTGACTTCCTGTAATTTCAATAATACTACACAGCCCATAAATTATTTTTATCTGTATATTAATAGCATATAATCATTTATGTAATGTAATCATGTAACCCATATCCCTTTCAATATCTTACTCAATCAACAATGGATCAGCACATGCATTGACCCAGCAGCACATGTATTGACCTGGCAGCACATGTATTGACCTGGCAGTACATGTATTGACCTGGCAGCACATGTATTGACCCAGCAGGCCATATTAGCATTAAAATCTGACAATTGATTATCACCATCGATATTGTACACCTTTTCAACATGTAAACAATGTAATAGTAATATCATTTTATTTTTCAATTTTGTGCAAAAATGTCTCTGATTTTTTTATGAAGAGTACATGTCCGGTACTAAATCTAAGAAATCTAAGTTATTTAGATGATGAAATGAATATGTTGAAATATTGCAGCCTCAGTGGCTAAATTGTTACAAGCACACAATTATATGGATCGTGGTGCATCTCACCAGCTCATGCTGAACAAATCCTTGTAAATGGAAATTTAAAAGGTTGCTTGCTGAAGGTTAGTGGTTTTCTCTGGGCACTTAAGTTTTCTCCATCATCTCTGAATTGACTGTTTTGATACAAGTGAAGAATCTTGACTATAGTGTATGACAACATTACTACACTACACTACACTCCACTATCCCAGAATTGATTATCTTTATATATTAAGTGTGACTAATCTTGACTGGAACCCAAAACTCCAATATCTCTCTTACTGAAATAATTCCAATTCCATCTACATCAGATAAATATGATATATAACAAAAACTTTTTTTTCTAAAAAAATCTTCAGAAAATTCATACAGTAAACATAAATTTATCAATGATTTCATCTATTGGCAAAGGAAATTATAATGTCAAGGTTGGTGATTTCTCCAGGCACTCCAGTTTCCTCAACCAACCTTGAACTGGACACATCAGTATTAGTGAAAGAATCTTGACTGGGATGTCTATTTCACTAATTACCCCCCCCCCCTTCCCAACAACATCAGCCAAGCACATAACAACAAGAGGCCCATGGGCCTTATACGCTCACCTGATAACTAATGGCTAGCTGATAGATTTAAAGAAAACGTAAATACTAAACCCCAATGACTTTTTTCTTTACATCAAAATGATCATTGTATCAATACCTACAACATTCTAATATACATGCCTATACAAAACGTTTATAGTTTTCAAGATAATTAACCATTTCAGTATTGTTTTACATCTGTGACCTTGACCTTTAAACCCATGACCTTTTTCTATACATCGAAATGATTGTTTTATCGATACCTACAACATTCTAATATACATCCTTTTACAAAAGTTAATAGTTTGCGAGATAATTAACCATTTTGGTATTGTTTTCGCATCTGTGACCTTGACCTTTGAACCCATGACCTTTTTCTATACATCAAAATGATCGTTGTATCAATACCTACAACATTCTAATATACATGCCTATACAAAAAGTTTATAGTTTTCGAGATAATTAACCATTTCAGTATTGATTTGCATCTGTGACCTTGACCTTTGAACCCATGACCTTTTTCTATACATCAAAATGATTGTTGTATCAATACCTACAACATTCTAATATACATGCCTATACAAAAAGTTTATAGTTTTCAAGATAATTAACCATTTCAGTATTGATTTGCATCTGTGACCTTGACCTTTGAACCCATGACCTTTTTCTATACATCAAAATGATCGTTGTATCAATACCTACAACATTCTAATATACATGCCTATACAAAAAGTTTATAGTTTTTGAGATTATTAACCATTTCAGTATTGATTCGCATCTGTGACCTTGACCTTTGAACCCATGACCTTTCTCTATACATTAAAATGATCATTGTAACAATATCTACAACATTCTAATATACATGCCAATACAAAAAGTTTATAGTTTTCGAGATAATTAACCATTTCGGTATTGTTTCCCATCTGTGACCTTGACCGTTGAACCCATGACCTTTTTCTATACATCAAAATGATCGTCGTATCAATACCTACAACATTCTAATATACTTGCCTATACAAAAAGTTTATAGTTTTCAAGATAATTAACCATTTCAGTATTGATTTGCATCTGTGACCTTGACCTTTGAACCCATGACCTTTTTCTATACATCAAAATGATCGTTGTATCAATACCTACAACATTCTAATATACATGCCTATACAAAAAGTTTATAGTTTTCGAGATAATTAACCATTTCAGTATTGTTTTGCATCTGTGACCTTGACCTTTGAACCCATGACCTTTTTCTATATATCAAAATGATCATTGTAACAATATCTACAACATTCTAATATAAATTCCTATATAAAAAGTTTATAGTTTTCGAGAAAATTAACCATTTCGGTATTGTTTTGCATCTGTGACCTTGACCTTTGAACCCATGACCTTTTTTTATACATCAAAATGATTGTGGTATCAATACCTACAACATTCTAATATACATGACTATACAAAAAGTTTATAGTTTTAGAGATAATAATTATAATCAGAGGTAAAAAAAATTAGGTCACGACCTTCACAATTGACCTTGACCTCATTTTGAAGATACTAATAAGAAGATGTCAAAACTGAAAACCCCATGTCATTATCTGGTCAAGTAGTCAAGTTATAACAATTTGAAGCTATTTTACGATTTTTTCAAAATTAAACGCAAAAACGCGTAACCCATTTTTCGACCGAATTTCACGAAATGAACAAACTACAGGCTTAAGACCCTAGAGAAGCCAAATATCACATCAGATTTTTTCATCAATCAATACTTTCGGAGAAGAAGATTTTTTAAGATTTTTGCAACCCTAGGTCACCTTGACCTAGTTATGGTAGCCGTGGCAATGCCACGAACAAATCTGAATTGCACCGACCCAGACATGCTTCTGACCAAGTCTCGTTGAAATCTGCCAAGTACTTTCAGAGGAGAAGTCGAAAATGTGTGTTAACGACGCACGCACGCACGCATGCACGCACATACACACGCTGCACCATACCATAAGCTCACATGACCTTTGGTCAGGTGAGCTAAAAACCTTTTTCTACAAAAAAATCTTCAGTAAATTGACAGAGTAATAAAAATTTAACTATCAATTATATCATGCATCTATTGGCAAAGGAATTTATAATGCCAATAAATGCCAAAAACACAAATGCAGGTGGTGAAAGCTCATCCAATAATTATAAACAAAATAGAACAGATAAAAACAATTTAAAAACTTTATCTTAAATTTACAAAAACATCTGCATCTTTTGAGGGGCATCAGTGGCTAAGTCTAAAGCCTGCGCTTACAGATCTCAGTGCCTCTAAAAGTCTAGGTTCGATTCCAACTTGAGCAGATCCTAATGTGAAAAAGTATGCCAGTATGCTTGCTCAAGGTTTGTGGTTTTCTCAAGGCACTCCGGTTTCCTCCACCATCCCTGAACTGGCCTCTGATATAAGTGACAGAAAGAATCATGATGGGGGCATAAAATGCCATTTCCCTACTGAAATCATTGCATCTCCTGAAATTTTAATAAAACCCTTTGTATTCTGATACTATATATCAACAGTAATTGCCAACATTGTTTATAGATAATGATGAAAAACTTGTTATCATTTAAAAATGTCCTTATCTCCATAAATTCATTACTTTTCAATACAAACATTTTATTATCAGAAATCTTCTTTATCAAACAAATTGCAGATACGACAACAAACTTCAATTATTCCTTATTTTTGTATTTTTTTTTTTTACAAAAACATTTATCTCCTGAAATTTGTTGCATTACAATAAAAAGATAAAAAGCATTTTGTTTTCTTTTTTGATAACAAAACCAAATGCCCACATATCTGATATAATATATGTACATGCAGTACATGCCTGTCAAAAGTTTAACACTAACCTAACAAATTGGTGTCAAATTGGCCAGTCTCCTTCCCCCTCTTTAACTTTACAATCAAGTCTGTCTATAAAGGCCACCCGAGGGAACCAGTAAAAGTCACCTTTATGGGCAGGTGACCTTTATATACAAGTTCAATAATATGAATAAAGAACAACTGAGATACAATTCTACTGGACTTTATAAGCAGGTGGTCCTATATAGAGGTGGCCTTTAAGGCAGGCTGGACTGTATATTCATAGTTTTATGGTAGTTGCAATCTATCTTTGGGTCACTAACTACCCACTGGCCAGAAAAGCTTCAACTCCCTTTTGTTCACTCATCATTAAACTTTTGACAGGTCTGTACTGTATATCTTTCTCTCTCTATATATATATCCACATCATAGCACATGGTTTTATAATTGACAATTGACAGATAAAATTGTTACTTCAGTATCTGACTAAATCTCAACATTATACACATATATTTTTAGCATTCCACTTCTTCTGGAGTTCATTGGGCCACAAAGGTCCAGTGGTGTAAACAGTGTGCTTAAATATTACAGCATCTCTTACCACTCACATTTAAATCTAACTTATGGCAAATCCTTGTGTGAGAAAGTTTGCTGTCAAAATTCAGTGGTTTTCTCTGTGCAATCTGGTTTCCTAAACAATTCCAAAACTGACTGCCAATATATAAGTACAAAAATTTTTATGATGATTGGTAGAGGAAACTGTAGTGCCCAAATAAAGCACTGACCTTAAAAAAGCAAACTGACCTTCAAAAAGCAAACTGACAAAACTTTCTCACAATATGATTTCTTCAAAGATTGCAATGAGTGATCCATAAATTGGGCTTCAGCAACCAAGGCCCTAGTTGGGTGGGTTGGGATCATGTTCAATGTACAACCCAGTCAAAATTACCTGCCACACTTAAAAAAAGGTTATCATGAGAGGCAATGTGATCAATAATTAGCCAGCAGTGTGGCCATCCATATGCAGGTGAGATAAGGAAAGTTTTTAACAAACAAGAAATCATTACACAATTGTTAGACAACTCACTGCATCCCAAAATCTATATTAACATGTCTAATCAAAAATACATACAATGCTAATTTTTTGACACCTGTCTAAAATCTTTTCAAACATGGCTATTAAATTTTAATATCTACTTATCAATTATATAAAATCAGCAAAAAAACAAACAAGCAAATATGAAAGCAACCAATTTAAGTCTTTATTGATATCAGATATAGATGTAGATTCAGATACACTGTCGTCATGGTAACAGTAAAATTCATCTAATGTACTGTAACAATCTTTGACAGTGTTACACAAAATATCATTTTGTATTAATTTCATGCATTGTTAACAAAAAATGTAAACCGAACAAGACTTTTTCTGTGAC